>VZTU01010758.1:138288-152007 GCA_013400835.1 Zapornia atra | reverse complement strand
CTCCAGGAGAATGGTGTGAGAAATAGTGTCAAGGGCTTTATTGAAGCCCAGGAGGACAATGTCCACAGCGTTTCCCTAGTCTACTAAGCGGGTCACCTTGTCATAGAATGAGATCATGTTAGTCAAGCAGGACCTGCCTCTCATGAACCCATGCTGACTGGACCTGATCACCTGGTTGTCCTGTACCTGTCACATGGTGGTACTCATGATGATCTGCTCCATGACCTTCCCTGGATCCTCCTTACGGCTCTTCTTTAGATGGGCATCACATCTAACCTCCAATCAACTGGGACCTCCCCAGTTAGCCAGGACTGCTGATAAATGATGGTAATTTTCTTGGTGAGCACTTCCACCAGCTCCCTCACTACCCTTGGGTGGATCCCATCTGGCCCCATAGACCTGTGTGTGTCTAAGTGGTGTCACAGGTTGCTAAACTTTTCCCCTTTATTAAAGACTGAGTCAAAGGCGGCACCAAGTATCTCAGCCTTTTCCTCATCCTTTGTAACTATGTTTCCCCCCATATCAAATAAAGCATGGAGGTTCTCTTTAATTCTCCTTCTGTTGCTAATGTATTTGTAGAAACAGTTTTAATTTTCTCTCTGCATAACCTCATGATATCCTTCTAGTCCTCCTGAGTTCCCTGCTCTTTCTTCTAGAGGTCATAAACTCTCCCTTTTTTTTTCCTGCGTTCCAGCCAAAGCTCTCTGTTCTGCCTAGACAGCCTTCTTCCCCACCATCCCATTTTTCAGCATACGGGGACAGCCCAGTCCTATATCTGTAAGATTTTGCTCTTGAAGAATTTCCATCCTTCCTGGACTTCTTTGCCCTTCAGGACTGCCTCCCAAGGGATTCCATTAACGAGTCTCCCAAACAGGCCAAAGTCTGCCCTCCAGAAGTCCAAGGTGACAGTTCTGCTGACCCCTCTCCTCTGAGAGTCAAAAACCCTGTAACTGTGTAATGGGAGGTTTTGTAGGTAACATTAAAATAATGATAACCATTATTAAAATACATTCTTAAATTCTTCAGTTTGGATTTCTGGTGACTCGTCCAGTGCCTTTCTCTCTGTAGCTGGATATTTTCAGAGCACAAATGAACCCTGAGTATGAAATCTCGATTTAGGCAGGTTGGGGAAGTGACCAAAATAAGTTCAATTTATATTGCCTGATTTCATGAAGATGGTTCCCTCTTTTCTGCCTCAGCATCTTGATTCCCTACTGTCACAAGTCCTGTGGCTGCTTTTTCTCATGTGCCCTTGAATGAGGATTTGCAGCTCTCTCCTGCCAGCGCAGCTTGTGCTACCCTATTCAGGGACCATGTCATACAGCAAGACTCAAGCCTACTGAAAAGCTGCACTGGGATAGCTATATCCCCAAATCTCTGTTCCCTGGGCCTTTGTGTAGTTGCTTGCACAGGTGGCATCCATGGCATGGGCCTAGAAGACTGATGATCCCATGTCTGCCTCTGTGTTTAAAAATATATAATTATTGTTTCTACTCATGGGGGATAAATGGTTTATTAATGCCTCTTGGTCTGAAATATGGAGGTTGAAGTTTTAAAGCCCTAAATGGTTCAGAGACTGAAACTCCACGCTATCGCAGTATGATTAAGGCAATGGAACCTGTGTGGGGTCCTACTGGTAGAGCGGAGAGTTATTTCATGATGTTCCTTGGGTGTTCCAATTCATCCTACAGCTCTCCTTTCTTCCCCACAATCCCCAGATGATCAGACACAATCTGGATGTCTTGAACTGCAAAGCTTCCTGAGCTCGCTCTCCCGCAGAGCTTTGCAAACAGCCCAAGTGTGATCCGTGGGAGCTGGGTGACACTCAAGAGCTGTGTGAGATCCGGGAGCAGCAGTGGGGGGGCTGCCTTTGCCACCTGGCTGCCCTGATGCCGCAGGGACCTGGGGTCAGCTCGCTGCTGCAGGGAAGCACGGTGTTAACAAGAGCATAGGGCACCCAAAATCTGCAGAGCCCTCCTTTACAGCCCTCCCAGTGGAATCAGGACAGAGAGGTGGTTCTCAGGCATTTTCTTCTCAGCCTTTTCCTTTCCATGGGCAGCTGCGAGCTGTTCCTTGTTGTCAGCATTCACCTCGCAGCCATGAGAGACACAGCCAGCTTGCTCCACAGGCGGGAGGTCTGCCGTGACCGGCACAGCGCCCAGCTCTGCTGGTCTCCACTCAGCCCAGTGCTGAAGGATTTGGGGCTTGTTAGTACTAGCCTCCCAGGCCACGTCTTGTTTGCCAAAATGCCTGATTCTTCAGTTAGACACCCTTTTTTAAGCTCTCTCTTGGTATCAGTCCTTGCGGCCGTGGGGCACTGAGGCTCCCTGCGAGCCACCGGCATGACAGCTCGGTCACTAGTGCACTGATGTGGGGCTCTGATCCAGAGAAAGGACCTACCTAGACAAATGTCAATGCAAACTCAACTTCCACCTGGGGAAAACCCATGCTCCCTTCTGTCCCTGAGACTGCATCCTGCAGATAAAATCCCAGACTTATTTGTGTCAAATCTCAGCCAGCAAGCCAGATGTTTGCAAAGGGTATGCACCCCCTGACAGCCTCCCTATCTCCTCTTGCCATCCCACTCACTGCATTTCTTTCTATAGTTGTAATTTTTGTCATCTACCTGCCTGTGTGAGATGCTAGCTGGGGGGCGGGGGGTTGTTGCCTCTCACTGCTGCCTGGAAGTCATCCCCATGCAGGAATTTCAGGCAATTCCATGAATACACAGGGTAAGCACAGCACAGGCTCCCCCCTGCCCCACTGCCACAGCACCCCAGAGCCAGAGCTCCTGCTGCTATTCCCTCTCCTCGAGTACATACAAAAGCAACATGGTCTGAGCAAAGGAGGAAACCCCTGGGTATGGGTACCCTTCCATCATTGGCTGTTGGGTTTGTGTATAGTGGAACTCAGGACTTCACAGTCATTGTGAACCTCACACGCAGGACCTCCTCTCATGGGGACCTTTTGGAAAAGTAGGACTTGCTCATTTTTCTTTTCTCTGTGTGTGTGAGCACACAGCATGCAGGTGTGAGTGTGTGTGCATGCATATAAATAAAGCCCAATAATATCATTAAATTAATTCCTCCTGTTGCTATGGGAACACACACTTACTACTGCATCAAGCCTGTGCGGCAGAGGTAGGTGACAGGGCTGACAATGGAGCAGATCTTTGAGCTTATCTTTTGACCTTATCTTCTTTTTCAAAGCAGACAGGGAAAAAAATCAGAGCAGGGTGCCTGAAGCAGAGAGGTGCAAATCAGGAATCAGTGATTTTTTCCCAACTTGCAAACGAACCAATCTTCACACCTAATATTAGCAAGCCCCACCTGGCACAGCAGCCCGAACCTGGGGCTGGTTCCCAAGGAGATGAGTGGCAGACTGGCAGGGTGGCAGCAGGAGGCATCACAAAACACCTCTTTCAACATCGCTCAGTGATTCATCAAGGTGGGGGAAGAAAAACCCCGTCCCCAAAACCCAACCAAAGAGTAGAGGCTTGCAGGGCACCTAAGGATCACGCAGTCACACTCCTCTACCCCAGGCAGGGTTTGCTTCAGGACTATCAGAATTCTCAAATCAAGGTCCCCATGCTGGACCGCAAATGCACACACAACTGTCCCCAGCAATGGGCATCACTTTGGAGGCATTATGGTCCAAAAGGACCATGGTGAGGAACCCTCTGCCTTGACCACTACCCCCTTCTCCATGCTGGGAGGCCTCACAGTAGCAATCTCAGCTTCCTCCTGCACCATATGTGGCACAGAGAACATAATTTACCCCCAACTTCCCTGACAGGGCCATACAGCCATCTTCCAACATCAAATCTACTGCATGGTCAAATCAAATAAGGGTTTTGTGACCGAAGTTCTCCCTGTGGTGCACACACTGTAGCCCTCTTGCTGAGAAGGTCAGGTCACCTCAGGGACATTTTCTTCCTTTCCATAGTCACAGCAGGGCTATGAGACCTCCAAGGAGAAAAACCTTTTTTCCTTTCTTTTGATTTCAAGTCCAAATCTGAGCGTGGTGCAGCTCACACCCAGCAAGAAGCCCCCCACCCCAGCCAGGCAGCCTGAGCTGGAGCCAGGACACTGGCCACCACTCTGCCTGCTGTGGGATATTTGTGGGGACAGCTTTGTTTTGAAGGGGTTTTCCCCTGCCCGCCATGGCACACTGAGAAGGCGTTAGCCCTTGTGCTCCAAAGAGACTCAGTGCTTTTAGGAAAGCAAATGAAAAATGTCAAAAGTGTCAAGTGTCCCTTGAGAAGCGCAACTGTGCTTAAATAATTTGTTATTAATAAAAATATATTCATAGCATCAAGTCAAATCCACAGCTGAAAAAAAGAAAAGTGTAATTAATTGGCTTACTGGACCCATTGCAAAACACTCTTGATCACTTGCTTTTCAGAATGATGGTTCATCACACTGGCTTTGCTACTGCCTTTACAAGCTCTTTACGATCTTACTACAGTCTTGCGTAGAGGCTCCGACACAGATACCTGCCTGGCAAGCCCCCCAAAGCATGCTTCAAAGGGTAACCAGCAGCTTGAATGCAGAAGTGATGTGAATGAAACAAGGTTTTGGAGACAAGAGGAACTCTGCCACATTCCGGTTTGACTGTCGCTGGGCTGGAGGTGCAAGCAGGGTGTGAGCTGGCCGAGACCGTACCGTAGTGTTTAATATGATGAGGGCATGCAGGAGATGGAGGGTCTTGGGCTCCTTCCAGGCTATTGGATAATTGGTAAACAACCAGTTATCTGCTCATAAACCTCACAAAATGCTGTTAACCCCAGCCAGTCTCAGGGCAAGAAGGTGTGACACGTTTTGGCTCTGGCTCCCACCTTGTTTCATTTTGCTTTGCCTTTTTTTTTTCATTTCCGTAGTACTTTGGACAAGGAGGGACCATCAGCCTGAGCCCCCTGTGCGCTGCACCCCATGGTCAGCCTGAGGAGCTCAGTCCTCAGCAGTGGTGGCCTCCATCAGCTCCACAGTTTCCTCAGGTCCCTTGGAATGACAGGGGATTGCCAAAGGAAAAGGAACGCAGTATGTGAACCACATCCTCCCTTACAATCAGCTCTGAGGCTGGAGCTGCTGGTCAGCGCCACTGTTAGGGTGGAAAGGAAGAAAAGGAAAACATTTGCTGTGTCACCCCAGAGGAAACAGCTGGCCAATACCTTGAGATACTGAGAGGAAGGTGTAAAAGAACCTTGATAATGGAGTATCACAAGTAAGCCATCTGTGCTGTAGGGAAAAACAATTCCTTAGTCTCTGTCTTGGAGGAAGAAGTCCTGCTGCATCCTTTGCAGGCAAGCAGCTGAAGCCTTGACACATGAGTGCGGAAGTACATTGCCCTAGTGCAGGAACGCAGAGCCCTGTGGAAAGGTGTGAAGCAACTCAGAAGCTGGAAGGACTCTCTAACCCAGTGCAGACACCCACGCTCATCCAAGTTAATCCTACCCATCCTGCCCCGCTCCTCAGGGCCTGCCTTATCACATCCCTTTAAAATTATTACTAATTTCCATTTTGACAAAGCTATTTCCTACCCAAAACTTACAGAATTATCTGGACATTGTCCAGGTGGCATCAGCATTTCCACCATTACACTGATGTACCCAGCCATAGCAGTACACTTTGGAAAACCGGGCATTCTGAAGCCCTAAATATACATCTGAGCGGTTGGTATCACATTCTGTTTGCACAACATGAATGTCAACAGAGCCTGGCCAGGGGTACCTAGGCAACAGCTAATTTTGAGGTCAGTGATTAACTCTTCTTTGTCAGAACATAATTTACCATCAAATTATCCCTAGCTGAATATAGCGGTTTCTGGATTAAAAAAGGCCTTCTTGCCATTTTTAGACACCGAAAGCCAGTATTATTGGTGGCAAGTGATGTTTGCTGCATTTTCTCCTGGTTGAAATACTGATGTTGATGAGGGGAGCAGTCTCTTGGGGAGGCTCGCCCCCCTACTCCGGGAATCCCAAGAAGGCTGAGCTCAGCTGCTGCACACCGTGCCGCTGTGCTTGTGGCCATAGCAGGGAGCGATCGATTTTTATTTTTCATGGCACATATACACACTTCCTTGATTAGATAAAAAGTAAATACTTCCAACTAGCACATATAGCAACAGCTTGGTGAAGTACTGACACTTGATTTGCGTTTTGCTCCTTCCCCAGACCACTTTGCTACATTCAGCTCTTCAAACTCCCTTGTTTTTTTCATGAAATTCTAGCTAGTGACTCAATCCATAATTTGGGGTTTAAAGTCCATTCTGCTACCTCACAGGACTTTTTGGAAATGATGGTGAAAACCTGGCAGTGTATATTAAAAGGTCTTTATAGCAGTCACCTCAGGAAACAGGTTCCTCTGCAGGGATTGCAGCAATTAGGCAATCATCCTTTTGCCTGGAATACTATTCATATGTGATTGACATCAGCGGAAGCATTTGTTTGGAGGGGTCCAGACCTATGGGTACAGCACCGCTGGGCTCTGCCCCTGCATTTGGCAGTGCCAAACCAAGCACATGCTCCCCTGTGGGGCAAGGAAGAGGGCAGTGGGCTGGGTGCCCACAGGAGGGTGATGGGCTTGCTCGTTGCCAGCACCCGAGCATTGCTTTTCCCATGGATTCTTCCCAGCCCTTTCCCACTGCCTTGGGAGATGTAACCATCCCAGCCCCCAACACTCTGCCCCCTAAGCACCCTGCAATGGTAACAGCTTCAACCTCGCCACCTCTACCTTCAGTTTACTGTCATATCAAAGCTGGCAGCACCAAGGGAAAAAAAAAATATAGGGAAAAAGGAAGTTTTCTGAGAAGTCACAATTCTCTTTTACGGCTGCAGCTCAATAGTCATGGGTTTGTTTCTTGCTGGCAGGGGCTCAGGCTGCTGAGCAATAACAGGCTTGTTTTGAAGTTGCTTTAATTTGTTCTCTGAGAAGAAATGCCTTTGCTCAGTGTTGCCAGGCTGGCATGTGAAAAAATATGAAACTGGATTTGCATCTGGAAGGCTCAAAGAGAATACACGAAGCACCGAACATTGCAATAACACAGGCATGTATATGTAGAGGCCAGTGGTTTGCAGCTGAGCAACTAAGGTCACTGAGCAATGCCTAATCTGACATATAACACATGTGGCTGGGACGTGCAGCTTTGTGCGTGTGATGTTGAGCTCCCATGCCAAGCATCCCAGGACAACATTCCCACTGGTGGGCAGGGACCTGGCTGTCTCCCCACACCGTGCCCCCTTTCGAAGGCACAGCCTTCCACTCTGCAGTAGTTCTTTGCCCGCTTCCTTGCCATTAAGAAGCAAGATCCTATTTTATCCTTCTGTGTCTTTTCAGTATGCTAATCTTCTCTGATGTCTGGGGTTCCTTATAGGTCAGTGAGTGGAGCCCATCTGGTTGTTTCTTGGCTCCCACCTTGTAACTGGGTAGGTTAGAAGGTTGAGCCCTAGAACAGATTGTCTCCAGAGACGAGATTAACTACATCACTAGAGTTTTAAGGGCAATTTTAAGGCATTTTTAAGGCTAAATTGGAAACACACCTATCAAGGATAGCTCAAGTATAGTTGATTTTGTACTGAGGTTGTGTGGAGATGTACCAGAGCAAGCACAGGAAGGAAAGCCTGCCTACAGCCTCGTGGGGTGTGTGAGGATGGGGACTGAGGTCCTGCCTCAGAGGGGATGTTCCTGTGTCACTGGCAGTGACTGCTTAATGCCATAGAGTTGTTGGCCCGAATGTTTGGAAGGGCATGCAGTTAATTTATGCCCATGGGAGATGTGGAGTAGAGAATCAGACCTCCCCACCCACAAGGCCTTGTTCACTAGTCACTAGGCAAGTACCTACAGGACTGTGCCTGGACACACATTCCCTCCTAGATTTTTTAAAGAAAAAGGGATGAGCAATCCCTGCTCGTGTCTCTAACAGCAAAGACATGGCTGCCAAGTGTCAGGAGAGAGCTGTAGTGCAGATCCTCCTCGGTCAGAGGGGCACCTCTGCTTCCTCAGCACATCCCTCTGGCCAGCTCCGAGCTTATGCCCTTTTCCATCTGAATCCTATTCTGAGCTCTACCTGCTCAAGGGATCCTGGCTTAGAAATAGATGGGGTTTTTCCTATTTTGTGAGAGGCACATACCTTACTGTAGTTCTCTAAGCCCATTGTAGGGACTGGCCTGCAGAGCCACTTCAGTGCTGCAGGCAGGAAAATTGCTTGTGGGTGATGACAGCGCTGTCATCTTGCCACGCCTGCGAGAGCAGTTTCAGAGAAGAAGATGGGCATGGTGACTTATTTTTAGATTGCATCCTAGTATCTGGAAGACCAGTTCTCAAACCCTCTATTAACTTTAGTGAAGAAAACCCAGATCAACACCCTCC
Source organism: Zapornia atra (assembly GCA_013400835.1). NCBI lineage: Eukaryota > Metazoa > Chordata > Aves > Gruiformes > Rallidae > Zapornia > Zapornia atra. The sequence continues at coordinate 143,641 of VZTU01010758.1, read as the reverse complement.
CGTGTAGTAACTAATCAGCAACGTACAGGATCACGTGGAACAGCACAAGCATTTGTGTGCTTTTGGGCACAAGCAGTTGTGCCCAAAAGCCTGTGAGCAATTTGAAGGCTGGTTTGAAGCCATTTAGAAACTTGAGCAAAAAGGTTTTGGCAAGGTTTAGAAGAATGAGAATAATAAAAGACCTTGTTCCACGGCACCTGATGACACATGTAACAATGAGTGACCTTTGCTGCTCCTGATTTCTTTCCATCAATGGAACAAGCCGAGCAAGGAAGGAAAAGTTGCAAAATATGTGTACTTACCTTCAGTATATTCATGGCTAATCTCTAGAAATAACAGGGTGGCCCAGAGGCTATCTGTTTTACTAAAGGTAAGCAACGACCGTGCCTTTCCTAATGAACCCTGTGCAAACCCACGTGCTGCTCTTTCAGCATCTCGGTGTCACTGGTGAACGTTATTCCCTCAGAGGTTAAGCCAGGTCCTCTGGCTCAGCCTGGCTGGCTGGTGGAAGTGGGCTGCAGGCAGATGTGGAGACTGCTAAGCTGGTGGGTACATCGCTCTCACAGTCACCGGGTCCCTTCCAAAAGATGGCATGAGAGCTCAAGCACCTAAAAAAAGTAAATGCCTCTGGGTGGTGAGTGCTTGGAAAGAAGCATCTCCCAAGGATAAGGGAGACTCCCTGCCTGACCAAGCTTGAGAGGTCAAAGCTGCATCAAAAACTCATCCCATCTGAAGTGGGAATGGTAGGAGGAGAAGGGCTCACAGTCTGGGACCATGCCATGGGCAGAACCAGCAACTGCCAAACCTGTGGGGCAGAGCAGGAAGAGGAGATGCTGGTTGGGAATCCTACCCCACAAAGGACAAGGGATAGAAGAAGACTCTTGCTTTAAATAGTCGTAATGTCCTTTGAGAGCCACAAATGAAAGCTCATCACCGCTTCCCAAAGCACCCATAAATCCTCTGGAGAAATGCACAGCACCGTGAATGCGGCAGAGTAAACCAGGATATTCAGCCCAAGCACGTGCTAGAAAAAGCGTGGCCATTGCATTCACGTGTTTATGAGGTCCCACACAGCCTTGCTGTGCAAGTGAAAGGGCCTTCACAGACACATGGGCCGTGTTAGGGGCTCTATCTGCACGAGGGACTGAGCAGCCAAGCAGCTGGAGGCTCCTCAAAAGGGACCAATGGTGCCACAAGTTCCCCATCAGAAAGCACCATCAGGGATCACACAGGAAACATGATGTGCAGCAGAGAAACAGGACTGTGTGGGCTGCAATTGAAAATCTGAGCGGTGTCTGAACCCCTCTGAGGTTTATATCATCAGTAGGTTTGGCAATGCAGGGTGTTTGCAGGTGGACGCCTGCCTAAATCTGAAGGGTCAGCCAGGGGGTATCATTAATGAGGACCCAGTCATCAGTGACACCAGGTGACGAGGCTGAGTTCACCAAGTCAGGGAGATGATAAACTTCGGATGGCTGAGTGTTTAAAACATCTTTTTCACGCCAGCTGCATAGAAATCTCTGAAATGTCAGTGCTGGTTAGCTCGCCATCTGTGCTATCCCCTTCTCCCTTCCCCTCCTCCTGCCTTTATTTTAAGGCTCTGCCAGGAGAAAAATGACTCTTCGGTATTTTCAGCGTGTTGCTGGAAAGATAAATTTCAAAGTAGGTTGTTGGGTTTTTTTGGTTCCTACTCACGCTATGTAAAGCACATTTAATAATACTTAGCATTTACTCAGCCTACTTATTAATCATTAAAGAATACAAACTATCAAAATAATCCATAGTTAACTGAAATTAAGTAATCACATATTAAAATTACATCGCAATATTGCTCAGCTCTCCGAACAGATGGAGGAGCCAAGCAGAGAGGCTTTAGATCGTTTATTTCAGCAATTTTTAAATTTTGTTCCTGCTTAATTTTCAGGAATTTGTGAAGATAATTACTGTGCTATATCATACCCTCTGCTTAGGTACGCACAGCTGAAACAGAGCTCTGTAGTTCTATGTTCTCCCGTGAGATCTGAGGATCCAGCCTCAGCTAGGAACCCAAGATGAAAAACATCTTGCTGGCAGCACGGGAGGTCTGGCCAGACTTCTCTCCCTGCTGCCCCATGCGGTGCCATGGTAAAGGAGCTGTCAGATGCCAGCTTGTATCTACAGAACCCTTTTTTCTCCCCACAACCACTTAAAACTAAGAGCAGTGCAGATGGTTCACCCTTTGTTGGAATGACTGGTGTGAGAAGATGTAGTAAGAAGATAAATGGTCTTTAATGACACTTCTGGAAATATATAAAGGAGGTGTAAGCATTTTAAGTGTGGTGCTTGTCACTAACCCTGACAATTGATGCTTGGCAGCAGGAGAGGGACAAGGGAGACGCGCAGCGCTGCTTGCTGAGCTCTGTAAGAACCTGGCATGCACTCTAAGAAGCATCCTCAGCTTGAAAGGAGAAAAGTCTGCAGAAATGAAGGGACCAAAGAGCCAGAGGAACTCAGAAAACACCTGAAAACAAGAAGCAAAGTCAAGCTGGATTCACAGGTCTCCCTTCAGGGGCAGACTTGATGCTTGAGCTATTCTTTCAGTGAGCAGAATACGTGAGGGCAGGTAAAGAGTGTGAGACTGGACTGGCTCATGGGTTAGAAGATCTTCCTACGTTTTACTCTGAGATCCTAATGCTCTCAGCGATGTTTTGCCATGCATGAAATGACTTCTGCCTTGATAGGACAGGCTCTTGATGTTTTCAGTTGAGGACAAAGTCTTTGAGAACATGGAGGATTAAAATGATGTACTCCCGGCTTACGAAAAGCACACACTGCCTTGTGATATACGTGCTACTACAGAAAAGACCTGCAACTTACTTGTTTCCCAGAGGTAACAGTCTGGTCAAAGATGTGACAAATCACCCACAGTCGAGACCTTGCACACCACCCTGCAGTACTGAAGAGCAAATAAATTGCCTGTTTCCCTCTGTGCCACACAGATGCCACAAAACCACTGCGGATCCTTTGGTTTCATTGTGGAGCCCAGCCTGGGTCATGTTCCTAAACTTGACCTGCTAACTTTGAATGGCACAGTTTTTAATGTTTGGAATAGTTTATTGTCACTGCCATTTTAATTAATGCTGAAATAAACCACCTCTGTTCAGGGGCTAGATTGGAGGATTTCCTCCGAGCAAGTCCAAAATTTTACTTTACCTTTGATTTTGCCCTCAGTAGCACCCGTTTCTGCACTGGGAGTCTCGTGGTCACAATCTTAACCCAAGATAACGCTGACCGTACCCAACCCGTCCTCGACGTGGTGAAAGGAGTAAGATAGCACTGCATTTTTGCTGCGGTTACAAATGGTGGTGTAACGCCTGGGTAGGCATGGGACAATGTACGGGACACCTGGCAGGACAAGGGCGTGCAGTGAAGGGAAGCCCAACCAGATATAAAGTTGAAGGCAATGTACACGCAGGTGCTGCCCAGAGAGGCCGTACAATCTCCTTCCCTGGAGATACTCAGACTCACCCGAATGAGGCACCAAGGAAAACCTTTGCACAGTTGACACCATCCCTGCTCTAAGCCAGAGAGGTGCCCTGGAGTCGACCTCCACAGTTCCCTTCCAAATGAAGTGCTCTGGATGTTTCAGAAGTCCTGGGAAGGAATGGCTTATGAGTGTTTGCAGAGATACACAGTGTCCGCAGCTCCTGTTGCTTAACCTGCAGGAGGACATGGATGGGGATGGATGTAACGAGTGGGGACATTAATTCCCATTGAATGTGCCTACTTTTTACCCCAGCATGTCCTGCCTGTCTGCCTCGCTGGCCATGAGCCAGCAGTGTGCACTGGTGGCTAAGAGAACCAATGGGATCCTGGGGTGCATCAGGAGGAGTGTGGCCAGCAGGTCACAGGAGGTGATCCTCCCCCTCTACTCTGTCCTGGTCAGGCCCCACCTGGAGTATTGTGTTCAGTTCTGGGCTCCCTGGTATAAAAAAGACAGGGACCTCCTGGAGAGAGTCCAGAGAAGGGCTACAAAGATGATTAAGGGCCTGGAGCATCTCCCCTATGAGGAAAGGGTAAATAAGCTGGGACTGTTCAGCCTTGAGAAAAGAACACTAAGGGGGGTACCTTATTAGTGTTTATAAATATCTTAAGTATGGGATGCAGGGGGAAATGGCAAGCCCCTTTTCAGTGGTCTGTGGAGACAGGACAAGGGGCAATGGCTGCAAGTTGGAGCATAGGAAGTTCCGCACCAACATGCGGAAGAACTTTGACACAGTGAGGGTGACAGAGCCCTGGGACTGGCTGCCCAGGGAGGTGGTGGAATCTCCATCTCTAGAGATATTCAAGACCCATCTGGACGCCTGTCTGTGTAATATGAGCTAGGGAGCTGCTTTGGCAGAGGGGTTGGACCTGATGATCTCTCAAGGTCCCTTCCAACCCCTACGATTCTGTGATTCTATGACTGCCCAAGACAGTAAACACATTTTCTTCCAAGGAATTTTTCAAAATTGTGTCTAGATGGTTTGCATGGTGTTCCTGTCGCTGACAGCCCATTTCATTTCCACGTTCTTTAGATCAGCAGTCACAGAACAAGCACACTCTCCCAGACAAGGGAGTTGTTGGGGGCAGCTTTTGGCTTGCCCCCTTAGCGTCAGAAAAGCCATGTTGCTGCAAACTACGTGCTGCCCACCCTTGCCTGATGCTGCCTTCAGCAGCGGTCAGCACGGGATGGTCACCCTTAGCTTTATCGATCTGCGTGCTTCAGAGAGGAACCGCATCGGCTGGTGGCGGCACAAAGGCGAGGCGAGGAGCGAGCCCAGGCCGTTGGGTCTTCTCTGGTTTGAGCTTATCTTCTCAGGGGACCTCCGGGAAAAGCACGGGTGCTTTCGCCGCCGAACAGATCGCTGACCCCAGAGCATGTACTCGGGAGGAGATAAGCGCGGGCAGGCTTTTCATAGCGCCCTTTGGAGGCGTTGATGTTCGGCAGTGCAGAAAGCTCCCCGCCGGGCTCGGAGCCATCGCGGCGAGCGCCGTACGAAGCTACAGCTTCCATACTCTCCCCCCAGGGCGCTGTGGATAGGATCCAAAGCGGGAAAAGCTACTGCAAGGAGGGAGGAACGCAGCGGTGGGAGAGGGGCGGAGGAGCGATGCTTCCGGCCAGCAGCAGCAAGGGGCCTTGGCCCGCCCCTTCTCCGCTCCTGGCCCCGAGCAAGCCCTCCAGCTCCGGGGCCCTGCTGCGCCCCGGGCTCGTCCCGGAGCCGAGCGGGGAGAGCTAGCCGGTGATGACCCTCCCGCCTAGCACCACGGACCGACCTGGCGCGCCTCCCCCGCCGGCCGGAGATACCCCCAACACATACAGTCACCCCTGAGC
>VZTU01010758.1:100481-136092 GCA_013400835.1 Zapornia atra | reverse complement strand
AAGCTGGGCTCTTTTTTTCCTCTTTGAGACTGATGTTGAAGGGGGGGGGTGGTGGGGGAGGAAAAAGGAAGAGAAGTCGTAGTCTTCTTTCCTAAAAGCCTGTAAAATGACACAATAAATTGACTTTCCTTATCGTCCACAGTTCTGAGGAGAGCCTGAATTGTTTCTCCACATTCTTTTTTTGGACTTTGTGCTGTAGAAAAATCATTTAAGTGGATCTTTGCTGTCTGCCTCTCTTGGAGCAGTATATAGTCTTTTGATAACCCTGCAGTTTAGTGGCTTCAAAGAGCCCATCAGAGGTCAATGTTGTTCAGACTTTGCAGAAACTTCTTCACTCAGGTTGAAATTCACCAGCAACTGATTTGCTCAGAGCTGTAAGGCAGGTGGCAGGTTTCAGAAGCAGTGTTGCTGCTCATTAGTTATGCAGTTATAGCATATAGTAGTTATAGCATAAAGCCATGCTGCATTTGCATCCTGCTTATGTTATAGTGTATCACTGTCGCTTCAGTTTGTGTTCAAGGGCTGAAACAGGTGCATGGTACCCTGTAAAAAGTTTGGCTTGACATGTTCCTCAGTTCTGGCTGGGCAGTGCGTCCTGCCTTTGCCTGCTGGAGCAGCTGGGGCCACAAGGATCCAAAAAGTCCCAGCAAGGCTGCAAGTCAGTGGTGCTGTATTTACGTGAGTGCTAGTACGAACAGATTGACAGAACAGATTCACAGGCTAGGGGTTGGACAGGACCTCTGGAGATCATCTAGTCCAACCCTCCTGCTAAAGCGCAGGCTGCACAGAATCATGTCCAGGGGGTCTTTGAGTATCTCCAGAGAAGGAGACTCCACAGCCTCTCCGGGCAGTCTGTGCCAGTGTTCTGTCACCCTCACAGTGAAGAAGCTACCCTCATGTTGAGACAGAACTTCCCATGTTCCGGTTTGTGACCCTTGCCTCTTGTCCTGTCACTGGGCACCACTGAGAAGAGCCTGCCCCCATCCTCCAGACATCCACCCTTATTTGCAATCATTGATCAGATCCCCTCTCAGTCTAAACAGGCTGAACAGCCCCTGCCCTCTCATCCTTTCCTCATAAGGGAGATGCTCCAGTCCCCTCACCATGCTTGTAGCCCTCCGCTGGACTCTGTCCAGTAGTTCCCTCTCTTCAACTGGGGAGCCCAGAACTGACAACAGAAGTCCAGATGTGGCCTCACAAAGGCAGAGCAGAAGGGGAGGATCACCTCCCTTGACCTGCTGGCCACTCTCTTCTTAATGCCCTCCAGGATCCCATTGACTTTCTTGGCCATGGGGGCACAATGCTGGCTCATGGAGGGTTTCTTGTCTACAGGACTCCCCGGTCTTTCTCCACAAAGCTGTTTCCCAGCCAGTCAACCTCTAACCTGTTCTGGTGCCTGGGGTTATTCCCCCCTAGGTGCAGGACCCTACAATGTGCCCTTCTTGAGTATTATTTGATTTCTCTTTGCCCAATTCTCTGGTCTCTCCAGATCTCACTGAATGTCAGCACAACCTTCTGGTGTGTCAGCCACTCCTCAGTTTTTTATCATCAGCAGAGCCACTGAAGGTGCACTCTGTCCCCTCGTCCAGGTCATTGATGAGTATGTTGAGCAAGACCAGACCCAGCACTGACTGTTGGGACATACCATTAGATACAGGCCTCCAACTAGGGTCTACGCCACTTATCACAAGCCTCTGGGCTCTGCCATTCATCCAGTTCTCAACCCACCTCGCTGTCCACTGATATGACCCACACTTCCTAAGCTTGCTTATGAGGGTGTTATGAGAGATGTTGTCAAAAGCCGTGCTGAAGTAAAGGAGAATAAGCTGTTCCCCCACACTCTCCCAGAATAAGCTGCTCCATGGAGGTGTGGTGACTGGCCTGTAGTTTCCTGGGTCCTCCTTCCTGCCCTTTTTTAAAGACCATAGTGACACTGGCTTTCCTTCAGTTCTCAGGCATCTCTCTTGTTTTCCAAGACCTTTCAAAGATGATTGAGAGTGGCCAAGCAAGAACATCTGCCAGCTCCCTGAGCGTTCATGGGTGCATCTGATCAGGGCCCACAGATCTGTGGATGTTGAGTTTGCCTTGATGTTCTCTAACCTGATCCTCCTCAGACCAGAAAGGTCTTCCATTCTCAAGACTGACTCTCCTACCTCCAGGGCCTGGGTTTCCCAAGGGCTGGCTGTTGCAGTAAAGACTGGAGCTAAGAATACATTCAGTAATGCCACCTTCTCTGTATCTTGTGTCTATTATGAAAACTGGCATCAGTTCACTAATAACACAAAAATATTTCAACTAAACTTCCCTCACCCTGTATTCCAAACTCTGCTAGCCCCATTTTTTTTACCAATTTTAATAACCCCGAATGTAACACTGTAATTGGTGAATACCTTCAGGCATGCAGTTCATCAGGGCCCTGCTGCAGAGATGTGACTAATAACATACAGTACAAATAAAATATATTTAAACCAGATTTTACAATATTCCTGGAAGCCCTATACAGGCTCCAAAGACCAGTGCTGACCCACTCTAAAAGCCCTCAGAAGAAACTTCCTAGGTGTACTTTTAGACCCTGAAGTTAGGAAGACAGAATCTGCTAAAGACCATCACCACTGATGCCACTTCTCTCTATTAACTCTGTCAGGGGCATCAGGGATTTTCACCACAAATTCATTAAGCAGTGACAACCTGTATAGAAATTAGATATAGAAAACCTAGATAGATAGAACCCTACTTCAGTAACAAGCCACTTAGTCCAGGAGAGAAAAGGACTTGCATGAGTTACTCTTCCATTTTTAGTCCCACACTTCATGTACTTTCTTTCATTTGTTTGCTATATCTACAAAATTAAGCTGGATCCCTCCTCCCAGAAATGAGACACTTAAGGTATTTTCCTGAGCATTCTTCCCCACTTGTAGGAAGTAAGTTTGGGTTACAGTTACACATTTTGTCGGGAAGGTATGAATGTGAGGCTTTTTTCTATACACCATGTTCAGAAAGCTTTTGCTGAGTCATAATATCTGGGAAAGACTAGAGCAAAAGAGGAGAGAGTATTTTGATGGTTTTTGGTTAGCCCTGAGAGCAGAATTGACGTCAACCCACTTGCAGTAAAATACGGCCTTCATTTTCGAAGCCAGTCCCAAGCTGCAGGGATACCTGAGCAGAATAACATAAAGCAGGCTACATAATCTTTTGCCTCCCCAAAAACCATCTTGCTTTAGAAAAGCTGCAGTTCCTGATGGAGGAAGCCCAGGAATTGTGTATTGCACAGTGCCTGTATTTTCCTTGCTGAGGTTTTTCTCAAAACAGCAGGTGTTTATCTGCAGAAACAGCTTTACATTTGCAGTATCTGGACCCACAAATTCCGCCCGTTGTCAGCCGATGGCACTTCTACCTTGGTCATGAAATGATCTGTGGAAGACAAAAATCCCTGGAGCCCCCAGTGCCAGGCACTGGGCAGTGCATCGTTGTGACAATGGGGAGCCAGGTTGGGGGGAGACAACCATGGGCTGTTTCTGATCTTGGATTTCCACGCATCAACAGGCAAGTTTGCCTATGCAGACGCCATAGAGCTGCAACAGAAATGTGCATTACCACTGGTGAGCACAGGTCTTTCCCACAGGCTCAGTGGTTTTTTGAGCTCCCACATCAATGATACAGTCTGTGAGGGGAGCAAACACATGCTGAGTTACGTGCAAGGATCAGGCCCAGCGTTTGGGAATGATGTAGCCTTTACTGAAAAGGAAATGAGGTTTTCTGCTTTGCCACCCTTGAAAATTTTCCTGCTTACTCTGAAGTAGAGAAAAATAATGTCAGTCTTGGTCTAAAGAGCTCCCAGCCTGCTCCCACTAAAACCAGTGGTGTTCTATTGCACATCAGCCAATATAATGACAGTATCTCATTATAAAAAATTACCATTTTGAGCCAGGAAGTCCTTGGCCTCAGCTCCAACTTTCATTACAAACTAATGGTTTATTACTAACCTTGAAAAATCTTATGGGACTTGCAGTGCCTTGAAAGTCCAGATCCTGACAATTTGTCCTGCGTGAAGTACATCTCTGTGTGATTAGCTCCCTCGGTTTTTGTGGGTGCAATTACAGAAAGAAGAGCACAGGTCTGGTGAGGAAGGCTAAGCCGACAGCCCCCCACACCGCTTGATTTTCTATGGGGCTTCTGCCGAAATCAGCAGTGTAACGGTGGAAACAAGACCAACTCTGCAGGCTGCTTTGTATGAGTCACTGTATATTAAAAGCCAGCTGGATTCAAAATCACAGGTCAAACAAAACCTCTTTATTTAGCTAAGCAAACAAAAGGACAAAACACTTTTAAACCTGAAAAGTGAGTCTGTACATATTTTTATCAATGTAATGATCCACAGGTACTAAGTAACACCCGGCGAAGCACTAGAAGCTCTAATCTCCATTCTGCCGCTCTCATTTTAAAAGGACACATTTTTTTAATGAGGTAAAAATAATTTCTGATAGTACAGCTGCTCCCAAGCTCTTCAGCTAGCTTTTGTGGTAGTCATTTAAAAAGAAGGAAAAAAAAAAGACAAGGGGGAAAACAGAAAAACGTGTTTTCTCTTTCTTGTCTGCTTCGTGGCAGAGACATGCGATGCAGAGGGCAAGGAGCAACCCAGTGGATCTGAGGATGAGGAGCCACCCATCGGGTCTGCTTCAGCTCTGCACAGAGGATGAGCACATCTGAAGTGCACCTTAAACCCTGCTGGGTTTGCTTGTTTGGATGACTCTCTGAGCTGGGACATGTCTCCCCACTACCGGGTCTTCATTGAGTGAATTTCTCCCTCTGACCTGTGGCAGCTGAAACCTCACAGAGCATCTCCCAGGCTGCTGTGCTTTGCTCAGGAGTGCCACACGAAACTCCCCTGGGTGGAAAACCCACATGCCTTTCACTGTCCTTGCAGTGTTTAAACCTTTTCCTCTGACTACAGAAAGCTCTCCCAGGGAAAGCATTCCCCGGGCGCAGTTTCGATTACCGAAGGCAGCATCTTGGAGTGGAAATGATCCAACTGCTGCTGGGGCACCTGGAGAGCTGCAAGCGCTGACTAGGCACTGACAGCAGATGTGGCAGCTGGTTCAGCGAAGGCAGGTCTGCTCATGTCAGCTCTGTCTTCTGCAAAGAAGTGACAGAAGGCAGTGAGAGGTGAAGCAGTGGTGTGGACTCTGCAGGGTCCACATGTTACAGCAAAGTCCAATAGTGAAGGGAGCTTTCCAGCAGATTCCCATCCTTTTTCTTTTTTTTTTTTAATTCTACTTTGTTGGCATCACAATGCAAGTGGTAGGAGAGAAGGAGCAAGAGAAAAGACAAACGTGCTAATATTTGTGTTAGGGGAAGAATGCGGTGGTTCAAGGTATGATGCACAACATGGAAAGAGCTCGTGTGACAAAGTACCTCAGCTGAATGTGGTGCCCCCTTCCAGCAATGGGTTTGTGCCACATACAAGGCAAAAGACAAAAAAACCATTGCTTCCCTGCAGCACTACTTGAGTTATCATCAGTCCTAGGCCCCTCAAGTAGACAACTGCAACCACAGGCACATACCTTGAGCTACCAAACATACCATACACCCCTGGGAAGGAATAAAACACAACCCAGACCAACTGTTCACCTTGCTTTTGAACACACACTTCAAGCTGCAAGCCCAGATTTAGCAAGCCCAGAACCACAGGAAGACATGTCTTTTCCATCCCCTGCTGCCCTCTGTGCCCCTGACACAAGAGGCCAGGGCAGATCATCTTCACACCTCCCTTGCAGCATGAGCTTTCTCTCTGCTCAGGAAAGACCAGAGTGAGAGTGAAGTGCTGTGCCCACCATCACCCCCTGCACCTGAGCACAGCCCACCCTGATTAGTCCATGGCCCATGCTGTTCTCCTTAAAAAACCAGATGTTTTATTTTGTTTTCAAAAGGAGCCTGTGTATTTATCATGCATGTTTGGGTCCAGGGCAAGAATGTGTAGCATCCAATTGTGGTGCATTAGAAGGATGAAAAAGACCAAGATCATGAAAAAAAAAGCCAAAAAGATAATATCCCAATGGCACGGAAAGCAAGGGGTCTTTGTTACATCCCATTCATGTTTGCTGGCTTTGTCCTTGTTTTGCTGTGTGCTTTATGTCACCAACACCAATGGATCAGTGCCATACTCTGTTACGTGACACAAGCTCTGGTTTGTGCCTTCATCTCCAGAAAGCTGAGCCCTGTTATGGGTCTTTCAGTCACTGGAGCATCCTCTGAAGGTACTGTCTCCTACAGCAGTATGAGAGGACGTGAGCTTGCTCTTGACCTCTCTCACAGCTGGGCACGGCCTCAGAACCTGGCTGATAAGGAAATACCCAGGAAAACACCCGCCTACGTTTGGCTGCACTTCAGTCCCCAGCTTTTGCCCGTTGCTAGTGCCCACAGGCTCTACAGGAGGTGTTGAGTGGAAACAGCAAATCTGATGACTATTAAGAGGGCTTATCTGAGTCAAACTGTGTCTCCCTACACATGCATTTCTTTATAAGTAAGTAAATAGGAATCACAGTCCTGTAATCACGACACAGTACTGTGTGAATTGAGCTCCTGGTTCTGAGCTTATCTACCTCTTCAGCTTTACTCAGGAAGGAAAGAGGATTCCTCATTTTATGTGTAAAATCCATACAATGGCAGATTTTTTTAAAGATGTGTCGGCACTTAAAAGTAGAGAATTAGATGCCTGGTGTCAGAATGAGGAAAAGCATTTAAGCACACATATTCCTAAAGATGGGCCCCTCAGCAATGTGGCTTACCCACAGGACCTACAAGTACCAAATCAGTTGGAGCTTTACATTTTTATCCCCTGTGTCCTTACAGCCAGGCAGCGGCACATGGGCAGGGCGCTTTAATTTTTCATGGCCCAAGCAGCCTGCAAGCTGCTTGTTCCCCCTCAACTCAGGAGGATTCAGGAGCTCTGTGACCCTACCCCTGTGTTTCCCACATGGCTCTGTCTGGTTGGAAAGCACGGGAACATTCTGTGGGATAAGAGTCAGGCTTTTTTAGCTCTCTGCACTGGACAGTGTTTCCATGGGCTTAAGTTACCTCCAGCAGAGGATGGGGCTGAGCCCAGGGTATTAGCAGAGAGGGACTTTGATGCCAGGGAGGTTTGTCAGCACTGTTGGAAACATCTCTAGTGTGGGGTGTTTTGGTTCAGTGAGGCAGGGACGACAGGGGTGAGCTGGCTGCAATGCTTCAGGCACAGGGGCTGGATGGGGTCAGGAGGAGGCAAATCAGCTCTGGGGGGATGGAAAGAAAATCTGAGCTGGGGATTATTCATGCTTTTCCCCTGCTACTCACCATCCAGCTCTTGGCTTGTTTAAAACAAAGTTGTTTATTCCTCGGAAGGAGTGTCTCCCAGTGCCCTGCTTGTTGAGTGGTTGCCTCCATTTGTAGCTTTCTAGGAAGATTTGGAAAAAGGGTGTTTTGAAGTTATCTTGAACCCTCTGCCTTTTTTGAGATAAGGCATATTTTGAATGGATCAGTACTCATTTCCTCACCAACAAGATGATGGCATGCAGATTAACAATTACATGTGAAACCAAGGCAGAAGGAGAGGCTCTGGTAACAAGACATTCTCCAAGATGCAGATCATTTAAGGTTGAGTCCCCTATAAAATGTAATTAGATCTATGACACACTGTGAATGATTTTTTTTTAATCATCACCTTCAGTGACATGTTATCCTTTGCATCACAGTGAGATAATGTGATTGTATACCTGCAGGCAGACATAATTTGTCACTTCTAGTTGCTGCTGCTTTTTATAGAAAGAAATGCACCCAGGTAATATTGAGATGCTGTCAAAAGAAGTCTCTTCTGTTGGAAATTGAATGTACCGGTAAATATCCGGACCTTGCTCCTTCCCAGTATCAGTCTTTAACTTTTGACCCTCTGCTAATTCTTCTTAGTCAGTAGGAAGTTATGTTTTGCTAAAGGATTTGTGGTTTTTCCAAGGATTGATGCATTCTGTGTTAAATGTCATTGTGCAGGGGCAAATAAGGAGAACGCGAGACAAGTAAGTTAAGGGCCCCACCTTTTTGTACACTTGCTGTTCTATAAATGGCTCAAAGAAAATAATAAAGCTGATTGAATTATGCTGTCAAATTAAACACACACCAGAAAGCCTTTTGCAGGGAGGGTTTAGAGATGAGGTGCGATTTGTGCACTGAGCATAAACCCAAGACTTGGAGCGGCTCCCCAGCCTGATGTGGCTGAAGATGGACTCCTTTCTTCTGGGGATCTGAACTGCTCCGTGGCAGTCAAAGACCATCATGTGGGAGACAGGCACTTGCAGAGCAATCCCTTGTATGGAGCCTTGCTTAGAACATGGGTAATGAGCCCTAAGAGTAGATACTGCCTGTTTGTGAATGAGAACTGCTTGCTGCATTATTTGCATTTGGAATGAAATGGGAGAGATTAGCATACTCTCTTGTAGTGGCCGTGCTGTCAGACAGCATCGGTTCCACAGGAGATTAATTTGTGGGAAATAAAGGCTCTGTAAAGCACCACAACTCTCCCAGTCGTATTTGGGTAAGTACCCTGGCTGCTAGCCTGTGTGCTGAAACCCACAGACATGGGTTTAGATTAGATATTAGGGGGAAGTTTTTTACAGAGAGAGTGGTGAGGTGCTGGAACAGGCTGCCCAGAGAAGTAGTGGATGCCCCGTCCCTGGAAGTGTTCAAGGCCAGGTTGGATGGGGCCCTGGGCAACCTTGTGTAGATCCAGGCCTGGAGGTTGGTGGCCCTACCTGTGGCAGGGGGGTTGGAGCTCTATGATCCTTGGGGTCCCTTCCAACCCAGACCATTCTATGATTCTATGTGTTAGCAGCTCATGGCAGTTATCGTGCTGACCAGAACAGCTCCATTATTTTTTTCTATCATATTTCCAGAAGTTAGGGAAGACCCTGGCTCTGCCTTCGTCATCATCACTTGCTACTGTATCTGAGCAGGCAGAAACACACTGAATGTGCCTGATAGCTGACTTGGTGATGTCAGTCCAGGTTCTCTGTCATGCAGGCAGCAGAAGTGGTTTTCTGCCCAACCAGTTGCTTATCCCATTTACCTGCCAAACTACGTGACTGTATTTCTCCCTCCCCATTTCATCCCTGCCACAAACCAAGGAGTGTGTTGGTGGCACTCGGTGCTGCAGGTGCTTCTCACGAGTACAGCACATCACTGGACAGTTCAACACATAGAAAGGGTCTTATCCCACTTTGTGGATCATCCCTACGTAGCAACAGGTGAGAGCTGGATACCTTGCAAACAAAAATGCCTGGTTCTATCAGATCTGTAGCTTGCTTTGTCACCCAGTGCTCCTCAGGAGGGCAACTTTGGTCAGTAGCTGGCCTCCAGCCAGGGTCAAACCACCACAGTAAGTTATTGGTAGAGTTTATTCTCTGTCTTTTGAAAGAAGTGAAAAGACACAGCAGTGCTATTTTGCAGGATACCTAGAATGGTACATCCCTAAGGTGTTCAGAGCAAGCACTGAAGGCTTAGCCTGCCTTACTGTTACATGGTGATTTGTGGCCATGATAATCCTAAAGGGCACACCATGTCATTGGGCTATCTGAAGAATATCTTCAAGACCTGCCTCTGGGGTGTAATAGGCAGCTCAATGCCCTGTGGATCAATTTTTCCAGGTTCCAGGGTAGGAGCAGAACAGATTCACGTGGATGTACTGGTGGAGTCCCACTTACTGAGCACAGACAACATGCAAGCACCTTCAGGTTGATCTAAAAACACGCCATGAGCTGTGTTGACACATTATCAGAGAGGTTGTTCAGACTCTTTGGAGCAGGTAAATGCTCTCCCCTGTGGCAGCACTTCTGCTGACGGCTCACTTTTAATAGGGACACACAAGCCTGGCTGCCTGGCTGTGGGCAGGAGGCAGGGGCTGGGGGGGGAAAACCAGACAGGACAAGGAGGACAACCCAGCTGCAGCAGCCAGCTTTGCCACAAGCCCCTCTGTGGCTTCCTCAGGGAGGAGGGTGTCCTGTCTCCCCCACTCGGGTCACATGGAGCCCAACTCTGGGGCACGTGATGGTGCCATGTGGCTCGAGAGGCTCCCTCCCCACTCTCTCTTGCTCCTCCAATCAGGGTCTGAATTTGCTGGCTTTCTGAATCAGAACCTGAGACTGAGAAATCCATGTTTATGTCCTTGAATGTACCCCCTGCGGGCAATAAAAATATCTTTTAAATAACCTAAGCCAGCTTCTACATCATCTTGCCTTTGCTCTGTTCCCAAATGCCTTAATATGACGCTTACAGCTTTGTCTGTCCCGGTATCACCTCTCTTTGCTTCCACATAGAAGAGAAGTTGCTGTTCCTGCTTCTTAAGATTACTCTCAGGTGACCTCTCTTTAAAATTTATGACCCTATATAAATCCATAGCAACAATTTCTTGGCTGTTCCAGCACTTTGGGCTATCGATTGGCTGCGATGCGCTTGCTGTGCTGTGGTTAACCAGGCCCGTCCCCCCTGGTTCACCCCAAGCAAATGAGAGAGAACTATTGCTCAGCGCAGTTCCCTGCCAAGCTGTATTTCTCAAGAGCTGCTTGCATGCTTCATCCCTCACATAGACATTGTCTTTCTGCAAGCTCCCTTCTGCCATGACCCCACAGAGGTGGTCTCTGGCTTTTGGAACTGCTCCTTTGTACAGGGATACAGTGGAACGCTCGTTTTATATTAGTCTTCTTCTGGTTCTAATTGTTATGGTCTGCAGACGAAGTACTTGGAGCTGATGGAGGCAGCATGACCAGTGGATCTGCAGAGCCTGAGAACTGTTTTGTTGCCTGTTTGTGCCTCTTCTCCCATCGCTGACTTGATTTGGTTTCTTTTTCTTCCTACAAATGTGATAGCTGCTTTATGCAAATGTCCTTCATAACTACTGGGAAGGAAGAAAGTCTGACACAAGCCCTAATTCTTCCGTGCAACCTCTCAAGAGCATGGAGGGCAAGCAAGGGTTTGGGGGAAATTTCTCTGTAAACCTCCCTGAGAGAGCAATGACAGGGGGTGTGCCACTGGCACAGGAGGCTGTACTGAGTCATGTTTCACAGGTGTCTGTCTCGGCTGAAGCGTGATTCGATTTTTTCATAAATGACTTGGAAGATGGAGCATGGAGAATGCTTACTCCCTGTGCAGCTGTCAGGCAGCTGGGAGGGGCTGCAGTTACCTCAGTGGACTGATTTGCTGTTCAACATAGTCTTAGCAAGGCTGAGAGAATGTGGAAGAAGAAAGAAAAGAGCGGGTCTACAAGCACCACTCCTGAGTGGGACAATCAGCAGTGCAACTCCAGGGCGGGGAGTGACCAGCCATGTAGCAAAGCCATGGAGGAGTATCACCACCTGAGCTTGGTCAACAGCACCACCTCAGGGGGCTCCTCCAGTGGGTGAAAGCTGCTGTAAGAGTGGAAGGAATCACAGAATCCTAGGGGTTGGAAGGGACCTCAAGAGATCATCGGCTCCACCCCCCCTGCCAAAGCAGGCTCATAGATAGGCGTCCAGACGAGACTTGAATATCTCCAGAGAAGGAGACTCCACCACCTCCCTGGGCAGCCTGTGCCAGGGCTCTGTCACCCTCACTGTGAAAAAGTTCTTCCGCATGTTGGTGCGGAACTTCCTATGCTCCAGCTTACAGCCATTGCCCCTAGTCCTGTCTCCACAGACCACTGAAAAGGGGCTGGCCAATTCCCCCTGCATCCCATGTCTAAGATACTTATAAACACTAATTAGGTCCCCCCTAAGTCTTCTTTTTTCCAGGCTGAACAGTCCCAGTTCACTCAGCCTTTCCTCATAGGGGAGATGTTCCAGGCCCCTAATCATCTTCGTAGCCCTTCTCTGGACTCTCTCCAGGAGGTCCCTGTCTTTTTTATACCAGGGAGCCCAGAACTGGACACAGTACTCCAGGTGGGGCCTGACCAAGGCAGAGTAGAGGGGGAGGATCACTTCCTTCGACCTGCTGGACACACTCTTCTTGATGCACCCCAGGATCCCATTGGCTCGCTTGGCCACCAGGGCACACTGCTGGCTCATGGCCAACCTGTCATCTACCAGGACCCCCAGGTCCTTCTCCACTGAGCTCTTTTCCAACAGGTCATCCCCCAGCCTGTACTGATACAGTCGGTTATTCCTCCCCAGGTGTGAAAATCTTGTGCATCCAATATCCATGGTTTGTAGAACAAGGAACAATGGACTTAAATGACAGAAAGGCAGAGTGAGTCTTGACACTGGAAAATGGCCAGAAATAATGGAGCACCAGAACAGTCGGTGTAGGGAGGTGGTAGAGACCTCCTTCACTGGAAACGTCTCACAGCAAGTCACAAGTATCCGCCAGTAAGAACACAGGGAGGAGGAAGTGTCTCCAGAATGTCTCCAGACAAAGCAACAGGCTGAATAAACTTGTGAGGTCTCTTCCAGCACTGTTTGCCTGTGGCCCTGCTACAGTCCCATACATATCTTCAACTTGCTGTTTGCCAGTACTTATGGAGCAGGTACTCAGACACCACAGATACTGCAGCTCTACCTTCTGCTTAGCCCAGACTTTGTGATTACTTTGTTTTGTACTGCTGACCTCCTAGGGCCAGCAATTCACCTCCCAACTCACATCATGTCTAGACACCAGAATGGGACCTGTACAAGAAGAATTTTTTATGAATAAATATGGCTGACTTTTTCCCCCAAAAAAATATTTCCTGCAGTACCTTCTTATCCAAGGACTGAACTCTGAGTTTGCATGTGTGTGTCTGTGCATGTATATACATTCTTTAAAATCCAGCTTCCTTTTGTTGGACTTCTTTGTGTGCAAGCCCATTGCTAGGAGGGAGAGCTGCCAATCATCCCTTCACAGCAGGAGGTGCTTTGGTACATTTCCTATAATGATTACACTGGGCTGACCTCCAAGTTGTTACAGAGAAATGACTGAAGTCGTCTGAGGACAGCTGTACCTGCAGGTACAAACTGAAGCTCTCCTCCTTGAGCCCTGTGCAAAAAGGTTACAGAGTAAACTACCTTTCCTCTTGAACTAAAGCTGGGTTGGGAAACTGGCCACAAAAAAGTAACGGTCTAAGAAAATTGTCCCAAGTAAAGTGATTTACATGGAGGTGTTGTTTACTCCAAGGTTTCTACAACTGATGGGAGGGAAGGGTTATTGAATCACTGTGAGCTCCCAGCAACCTGAATGCCAGCTCCTGCTCATCACCACTCTACTGAGCCCCTCCCACCGATACAGTGTGAGGGGGAATGGCTCACCAGGAGGAGCAAAAGGCCCCCAGCAAGCAGGGGTCAGTGCTAGCAAAACCATCAGGGACTTGAAGAAAATCTCCTTGAGATGCTCAGGTCTGTTGTACGTGCTCAGTCGCAACTGGCATAGCACTACAGAGACTGTAAATTAAATCATAATGATGTGGATGAACAAATGGGGTCAAATTCTTGTCCATGTCATTAGGACACAGCCATTAATTTTGATTCATGGTGATTTTAATGCAATGGTGTCTGACAGGAGGATTAAGGTAGGTGTGCACGTGCACATGTGCACAAGTCAGTGTCTGCAACTGCAGTAGACAGGCCTTATGGCTTCAACAGAAAGGCAGGAGGGGTCTTAAGGGCTCTCCTTCTGCTCAGGCCATTCAGGGAACCCGTGGAAACCAGCAGAAAATAATGCCACCGCTCTGACAAACTTTGGCCAAGCTTTGCTATGAGAAAATTGGAGTAGAGCAAAGAGCCTTTGTGAAGGTTGGTCCCCAGAATTGCCAAACAGCTCGACCAACCTGTGCAGCTGGTAAATACAAAACAAATAAGGGAATCGATATGTAATAATGTAGCAGATAACAAGCTGATGAGTGAGAAGCTGCGTGTGTTCGTAGGGGATAGATCACATCAGACAAAATCAATAGCTGCCTTTGTCAAAGCTATAGGCTTGGTGACGACAGTAGATATTTATCTAAATTATAGTAACTTTTGACAAAGAACCTTGTAGAAAACCTGTGGGGAGACAATCTGTTCAGATGCTCATGCTGCTGAGTTTGAATTAGTCAAACTTTGTTAGCTATAAAAAAGTCAAGCGTGTGGTTTTCTGAGATCCCTGAGGGATGCTAACGGGATGCATTTCAAAGAAGGATAAGGGCCCAGGTGCCATCCAACACCCATAGACCTGTGAGGTGCCCTGGTCACCCCCTCAGAAACCTACTTATTCGGTACTCAAAACGATTGTTGAATGAAAGCCCTTCAATGGCTTTAGAAGATTTGTGTTACAAAGCAACTTCACTAGGAGCAGTGTAACTCAGGTGTAGCTTTCCAAGTGTATGAGAGTTCCATTACCATCCCACTGACAAAATGTGCAAAGATGCAAGAACTGAATGAAGGAAGAAAAGGCAGAAGGTTCCATGGGTTAGTAGAAAAGGTATGAGAAGGGTCATGGAGACACTTGTTTCTGTGGTGGGCGAGTGTGCAGGGAAGTGTGTGGCAGCAAGGTCCTACTCAGAGGTGGCTGTCACCCAAAAAGGACATTTCTTACATGGATGCATCTGGATACAGGCTCCACAGCATGCAGTTTGCTGCAGGACTCCAAGCATTGAGTTCTCAGCAAGGAGTAGGTTGGCCAAGTCCCTCACACATGGTCCTGCTCTGTGGCCAGGGTTTGGGTTAGGGTTATGGACTTTACTCACTGGTCTTTCCCTTCTGGCAGCACACATCTGTAGGGCACCCTCTTTGGGTTCTCTCTGCTGCAAACACCCAGTGTTACTGGTAATCGACTTTAACATGGTCATAGCGAAACATGTAGCAGCCATGTGTGATCAACTGCCAAAAAAAACATATCACCCTTGTTGGTATATTCCCAGAGCATTTACTTTCCTGTGAACACGAGGTTCATAAAGACATTTAGCACAGCCATGTGACTGCAGTAAGAGTTCATGCTGTGTTGGTTTTAATAAGAGTTCATGTTGTGTTGGTTTTGCCTTGAAGGGAAGGAAGGAAAACTCTTACAGCATTTTCTTTCCGCATTATTAGAACCGTTCATGTTAGAATGGTATGTGGCACAGGAGTACAGTTATCAGTGATAGTAAAACTCCAATCCACAGAAAACCAGCCAAAAGAAAAGTAGCAGCATAATTGGCCTGATTTATTGCAGGCCATCAAAGGAAAATCTGTGCTTAAACAAGCTGCTGAAATCACAGGCACCGATACCTCAATATCCGGTCGCTGATAAAGGTGCGTCTGCTGCTGTTTGCATGCTGCTGTTTATGAGAGAGGGTCAGTTATTTCATTTACAGGGGAGAGGATCAGTTATTTCATTAAAGAGACCCAAGGGGCTGCTTGCCTTGCCAGCCATGTTTATTTCTGAGCAGGCTGGCCTTTCAGCTGAAGCCACGCTGCCTCCCACCGCTGCTCAGCCCTGCCACTGTTTGCCCAGCCTCACTGAAAGGGCCAGGACAGGCACAAACCAGGGAGTAACACCACTCCATGCACACATGGGCAGTGTTTCGGGGCAGCAGGCTCCAAATTTATACATACTCACTGGTTTCTTTTGATGAAATATCCTTCACACAGTTCTGCGTGGAGAAGTGTCTCTGTGAGCTGGTCAACATGAGCAAGCAGTTCACCTGGATGGAGGTTTGAGGCTTGTCCCGCGGGTCTGAGATGCAGAGAGGTCTCAGCATTGTCCCTGACATTCCCCCTTCTCTTTGCCAGGTTTGGAAAGAGCCACGCCATGAGGGTTGCTCTTCCTCAGTGCTGGATGCGCGTTAGGAGACAGCTATGGCAGCAATGAGTAAAGGGTCAGGGATTTCTTGGTGTGCTTGCCCATAGGTTGCTCACTGTTGTAACCTGAATGATGCTCTCAGGCAAAGCCCGTATGGCAGACCACCTGTTCTCAAAGACTTAATTAAAAATGTACGTTTTCTTGCCGTGTCTCATGCTCACAGACAAAATGGATATTCAAAAATACTTTCGTTTTCTTGAGTGCTGCAAATGTTTTCAGCAAAACTATGCTTCCCTGCTTTCCAGCACTTCCAAAGAAGAATAAAAGCCCTTTCCTGCTGCTCAGAAATCTCTGGAAGATGCTGGCATTCAACTTGTCACAGTCAGCTCCTCTATTTACATGCTTAAACCAGGACCTAGGAGCTCAGTTTCTCTAGTTTTAGTTTAGTTTTTTGGTGTACACAGAGACCAAAATACAGAGGCATCCCCCACCAGCTCTTACCTCCGCAAAGCACAGGAGGGTATGAACTGCTCTGCTGTCTTTGCATAAACGAAGCGGCTGATGTTAAAGTGACTGTCACCAGGAGGCTGGTGTTAAAGTGACTGTCATTGGGAGGACAGCATTCCATCGCAGCAGCCATGGCCTGAGGTGGTCACCTCAGCAGTGCAATGCCAGGCTGTATTCAAGGGTCATGCAGAGTGGGGAAACCTCAGGGAAACACTAAGGACTTTCTGAGCCCTGGGGATCAGTACTCCCAGGCAGTGCCTGGGAGCCAGAAGGGTTCCCCTTGCCTTGTGTCATTCCAGTAAACACATGCCAGGTTCAGCTCCAGGCCACCACTAAGTCTGTGTCTATGCTGGTGTTAGAGCACTTGATCCACTGGAGTATGAACAAGATGTTTAGCCATGCCTGTTGCACACATGAAGTTACCAGGGGCTTGCAGCCAGGGCTCTGGGCTTGAGTTTTGGGAAGCAGCCCTGGATGCTTTTGCTCAGGGGTGAATCTGTCCAGGCAGCGGTGCCAGAGATGTGCCAGGGAAGCTGTGTGGGGAGCCTCAACACCAGTCAGGCCTGCAGGAACACACCTCTGCAGCAGCAAGTGCCACGGGGGCTTTGCTGCAAACCTGAGGCCATGGTAAAGCTGTGTAAGTAAAGCCCCATGCAGCAGGGCCATGACATAACGAATTCACAAAGACATGACTGGCAATTATGTTACCTGCCAGGTACAAGTAAAAGTTAATGAGGCAGAAACCTCATCTTTAAGTATTTATAAAAGATGATACCAGCCTGTTAGGAATGAAACCTTTCTTAATGCCCTGCATTTCCTCATCCGTGCTGTGGAGACCACAGCTTTCTGGCAGGGCAGCCTCTCTGCAGAAACCATTTTGGTGCAGAGGAGGCCAGGTGTGTGAGCGGTGCTCTGCCCATCCGTGGGGAACAGTTCGCTTGCCCTACAGCGCGTGCCTTTGCCATTTCTGAGTGGTCTGCTTCATTTGGTGATTAGCACTCAGGCAGATTCCCGGTGCCTTTTCCTGCACCTGAGAGCCGTGCTGCTGCTCCGCTGAGACCAACAGCCCTCCCACCAGTTTACATCAAGGTAAACTCCGGCTCCGCTGCTCTTCGGCACTTAAATGCCGGCACTGTCCTGCCTGTCTTCCTATACCTGAGCCCCAGACGGTGCCGGCCTATGTGTACAAAATAGGGCCGCGGATTCTGGGGAAGGCCTTTGGAAAGATCCCTCTCCGAGGTACGGGAGGAGTGGGATTTCTCACCTCTCACAGGAAGCCCCTGGGGCTCGTTACCCGGTCCCTGGAACAGCGAGAGGCTGAGAAGGGAATCCCACCACAGCCCCACGCTGGGGGCGTTCAGCCTCCCGTCCCCTCGAAAAAGCAAAAAGTAACAAAGAAACCCCAAACCAAACAACAACAACAAAAAACCCAAATCGCTTCTTTTCTGTTAAAAAGAGCTCTAAAGCCTGCCGGGGAGCGGCGCGGCCCGGCCCGGCCCCGCTCGGGGCCAGGCTCTGCACGGCGGGGAAATGCTGCCACCTCCTGACGAGCCCCTCCGGCTTGGCGGAGGGGCCGACTCCGAAGCCGCCGCGGCTGTCCCCTGTCAAGTTTTTTGGGGGCAATGCTTGAGGTTTTGGGGTTTGTGAAACACCATCATCGCCCCAGTGGTTTTCAGCGCGGCCCGAAGTGGTTTATGGTTAGCCCCGGGGCAAGCCAGCTCAGGGGTAAGGCAGAACCCTGCACGCCATCTCCAGGCACCAGTGGCGTGGAAATGATAAATAATTTGCCCTCTGCTAATTTGTGGTGGTTGATCAAACATTATCTGACAGTGGGCACGAGTGAAACAACAGGGGCAGGCAGGGAAGAAGCAGCCTTTGCATAGCAAATGGCCAAAAGGAAAGCAGCTCTCTTTTCGTTATATTTATTTTGTTATGATTACAGTTTAATTATTATTCTTGCTCTGAAGGAAGGCAGAGAAATAACTTGATAAATGTGGGGATTAACAGCTCTTACTGGTCAGTGCAAAGTGGCATATGTAGTTCTTCTAAAGGCTTAGGACAGGCGAAGGGAGAAGGCCAAGATCAGAAATCCAGGGGGTGACTGCCCTACGCAGGTGGGTAAAAGTCTGCTGGTGGGTCTGCCTGCCTGCCTTCAGCTCTCTCTGTGCTAAACAGAAAGGGTAAAGCGTCACAGTTGACATGGTGGCAGGAATGGGGACCACCACACCTGAAGCCCCTGTCCCGGGACTGGGGCTGATTGCTGCAGCAAGTGGGGCACACGGACAGGGTGTTTCATCTGCTGGGGCACCCAGGAACAGCTGAGGACATATTTTGCATCTGGAAGGGGGATCTCTGCTAGTGAGGGTGATGGTGCAGACTGAAGGAACAGCATGGCCCCATGGTTGGACTGAGCGAGGCATTACAGCTGGTACAGACCAAGGGTACAGGATGCTTTTCTGGAGGCTCCCATAAGGGTGCTGGTAGTTTCACCCCTCCATCCCAGAGCCTGGATGTGTCCCTGTGCCATGCCACAGTGGGACCGTGCTCCCACAGGCTGCAAGTGCCTGCTCTGGGCCACCCTTGATGGGTCCAGTGGTTGCTGTTTGCCCCTATTCCTCTCTGCTGCCGTCCCCAGGGGCACAGGCAGGCAGTGCTGGCATTTGTGCTGGTAACTACAGCACTTTCCCTCTCTCTCCCTTTCCTCTATTAGATAAGGCACTTGCAGTTGGAAGATCCCAGCTGCAGACAAACACACTGAGCTGCTTCGGAGTGCCCAGCCACCAGCTGCATTTCTGAGCCTGCTCTGACACGGGGTGATATTTTTGGATTCAAACCCCAGCAACCCTGGGGGTGTTTGTCACTTAAGAGGGTACAGATATGTATTTTAAGAATAAATGCAGCACACAGTCAGCACGCTGCCTAGGCACAACAGGAAGGCAGCCAGGGGCAGAGGGAGCACAGCCACACTTCCCATCTCTCCATTACAGGGAGAGCAGGGGCTGAAATTGTGCTCCAGCAACGCATGCTAAGAATAATATGTATGATCAAAAGGCCTGTTTCATCTCTGGGGATCGTGAGTCTGCTGAAGGTTTGCTGCAGGAAATCAGAGAAGAGCTGTTTTGGAAAGACTTTTTTTGGAGAGCTTTCTGTCAAAGGCAGTTTGTAGTTTGCTAACCAGCTTCTGATGTTTTAGAGCACGGTCCTAGTTAAAACTGAAGGTTTGCAAGGGCCTTTCTGCTGCGCTTAAATGGAAGCAGGGTTTTTTTAGGGGCATTTTGAGCACAAATTAATCAATACATCCACTTACCTCCATCTGGCAAACAGGGGTGAAAGCAGAAAAGGGACAGACTGGGGGTGCTGTGAGCTGGAGGAGCAAGAAACCACCTTACCTTGACACACCTCTGCTTATGCTCATGGGTGTTTCATCAGGGCCAGCCCCTGCTGTGGTTCCAGTAAAAGCAGCTACAGGTGCAGGTGAGGGCTGCACTCATGGGGACATGGATTGGGTGCTAAGGGCCACCCAGGAGCAGCAGCAAGCAGCAAGTGTGGCTTGCTGACAGCTCCTTCCCACCACTGTCCTGGTCTATGCAGAGCTCTACCTTTCATGTAATCAACAAATTAGGATCTGTAATTTACCTTACAAACAAGATGCTCATACACTCACTTCCTCTCCCCCCCCCTTTTTTTTTTTAGAGGTTTAGCAAGCAAACAGTGGGAGACCAAAGAATTAAAGCCATAGACTAATCTGCATATAATCAGTAATTACCATGAATCAAACCCTCCTTCAGTTCAGCTGGTTATTATTTCCCTGATAATGTAATTCTCTGTGCTGACAAAACTAGGAAATGCTTATTTTCACCAGAATGGCAAATAATTTCCTGCTGTGAACATAATACTGTACCAAGCAGTTTACTGACCACATAAATCTAGCTAATGAAATTTATGTAGAGTATAAGGACTATTAAAATTGGGAGGGGGAAATGCAAAAGTAACCACTCCTGTGTGTGTTGGGAGGCTGGTTTGCCAGCTGACCTCTGTTAAATACCTTATAGGTGCCACTGACCGTGCCAACACTGGGAACTGATGCGGATGATGGCAGGGTGCTCCAGCAGGATTTCTGTTTAGCCTGAACATGGGGTGACAGCCCTGTGTGGCTGCAGCCCTGTGAACCCCTTTGGTTTGTCCCATGGGACCTGCTCAGGCCCCATAGCAGAAGGCACCACTGGTGCAGGGCATCTTCCCCGATGTTCCCCAAAACACCTCCTGGTTGCAGGGGGCCTGAAGTCAGGCTTGCTGTGGCTGTGGGAGCCAGGCTGGCTGTACCTCGTGCTCACTGGAGACCTTCATACCCTGGGATCATGCAAGCTGCAGGGAGGTGGCAAGTTGGGGGGTAAGCTTCAAAAACTGAAGAGGCATCCAAGCCTGACCTGAAAATCCCTGGGATTTAGGGTGGCAACTTCTCCATGTGGGCAACCTGCAGGAGCTGCCTGGGAAGTCTAGATATATTGTGTTTCTCCCAGAGCTGGGCTCTCCCTGCGGGAAGGGGAGCCCAGGACTGAGCTGCTGCTCTCTACCTCTGATTCATCCAAAGATGAATCATCTGCACTGAACCTCCTCCCATAGGCGCTGGGGCACAGCAACCCTGCAGAGAACAAAGTATTCAGCAGTGAAGGAGTTATCCTCGTGTTTTCTTCTAGTTAATCACTGCTGAATTACTGCCAGGAATCCTGCTGGACAGCCAATGCTGCTGGCTCTTGGGCAACACCTGTCCCAGTTGAGGGCATCGGTAGCACCTTCACACTTTTAAAACCCAAAAGACGCATGTCTCTCCAGTGCACAGGGTGGGAGGGAAGCCCCATATCTGTCTCCTTGACAGCCCCCCACATCCCCCCACGTGTTGGCCACGTGTCCTGCTGGTGACATGTGCAAACTGGTTTTGATGTTTGCCAAAAAACAACTGGGAAAGTTCACCTTATGCCATTTGCTTGGTGTGAAAGGGCAGTGATAAAGTGACACAGGACCACAGAGTGCCCCTCACATGCCAACACTTGGGCTGTGCGTGGCTTTCTCTGGAAGCTGGGAGTCTGGGGCAGTTTGCTGGAGTTACTTCTGTCTGGTACAGAAGTGCAAAACCAAGCTGTGATAATCCATCACTGAGCTTGGATGCTTGCTCTGTGGGAGCAATGTGAGGTGCCCCAAGAAATCCTGTTCTGGGATTTTAAAACTGTGGGTAAGAAAATGCCTTGCAGAGAAGTGGAAGTGGCTACAACACACTGCCATTGCACTGAACAGGGAGAATTTTTGAAACATTTCCTGGAGTGAAGTTGCCATGAAGCTGTGTTAAAATGGTACAGGTTTTTGCCATGACAAACACTGTCATTAAAGTCATTAAAATGGGGGGTGGGATGGAAACAAGATGTCTGTTGTCAACATTTAAGGTATCCTGTGTCTGAAGGTGAAGGTATTGAACCACTGGAGAAGGAAATCTAAGGAGGGCAATATCCACCCCTGTTTGGCAAGAGATGCTTGATGCCTGCTCCAATCCCTACCCAGGTATTTCTGACTGCGGAGCAGCTGCCCAGAGCTTGCCTTCCCTAAAAATAAGAATTTCAAAGAGCTCATGAGAAAGCTCCCTGGATGCATGCTGCCAAAGCAAGCTGGGCTGCCAGGAACCTGCTTTTTAAGCACCGTTGGCTCCGGTGAGGGAGTGCTGTCCCAAGCAGCCCAAGGGGCAGGTGGGGAGCACTGACGTCTACTGAGATCTGACGATGTACCCAAGGAACACCTGGGAATCAGTAAGGTCCATCCCAGCTGGAGCCACAGAGGGTGGGTGAAATGTCTCCCACAGGCAGGCTACCGTGCCTGAGAGTCGATCAGTGTGAAGATCGGTCAGGAGTGGAAAGGAGAGGGGAAAAAGCAGCTGAGTGCTACCGCTGAAAAGGGAGGCCGCTATTGCTGCCCCTGGTCTCCTGTTTAACATCGCCACCTGCAAAAGAGAGGAACCCTCCTGCTCTACTCTGCGGCTGAGGAGACCGAGCAGAGCAGACACTTGATGGAGCTCGAGTCGAATCCAGTCAGATCTTTTGCTGATGCAGACGTCGGCTGCAGAGCCTGCGGGGTGTCTCCTCTTTGAACCGCTCTAGTTCGGGCAAACGCCGGGCTTCAGGGCTTGGGCTGCTCTGGGGATGCTGCTCGAAGCCAGGAGCTTTGCAGAGCGCTGTACCTGGCTGTCAGAGCAGGGAGCTCTGTGCCACGCTCCAAAGCTGGTGCTGAGCCCCCGCTCCCTGTGGTGATGCACCGGCTGCGGAGACTGAGGTGCGGCAGCCCACTACGGAGCCCACGTTTCTGTCTGCATCCTCAGAGCAGGTAAAGCAAGCGGGGATGTGCTTCAGGAGGTGCTGCACCCAAGCCCGGATGGTCCCAGCATCATGGAGAATGCCCATCAGAGCAGAATTGGGGCTGCCAGTACCTGTTTGCACAACTCGGGCCCCCTGGCACCTTTTGAAGCCGACTCTGCATTAGTCTGTGCATTCATCAGACAGCGATGGTACGTCAGCATGCACCTGAACGCAGAGGAGTGCACCCCTGTGCCACACGCAGGGAAAGATGATTTTACCAGCAAACGGTCTTTTTAAAGCGTCCTGCTTGCTTAATCCCAATTTAACAAGGCATTACATAGACTCCCTCAAGGTTATGTAGCATTTAATGGTCACTATTCACAAAGTAACACTACAGTAAGGATCAGAATTATGCCTCCTCAAGGTTTTTGTCTCTTCAGCACTTGTTTTCTGTGTAGCTATTTATTTCTGGTCTGTGATGGCTCTGTCACTGTTACCATTTACTCTTTTCACAAAAGCCCCAAGTGACTGATTTTGCACCTCCCCAGTCTTCTGCTCCAGTTCTGCCACCACCTACCTTTTGTTTCTTCTTTCTGTGTTTTTTTTAAATTTAGTTGTGCTTTTTTCCCCCCGTTTTGCAGCAGGGAGAAGTAGATAATTTTGAACTGTCCCAGATTACAGTTCAAGAAAGGCGTGAAGTTGAACAAAGGTTTCTCTTTGCTTACACTGAACATTACTGACACGTTACTCCTGTGGCAGACTTTGAGTCTTTGATTTTAACCAGCTGCTGTAAACATACAGAGGTAAACAACAGAATCTATAAACAGTTCGATACGGAAGACTTGATTGAACACCTTACAAGACAAAGCAATCAATAATCTATTACACATCTAATCATGGGCATGAATAGCCCGGCAGTGCTCAGCGCAGCACGAGGGAGGGCAGTCAGAGACCCCAGTGAGAGGGACACGAGCCGCTGGCATTGCAAGTGCATCGCTCCGAGTAGGCCTATACATGCAAATATTTAAATTCAACAGTCACCCCTCGCTACTAGTGAATCACACTACTGCTATCTGGAGAGCAGTTGCTATGGCAGAAAGCTGTGGCGATGGCAGGCGGCCAGGAATCCTGCCTTTGAAATGGTAACTGAATTTAACTCTTGACTTTTCTCAGACAAGGTTCATTACTTCCCCTGACTGTGTCGTATTAAACAAGCGCCTTGCCTGCCCTGGGTACCCATTTGGAAGGGATATTATTAATCACCAGGACAGCAAAGCAGGTCAATAACAACCATTTGTCAACAAGGATTTTTTTTTTTCCCTATAAATTCAAGTCCAGTATGTGATAGCTGCAGTGATGTAGGGGCCTTGTTTCCTTTCTCTTCCCCCACCCCCTCCCAACCCTTCTCCTTCCTTTAGGCAAGTTTTAGCCAGTTCACAGCGCCTGGATGCGCTCAGAGCACAGTTACACTCAGTGCAGACCTGATGAGGGCATCCCCTACTTCAACAGCCACAGCCTGGGCACAGCCACTCTGCTGCTCTGTTTAAGTGACAATGTCACCTGCTGTCCGTAGTACCCACCAGGAAAATCAGGAGCTCAGAGACTTCAGCAAGGAACAGGTATAAACATCAGCTGAGAAGTAGCTGAGTGGCAGAACCACCTGCACATGGAATTTAGGCACAAACTCTTCTTCCAGCTGTCTGAAGTGTAGATCTGTCTCTCTGCTGAAAGGGCAGCTGCAGGTGTGTGTCCTGCACTCCAGCTTGAAGATCTCAATCCTTTCCAGCTCTGTGAGATCTCTCACATGTCATTACTGGGCCAGATTCAGCAGTTGAGGATTACAGAGATCCAAGAAAATGCCTAGATTGAAGCATTACCAAATAATCATGCAGTGGTGCTTCTGACATCTCTCCTCCAACATTAGGAGGAGCTGTTAAGGACACACATGTTCAAAGTTAGCCAAGTATTTCAGAATAAAGCAGATGGTGTTACCAGGAAGACAGGCTGAGTTAAGAATGCAGAGAACTGCATCCCTAGCTATAAAGATGCAGATTGACCAATTGTGACAAGAACTTTTGTCCTGCAAACACAACTGAAGTCATTGCCATTACACTGGAGAAAAGTCTTGGCCAGGTAGCAGGCTCTGTACAAAATATAGTGGCAGCTGAGATGGCAACAGTAACTGTGGAAGGGCTGCTGCACCACATTCCAACTCTAGTCTGTACCTCTGGAGCCCTGCCCAGTCCCAAGAGTAGGTTAATAACCACATCCCTCTCTAAGCTCTTCTGTAGTCTGTAGAACGTTTCATGTTCCACCTTCAGAGATCTCATTCTGACTTTTCAACACTTGTTTTCCTGTATTACACAATTCCCTCTTCCAGGAACAAGTTTGTGAGGTACAGAGTGCTCTCACACCCTCATGCTTCCCTTCTCAATCGGCTTTTGACTATGTGCTCAGACTTGAAGGAGTTATTCCAGAGAAGGGAAACACAGGAGCTCCACACAACACGCTGTACACTGATAGGTAGCACTTAAAAAAATGACTGTGCAGTATCACCCATGTCCTTTGTCATCTTTCATTAACCACAGTTTTGACTGTGACATCTCCCCTTCTCTCTTCATAGAATCACAGAATCACCTGGGTTGGAAGAGACCCTTCATATTGACTCCAATCACAGCCTAACCCTGACTAGTCCACCTCTAGGTCATGCCCTTAGGAACTTCATTTACCTGCCTTTTAAATATCTCCAGGGATGGTGCCTCCACCACCTCCCCAGGCAGCCTGTTCCAATGCTTGACAACCCCTTCAGTAAAGAAATTCCTCCTGATATCTAACCTAAATCTCCCCTGGTGCAATTTTAAGCCATTCCCTCTTGTCCTATCGTTTGTCACCCGGAGAGAAAAGACCAGCCCCCACATCTCTGCAACTGCCTTGCAGGATAGTTGTAGAGAGCGATAAGGTCTCCCCTCAGCCTCCTTTTCTTAAGGCTAAAAAGCCCCAGCTCTATCAGCTGTTCCTCATAGGACTTGTGCTCCAAACCCACCACCAGCTTCGTTGTCCTCCTCTGGACAAGATACATTGACCGTAAAGATTTTTAAAAAAACCCAACAAACCACCCTAAGTATCATGTAAACCACAACCCCCCCATTTTTCACCACAGCAATCACAGCTTTCTTTTAAATCTGCACAAAGATCTCACTTGACAACACGTTTTCTTGTTTAATATGCGTCCTTAGATCGAGTGCAGAATATTTACTGTAACTCTGTAGAGCGCAGATTCAATCTTCACAATCCAAGGGTCCCTGAGGTATACCAGTGAAAAGCAGGCTTCACTGAAACAGCAACAACCAGGACACATTTAAAATGAACCATTTATTAAATCAAACTGTTATTTTAACAGTTACATAAGTTACACAGCATGTTTAAGTCAAAAGATTTCACAAGGAAAAAAATTTAAACTTTTATTATGCAGGCAAAAATAGTACCACACAATATGTACCTGATAGGGAAGGAGGGAAGGGGACTCTCTAAACATTCAAATAAGGCCATAATTATTTAAAAACAACAATAAAACAATAATAAAACCCCCGAAAGATCCATTTTCCTTTCAGTGTGTTCAGTGCTGCTAACTATATGTACTTTCAAAGTGTGCAGATGTAATCGAGGCAGTGGCATCTTGATAGCTAGGTTTAATGTTTTAGAACACTACCACAAGTGGAATAAGGCTCGTTAGTACATACAGCTGCCCTTGGAATGTCAATCTCGGTTGCCTTCATTAACTTAAAATTCACAAAGTGCACAGTTAAGATATGCCAAAAAATTGAAACCGCTACTCTACCAACAGCTGCCCATGCTTAATACTTAGTGGTCTATTGGAACAAAGGATGTTCTCTCAAAAAAAGATGTGTAAGAAAAGCCACTGTAAAACATTTAGTTTCAAAGATGCACTAGGAGCTTTCTGTAAACTGAAAAGTAGAAAAACATGGATTAATCATGTAAAGAAAAGAATACAAAAAACACTAGAAATGACCATCAAACGTTCAAAGGACAAGCACCACAATGGACATTAGCATTCAAACTTGCAGTGTACAGCAATGTAATAATTTTACTCTAACCAATCCACTTCATCAAATTCTGAGTCATCCTCTGAATCACTGTACTCCACAGCGATGCGGCGGGAAAGTATAGTCGCGACGTCATTCTCGATGCGCTCGTGCTTCGCTTCCTGCTCACGCTGCTCCTCCACTTTGCGTAGCTGAATACCTACAGAACACCAAATCACAGACGTCTTACTCTCCTCCTTTACACAAAGCATTTAGCTCGTGATTTGAAGGCTGAGGACCCGGTCCTCCACAGACAGAAGTTCTCTGTCAAGTTTTTGAAGAGAGGAAGAAGGTCGGAAGTGCAGCGACAGGCTACGCCAGTCACACGATAATACCCCGCTTCAGAGCTCCCATTAGAAAGACACCCTCAGTTCTAGCACCACTGGTAAGCGATTAAGTAATTTTACTATTTGCATTTCCAAACCACATCTCTACTCTCTCTTCATGGTCTCGATTAGAAGTTACAGCTATTTGGGTATCCTAACAAGACAGGATTTCCTGTAGCTCAGTTTTGATCATGCAGCCATCTGTTCTGGGAGAACTTACTATGTGAGAAATAACACGTACTGGTAGCATGAGAAAATTAAATCCAGTAACCAAGTCAAAAACATGACAAAGATGATGCATTTCGCTTTTATCCTCATGACACCACAGACTGGCACGGTCTAAATATGACCTACATCCTGTACGTTTCAATTGACAGGTAACACAAGCACGGGTCCTTAGTGGAATTTAAGCCGTGGTAACTCGAGCCTTTGTTTCTTGTGCAAGGCTTGGCCAAGAGCGCTTTCAGGAATCACCCAAGTTACACCAGCAGGCTCTATCTGCTTCGTAACATGTTTTGCTGACATTCTCTACTGGTGTTCATGCACCGCTGTCGTGCTTCAACTGCTGTTGACAACTTCTTTAGAGTCAGTGGTGTTCTCAATTTGTGTGCATATAGATGCTTTAAAAACATTATGGATTAGCAGTATAGCCTACAGACCGGTATCACGGTACCGTACAGATTCTGTACTGTGTTGTAGCTGCAGGGGGAAAGCGTAAGGCTGTAGTACCTGAAACGTCTGAGAACGATTAACTGTTCAAAGGTACCACACAGCCAAACAGCCGTGCTGCTCACAGTGCAGCAGGGACTTCTCTGGCCACGGCACAGGAACTGAAAGGCACAGCTTGTGCTTAGAACTCCCTGATGTGCAAACACTGCCCCACACCTCCGCCCTTCCCTGCACCCTGCCAGTGCGGCACCTGGCAATGTAAAGGCTGCTCCACTACTGCACTGAGGCTTCTCAAGACTAGACACCTAACAGCTTTCAGTATTAAGTATTTCTGACTGTCACTTTTATGCTGTCGGAATACACTGATACATGATCAAAATCCCAGGGCCAACTGATCCATGCTGCTTTTATCTAACAGTCTGTGAAAGACAACGTTTGCATCTTCTACACACCCGAGGTTATCAGAAGGTTACCTACATTTTCAGGCAACCAGAAATGAAGAGATCATCTTCACAGATCATCTATAAACACATGTACTTTTTTTTTTTTAATCTAACTTCCACAGAGAACCAGCTTTGCCATCCAAATGAGACAGCTGATAAGCACCACTGCAAATTGAGAGAAACATCTGCTTGGCATGACATAGGCTGTAGAGAATAAAACGCAGAAACAGACTGAACTAACTTCTGCACACCTGAAATACTCCATCTCTCAAAGCTAATGCCTATTTAGCAAGGCCCCGAGACCGTCCCTTCTGCCCCTTACTAGCCAAGCATTACCTTTCCGTATTGCTTCCAGCAGAACGCTTCTAGCATCACTGATGACAGGGAGAGTTGAAGGATGGCGTTTGGGTTCAGGAGCAGGAATCACTTGGGATGGTGGAGATGGAGGCATTAGCGGGGCATGAGGGCCAGGGACAATGGTGGTGGGAGGAGGGTGCAGAACGGGAGGTGGGTGAGAAAGGGCTGCAACTGTGACAGGAGAGGAGGGTCGAATGCCAGGAGGAGGCAAGGGAGGAGGTGGGGGCGGTGGAGGAAGTCCCTGTACTTCAGCTTGAGGAGGAACTGGGTGAACTGGTACAGCTTCGCACACTTGGGCGGCTCTAGTGACAGGAGGAGAGGGCTGTGCTAGGGGAGGAGCGATTGGAGGCGGAGCTGGATGTAGGACTCCAGGAGCTATCTGGAGAGGAGCTGGTGGAGGTGGCACAGCTGGGGCCNAGGAGTGGAAGTCATTGCAGCTCGTAAGGATGAAGTTGACAAAGCAGATGGAAGAGGCGGTGGTGGCGGCGGCGGCGGCGTGGGGCTCACAAACACCGGTGTTCTGCCTGTTGCTGGTGATTGAGGACGATTTTCTACCAAGCCAGTAGTAGAACTGAAATACCCAATAACAGGACAAAGTCAGTAGAGCCGGAGAGTGAAAAAAACAGTAATAGATTAATTTCTACAGCTTAAGAATATGGAACACCGGGTATCAAAAAGGATTATGTACTATGATGGTTTCAAGGTGTTCATACCTCAAATACAAGGATATCTAGATGGAGTATGCATCAGACTTCCAACAGACCTCCACTCAAATTCAGCCATTATCCCATTATCAAGTTTATGCTCTTCCATAAACCTGTGTCTTTACCAAAGGTTTCCTACACTGGTGTCATTCTCCCATCCCTGAGTAAATCCATATTATTCCTCTGAAGAAAGGGAACTAGCAGTTGATTAACCGCTTCAATTCACAGAACTCAAAAGCCAAAACAAAACAGTACAAGCAATGAGGACAAGCTACATTTGAAATACATATTCAAGGTTGGGTGACAGGGTAAGCAAGGCTGGTATCAAGGGTCATCAATTCTGAGTACAGAGGGGTGTGTTTATATGCCAGATACAATTTCTAGTGCAATGAATAGGTGTGAACTGTAGTAAACAGAAAGGGAACGGTGAAATTATTTTCCTGAGAGACCACCAGAGGGTCTTTCAGCTGTTGGGGAAAATTAATCTGACGAGTTATGCATGTCTGCATATAATCTCCTGAACTATAGAAAGACATTTTCAGGAGACCAACATCTTGCCGATGTAACAACCATGTCTGAATTAACTGTCCTCTGTATTTCAAGTTGTAGGTACCTGACTGTAAATTTTAGATTTTGGGTATCTAACAGGAAAGTGGCAACGAGAGTCTCACTCTAAAAAATGCTCTATCTCTCCAGTTCTGGAAAGGCACAGAGATAGAGAAATACAAAATAAAAATGCTTGGGAGGGGCAGAGGGGAAGCAGTTGCAATTTAGCAAGTGGGATGAATATATAGCTTTGGCAGCTGACTGTCTGATTGCGATAGATCTTTCCTTCCACGTAGGCTGAAACACAGCTCAGTAGTACAGATTCCAGACTTTCAAATCTCCAAAGCTAAATCCTGAGATTCTAACATCTTTCACAGAAATATTTTCCATACTTTTTTTTTGTCTTGCCATTTAACTCCAAAGGTGACACAGTCACAACACTAATGGCAAGGTGACGCCTGTCCCCACAATGATGGCTCCCTACGGGGTTTAGATTCTGACCTTTCTCTCCAACTCCTGCATGGCCCTGCAGCTGCAGACGCGTCAGGGCTCTGGACTGACATAGCCCCTAGGATGTGTGCACTGCCTGGGCTGCATGGAAATAATAAAATGAACTATTAGGGGTGTGCTGGACAACTAAAACTCTCCAAAAAGTCTGCATGTGGCTCAACCACTTCGTACCTAACACAAGGAGGCACGGGTTTCACTTCTCCTGCTCCATGCATTGGAGGCGGTGGTGGCGGTTCATGCGGCCTGACCAGCACTCGCTCCTCAGCTCTGTTCAGCAGTTCAGACATCTGGCTGTAAGGCAATGCAGAAAGCGAATACGATCCATCCATATGATCCACGTACGCTTGAGATCTGTAGGAGAACAGGGAAAAATGCCCAAGTGCAAACTTTAGCAAAAGCAGTAGTGCCCTCAGCTGATGCTCTATGCTCAAGTTTGATTTCTGAATACAAGCGTCTTCTCCGCGCCCATGTCACATATTGCACTTCATGGCTTTTTAGTAACTGATCTCACTTTCCATGCCACTGCTTCTAGCAGCTCAAGGGTTTAATGCTTTTGGCAGCTACATCAGACAAATGCTACAGTATGTGTGTGATCTTAGTGCTTATTAGTCACATGATTTTGAGTGAAGTAGATGTAGCAATACAACCACAAGTAAGCATATACCAGAGGGTATTGTGAAGCAGACATTATACTCCGTAATCGTTTCTGCTCCTCAGTCCCTACGTACCTACAACGATAATATTTTATGCCATTCATGAAACGACCATCCATGGTAGAACAGTAGAACTTACAACTGAATAAATACAGCTCAACTTCTGTCAGAGTATCTGTGTTCCAACACAGAGAAGCCACTATCTTAAGCTGCAGCTATACAGCAGATATAAGAAAGATCATCTAAGTATCTACTATTGAGTAGTAGCAGTAAATAAAGATAGCTGCAGCTTAAAATGATTCATCTTCCTCGTTAGCAACAACTTTAGACACATCTTAAGGATCTGAACAGTTTGAAATATTAATGAACTACTAATTTTAAGTGAAAAAAATTTAGATTAGATTTTTAAAGAGTATTAAATTCTCTATTAAAATCAGAGGACACGTGCAGAACACTTCCCAGCTAGTAAAGCAGTACTCTGTCTTCCACATACTGTCACCAGCTATTCTTCAGGGACTGAAATCTCACTCAAAAGCACAGCGCTGTTCTGTAAGTGAGCAATGTGCTCCGCACAGGCAGTGCTCCCAAGCACTACAGCGTTACTCGTAATCGCACTGCTAGGACAGAGATAATGAAGGTCCAGGCCAGGGTCCTGGGTACAAAAGGACTCCTGCCACAGAAGCGTGTCTAATGTGGAATCTGACGTACAACCCAACAGAAGGGCAGGAGGAAAGCAGATGTTTCTGCCAACAACCTGACATAGCAGTTTACAAAGACAGGATATCATAAAGTTGCTCCCAGAAAAGAGCTCGTCACCGTAACTTGAGTTGCATCCCACTGACTGAAACGCAATGAGACATTTTACTTTCTAAATTCAGAGAGCTAAGTTTTCTACAAACAGGTATTTTCAAATTTTCAGACAGAAAACACTATCTCCTAGAATTGTTAAGGCCTCATGAAGCTAAACAAACAAGGCTCTCTTATGATACTTTCAGCCAGGCAAGGATAGAGGGGGAATTTAACTGGGTTTGCATGACAAGTAATGTTTTTTAATTAAAAAAACCCAACAATGAACCAGCCACCCAAAAGCACACCACCAAAACTCCTGAGATTAGTTGTCAGACCTCTTTCCTATCAGAAATTTCTCAGCTGGTTTTGCACGAGCACCAGAAGCACAAACACAGCAGGTGTTTACCATGTGAAATGCTACTTTTAGCCACCAGCCAATACATGCTGTGAAATGAGAATCCAACAGGTTGGGTTTTGTAATAGACTATAACCAGACACATCAATCAAATCTCGGATTTGTTCAAGAGTGAAGAGAAGCTCAGTGATCTCATCTGAGTTCCAAGTGGACGTTTGTTCACATCACACCCACCATATAGTCTTGGCAGTGTCTGCTGAATTAAAATCAAGAGACTAGAATAATAGGAATTTTGTAGGTCAAGACTGGAAAGCCGTGACACACCAGGGTGCAAGCCTGCAACAGTGACACTACACCTTCTCCAAGGTGCAGAGGACAAGGCCGCCTCAAGGATACAACAAATCCCAAGGATACACACCACTCTTAGAAATAACAAGATAATAACTACTCCTTTAAGGGCATGCAAAGTTTTTTAAAACTGTGTTTGCATTGAGCTAAATCGATGATTTCCAGCTCATTCCAAGCACAGCAGTGGCAATCTCATCATTTACCATGTCTCAAGCGCATTCACTATGTAGCACGAATATCTGTACTTAGTAAAGGATAGGAAAAAATTAAAAAGGAACCTTGATTCAAAGTGTGAAGCTGGGCCATTAGCAACTTCAATGTGCTTATGCAAGAGGTTAGCATCATCTTCCGCCAGCTCCGGGCCTTGGGCTAACTTCTGCCACTCTCTCCGTCGGTCATGAGGTGCCCTGGGCACTTTTTCTGGTTCATGAGGGCGATCTAGATTTTTCTGCTGCAGGAGAGTTGTGCAAACAAAACTGACAGCTGAGACAGGATTTTTTAATTGGTCACATTTAAAAATCAGCCACAAAGTAACGAGAAACAAACCCAATTCAAGTGCAAGAAAAATTTACTTTCAGTCTAAATATGATAGTAACCCAAAAGGCAGGAGCTTCAGCCTAGTGGACAATAAGCTGAGTAATGCAGAGAAAAACGGCTGCGTAAGTAGCTATTTATTCTAAGTCTGAAATGAAATTATGAATCTGACATATTTGCTGTCTCTGTGCATGAAATATACAGAATAATGGTGAAACAAAAGGCAGGACTACCTTTGCAAGAGTGCTCGTTTAATTAGGAAAATGTAAACCAGTGCTCTTACTCGTACTAATTTATTTCTAGTTCAGAGCAGACAGATTTATTAGAATATGCCTTTTAAGGTTTTTCACCTGTAAGACTGTCAGAATTTTGTATTATGAAAGTGTTCCGGTGAAATTCTTTATTCTTGCTGCCTTCCTCCTTTTTGAGTCATTGCTAGAAGACTCAGAAGTTTTGGCAAACCCACTGCTAGTTACATTAAGACAGCATGAAAGCTCTAGGCCATTCTATTATGATGATTATGAAAATATTTGTTTGAGTTGATGGAACTGAATGAACACGAGTAGTTTTAGTTGAATGAAGATGACTCAGTAAAGTTTGGATTGTTATTAATTGCATCACCAAAACAGTACTGTATCCACAAGTAAACCCTTTCCAAGGAAAACCAGCCAGAAGCTATATAAAGCAAACACATACACACACACCTTCTGCTTTCTCTTTTCTTTTCTTTTGTCCTCGGTGTCCTGCAACATTTTTTCCTTCCACAGATCAAAGAAGTATGAAGGATTGGTATAAAACTTCAAACCCTCTTTTCCATCATCCCTGAAATACAGTGACACAAACAGGGCATATTATTTATTGGCAACACATGAATCCAAATGTTAAGGCAAAGGAAAGGCCCATTAAGGAATATCAAGTAACTCAAACCCTGGAATATTTTACTGAAGAACATTAAAAAGATGAACCTTGACCTCCTGTGCCATCATTCTTTACTATCTTTCCTTGTATTCAAGGACCTGATTTTAGAAAAGTAACTTTTAATGCAAGCTACAGATAAAAAAACCCCGAAGAGTACCACAAATCAGAGGACTCCCATTCCAATGACTCAATCTTTGCTCTTAAAATAAGGAGCAAATTTGTGTGGCTGCTTGTGTTTAACGACTGTTTCAAACTGACTTTGGGACAGCAAAGAATGCTCATTTCCATTAAGACCTTTCTTTCTACACACTTAACAGCCTATGTTTTTCACTTTGCATCTAAGACCATTATGCAGTTTAGCAGATGCAGACAGTGAAACCAGCTTTTTCCCACCTTTGTTACACTGGGGTAAAACCTGAGTAAAGCGGAGTAAAGTTTTAATGCTTACAAGTATCTTCTGCTGCCTGAATTCCTCCAGCAGTTTCAGACTTTTCTGGAGTGGTTCCTTAAATACTCAAGTGCTACTCCACATGAGCAAGGTGCCTGGATACAGCATCTCTATTACATAAAATAAGCTAGAAATTGCTTGTGATTAGTTTTATTTTACTTACCTGTAAGGGGTGAGAATGTTAAGTGGAGGAGGCTGTTCACAGATGTCGTATGTTTCTTGCAAAGGAATAGGCAGAGTTTTGCGATCAAACAGCTGTTGATCTTGAATGGTGGAGCTCCGGAAAGCTTTCCTCATGGTAATGTCCTGCAGCGACACTGAAAGGGGATATTGCCAGTTTAAAAAAAGCACCAGAGAGTTTATTTGGATTAATCTGGAATTGCTTCATGCTGGTTAGAATATAAATATTAAGCATTGCTACTAGTGCCTTGCGTGTTTTACAGCAAATAAGAATTCATCTAGCACTAACGCCACAGCACGGTACTGCCAGATTGTGTGGAAGCATGCTTGCAATGTTCCAGGACACTGTCCTCTATTCAGCTTCACAGGAAATTTCTGCTCACCTGGGTGCATCCCAGAACTCGGGTCTCTCCGAAGCAGCTCAACAAATTGCTCGTATAAAGCCTCATTCTGAGGATCAGAAGTACCTAATAACATTTGCCAACTCCATTTCACAGTCCTTTTATTACTAAAAGAAAAATGTACTCTCTATCTCATCAGCAAGCTGAACTGGGCATTCCCTGCGCGTAGGCAGCAGCTCCGCGGCAGGCCCACTGCCATGCCCCACCAGCATACCCCTTAAGCTCACGCTACCACTACCAGCGAGGTTTAGTGGGAAGCTATACCACGTTCCAACACGTGAAACTTGTCAGATGCTGGGTTTTTACCTCAGGCCCTTTAACCAAGATGACACTTCTCTGTTAAATTCCAGTGAGGCACCTTGAGGTTTTTAGGCCCGGTAGGAATAATCAATTAATTTTATGTAAGATTCAAAGGAAAACAAGACTGGGGTAACACAAAAGATTTAACAGTGATTTGAAAGATACTGACTTACTGTTGTTAAAGCCCACAGACCTTTTCTGTTTCATAACCACTAAAATATAGAAAACCATGAATGGAAACGTGACCACAACTGATGAAACCTGTGCTTTCACTTGTGGGAACAGTTTACCTGAAACAGTGTTCAGGTCTGCGTTTCTCTTCCTCCCTGAAGTTCAGCTACCACCTCTGGGAAGCCCAGGCATGTCTGAAGACTAATTCAGCAGCCAGCGTCTGACTAAATAGAGCAACAGTCCTTTTCACTGGCTTGGGCCTTTTAAATTGTTTGGGGTTTTGGGGGG
>VZTU01010758.1:13821-100384 GCA_013400835.1 Zapornia atra | reverse complement strand
ATTGGGGTGGGATGTTTTTAAATCACAAACAATGCTGACAACAGTTTTAAGACATAGCTGCAAAGACAGTATTTTCAGCACATGTATTTTATCTATAAATAACTATGCTTATTTTGTAAAAACAGGTTGATAGTGGAGCCCCTTTACTCAAGATAAGTACCCCCCGCCATTCTCCCCTTATCGCTAGGGCCTTTGGCAACGATTTTTTAGGAGTGCATCTGTTTAAGCTGAAAGCCGCATTTTACTCTGGTTCCTGTAACACCTACGAGCGTACACACAGGTACCTACACATACACACACTCACATACAGAGCTGGATTTCTATTGTATGATTGCAAAAGGGCAGATGGCAGGATTTTTTCCAGAGGGCCTGCAGTTCCTGAAATGTTCTATCTTCTTACCGTAGGGCATTGGCAGCATCCTTTGTGAGGCTAAAGATGAGATTTATTTGATTTTCAGATTGGCTTTTGAAGTTTATTACAGTTGGCAAGGTTGTGTGCTCCTGGAGAAGCTTCCTCCTTTTTACCCTGAGGTTCTATTTCATTACAGTGTCTTTTATTCTCTTTAATACCTTTAATTAGCTGCTTTTTAAATGCATGAAAAAAAGCATTATAATGTATGAAATTCAGCTGGGAGCCGCAATTTCTGCAGGTATTTTTACACTCATAAATAACCATATATATTTTGTACCTGTCATGAAGTGTGGGTCATTATATGCTGGCAAAAATTCACAATTAAAACAACTGGGGTTTACCTCATCTAAAAACCTGGTCTCAGATTCTTTTGTATTTCAGCTGTTTTTCCCATGGCTTGTTGGTTTTACAAATGTCCCCAATGTACTTGTTCAGAGTTGCTCAGCAATCTTACAAGTCTTCAAACTCTCTATCACTTATTGGAAACTATGCCAACAAAATAAAAGTCAGCACACTTCTCTTTGAACCTGCACACATTCTGAGGGCAGTAATGAAGTAAATTCATTTCCTCCAATAAAGACAGATGGCTCTTTGTTTTAATATTAAAGCACTCGCAGCTTATGCGACACCATATTATTGAGACAGACATATTAGCACTGTGAGCAAATATGATCTCCATTTTCTTCTTTAAAACTCCAATTTTGTCAACATGTACAAGGGGATACTGTACCTGAGGACAGTCAATCCATCCCAAACAATAAATGCAGATGACTTACTTTCTAAAACTATGCTCCACAGCTAAGGTCTTCATAGAAAATGGAAAAGCTTTCACTGGAAAGCATGCCATTACCCAAAACAACTGGCTGTATTAGGACAACATTATTAAGGAAATGAAAGGCTGTGGCATGCAAAATACTGAGAATCATGACACTGATATAATTTGCCTACAGACAGGGATCAGGCAAATCCCATGTTGCGAGCACAGCATAATCCTGAGCCGTGCACGGTTTGGCTTACAAAGCTGTTTGCTTGGCGTGCCAGCTGGCTAAGAGACAGAAGCCCTGTGTGGCGTGCCACCTCAGGGGGCACAAGATGTAAAAACCTGGCTGGTCACCCGGCCACTTCACTTTGGCTGGCTGACAACCCGGCACAGCAAGGGCACAGGTCAAACAGATCAGTCCTATGAATTCAGGTGTGAGAAGAGACGAGGCACTGAAGGAGAAGCTGGAAATGCTGCAGGCATTTGCAGGCATCTGACTTGACGCTGATACATTTAAGCTTCCAGTCGTCTCACTCTTGGCTAGTATGAGAACCTTCCTACAGCCTAAGACCCTAAATTTCACACAGATACATTTCCCTGAACGTCCATCTGATACACCACAATGCATTTACAATACATTTACACAATACATTTACAGCAATGAACAGAAAATGGGATCTTAAATAACTGCATTAAGTATTTGAGATGTTCACAATTTAAGTTAAGCATTCATCAACAGCCTTAAATGCTAGTTTATCGTTACCGTGTCTGTTGTTCATCCTGACAACTTTTAAGACCATGAACACTTGAGTGCCATAGATATTGGTATCTATCATCAAACTTAAAAGTTAACCATGACTCTGTATTACAATAGCTTCGTAATTAAGAACGATTGTAGATAGTTGTTAGGAAGTTGCTAAGGAAAGGATCAACAGGCATTGTTTAAAGGAGTATCTGTAAGCCAACTGTCCTGGAACACCAAGAACATCCCAGCACGGTATCTCCATGCACAGCCAGTGTGCCAGTGAAAACCCAAATCCAGGTGTCCCTATCTGAACTCTCTGCATTATAATACTAAAAAACATGCCCACAGGTCAAGACAACCCTCACCCAGGTGAAGGCTCTTTCTTCACCCATTGA
Source organism: Zapornia atra (assembly GCA_013400835.1). Lineage (NCBI taxonomy): Eukaryota > Metazoa > Chordata > Aves > Gruiformes > Rallidae > Zapornia > Zapornia atra. Next base: position 98,072 of record VZTU01010758.1, on the reverse strand, counting down.
GGAAGATGACACAGCAATAATTATAATATGTAAATTACTAGCCTATCATTGTAACTGAGAGTGCATTACCTTGTGGCATTTTGCATGTAACGAAAGTGCCAGCTCTGGGTGTGCTTGAGCTGTGGACATCCACTGAGCACCCAGGCCTGAATAAAAGCAGTACCACCCCTGTGTGTGGGAACCGACTTACTGCACACAGGGTAATGACCCACTTTTCGGACAACATTATGACTCTCTGAAGAGCTGAATGACAATGGGAAATCAGACACAAGTCGACGGGCTCGGTTGCCCACAATCCCACTTCTCTTAGCCAGAGATTTGAAAAGTGCAGGGAAGAAAGAATGACAGGACTGAATGAACAACTGAGTAAAACATTTCAATTAAAGATGCTGCAATCTTCAAGTGTGATTTCTACTTTTTAAATATAAAAATATATTTTAAAATATTATATATTATTTTTATATATATTAAAGATTATTCACTTCAGCAATGCTTAGAATCACACCCATATGTTTCTCTGCCAACAGCATTCTTCTTACAGCTAACTGCAGGTTTAATAGCTGAACCATGATGTTACTGCAGAATCATCTCTCCCTGTCCTTATCCTGACTCCTAAGCCTCTCAACATATATTTTCTCCCCTGTCCAGCTGAAAAGGGGAGTGATGGAGCAACTTTGGTGGGCATCTGGCCTCCAGCCAGGCCTAAAACACCACAGCAGACTGACAACTTCTCCAGAAGAGAAACTACACTTCTCAGGGCTAGTCCTCAACACAAGAACTGTAAAATTTCTGACATACTGATTTAAAAAGAATCCAAAACAGCTCAAGCACTGTTGGAATAGAGAAGTATGTAGCTTAACTACTACAGGTAAAAACATGAAAAAGTAAATATTAGAGCCATCATGTTAAGAGGACTCAGAAGCTTCTTTAAATGCAGAGTGTGGAACCAGGGAGTCCTGAGCAGCCCCTCAGGGAAGATTCGAATCACCCATCTGCATCAAGCAGTGAATCTGCTGGTGAGTCTCAAGAAAACGGCCACGTCACCTAGCAAATGACATATTGTCCAGATCCCTCTTTTTATATACAAAATACAAGTTATGTAATATCATGGCTTTATCATTGAACTATTAAGCCTTGGACACACTAATTTAAAGCTGATTTACTTGCTAAATCACCCATAAATTGAATCAGAGGCTAAGAAAATTGGAAGAAAAAGCACAGAGAGCAGTCGGAGCTCTGCCCATCTGCAAGGATCTTTGAGAGGGAGACACACTCAAATCCAATGTTCAGTTAAAGAGAGATGTGCCAGAAAAAGTGACCTCCTATACAATTTAACAGTCTGTTTATTTAACTTTGGGGGTAACATTTCTTATGAATGAGTTGAGAAATATTCCCCACATTAACATATTGCACGTGGAGGCCATGACCCAATTTTCATGTGCTCCTTGTTCTTAACTTTGATTACATCTCTACTTAAGTCACCAAATTCTTCAGAAATTAGAGACAGGAAGAAGTGAGCTACCCCTTAAAATGGGATTTACCACCTTCTAAGTCTCACAATGGGCTGAGGATCACGATTTGAGAGTTGACCCAGTCTGCTCTTTCCAGAAGCGCAGACCACAGTTAGGTGCCAAGCTTCTGAGGTTTCTCCCCACCAGACGCTGCATTTTTGCCCAGAGCAAAACCTCTGATCTCTCTTCAGCATCAGTCCAGCAAAATTCTGAACTACTACCTTTTCTGTGACATGGCAGTATTTCTAGAACGCTTAGGAAAAAACCCAAACCAACCAAGCATATATATTCAAAGCCAGAAACCTACAGAAAAGAATCACAACACTGACTGATTCCCTTCTGGAAAAGCACCCCAGGTTGCCCACCCAAAGCACTTCTGCCCTTAGGCTTTTTAAGTTCCTTGTCACAGTTGTAACAGGTATGTTGTAGAAGTCAAGAATTTGATACACTGCCTTTGAGATTAAAATCCTCTCCAGTTTGAGATTTAAACAGAATTATGCAGTTCACAGTAAAAACCTCACTGAATTAACATGCAGATAAACTCTTAGTTTATCAGTTCTCCTTCTGCCATGATACTATTTATTTCTGAGTGATACACAACTGTTTTCTGATACTTCATTACACCGCACATCAGAGTTGTGCACTGCAAAAGAGATCATAAAAGCTGAAGTGAATATTGTTTTTAAAAGCTGTCAGATTTCAAAGATACTAAATTATTTGAGAAGGCTGCGAAGGGACCTCATTGCAGCCTTCCAGTACCTGAAGGGAGCTTATAAGCAGGAGGGGATTCAACTTTTAAAAGGGATAGACAATGGCAGGACAAGGGGGAAATGGATTAAAACTAAAGGAAGGAAGGTTTAGATTAGATATTAGGGGGAAGTTTTTTACAGAGAGAGTGGTGAGGTGCTGGAACAGGCTGCCCAGAGAAGTAGTGGATGCCCTGTCCCTGGAAGTGTTCAAGGCCAGGTTGGATGGGGCCCTGGGCAACCTTGTGTAGATCTAGGCCTGAGGTTGGTGGCCCTGCCTGTGGCAGGGGGGTTGGAGCTCTATGATCCTTGGGGTCCCTTCCAACCCATGCCATTCTATGACTCTATTTACCTGTAGTAGTACTCCAAGTTTAATGCCACAAACAAATTCACCAAGTGTGGTAAATTAACAAAAATCTATTATACTTAATAAAATTTGCATTATGGAGAGTTAGTAATGTTACATATAAATACTGAAAGTAAAAATTTTTGGCAGAGAACTATATTCTTCGAGTTTATTTTCTGACCTACAAGGATATCTTACATTGCAGGGCTACTGAAACCACCAACCTTAGTTCACCTCCATAGAAAGAATGTGTTTTCTAAGTCCTAAGAAGACACGAGATATGATAACCCTTGAATACATACAGGCTGATTTCCCATATAACTGGAACAGACTACAGTTTACTAATGGAAAGCCAAGAATTTGTTTTTTACCCGTGTGCAAGTTTAGTATGTCTTCTGAAGGGGAAAAAAATCCGACACATGTATGTAAAAATAATAAATTATGTAAAAAATAATCAATTAGAACATGAAATCAGTAATGTTGTGACATCAAGAAAACCAAGTTCACAGCAATTCTTCTGCGACAAAGACTGTGCACCAGGAGTTAAGCCTCTTCAGGATACGATCCTAACCTTTGTTCCACATTTGGTTTCATGCTTTCTCAGAGGTATTGTAACAATTCAAAATGAGAAAACACACAAATTATTCAAAAACTTCAGAGCTTTTTATTACTTTGACTCTACCAGTCACACCTTGTCAAGTAAATGCGCCTCGTTCAATGAGTCTGACTCAGGCTGGTTTTGTTCATGCCATTTAGCTTTAACTGAAGCTTAGCTTCTTCCTCTTGTGCAATAGCATGGGCCCAAAGGAACACATTATGTCTTCTATTATTGCCTTCTGGCAAAGAACTAGCAAATGAGACTCATTTTACAAGTACAGCCCATTTTACATGTGCTGTTAGCTGAGCAGAAGTACGGAGATTTGCTTAATTCTTGCACAGAGGTTTAAGAAAGGCAAGAAAGGTAAATCCCCGTGTTCTCCACACACCTTCATGCTTTAAGGTCCTCCACCTGTTTTAGCTCAGATCACAACTAAACCAAAACCATTTGTTATGAATTTCTAAATTTCAAGCCCAAAATAGGATACTGAAGGAGAAACAGTTGCCTGATCCTAAATTTCTAGGGAGATACCAATTTTTTTCTTATCTCCTTTGTCCTAATCTGATGGCTCATTCTGGTCAGACACTGGTGAATAAGAATCATCTGGGTCTGGCTCAAGGACCAGATATTCTTAGGTTAATAAAACTGCCACTTCAGGCTTCCTGACACTGAGGACTGGAAGCGTTCCTCTGAAGTACTAGCAGTGACTGCTATTCCCTGGTGTAGGAGACAAATCCAGGGTGTTGGATTCAAGTCGCGCTTAGCCACCCTGGACGCGATCAAGTAGATTTCTTTTCAGCCCTGGTTTAATTGCCCTTTAATCTGTCCCTTTAATTCTCTAACACCAAATGGTTACAGATATTTAGTTTCGAAACCTACAAGCTTGCCAAAGGCCTTTTACATAGCAAAATACAGTTTTTCCATCTTGCAGTCCTATGTCACACTCAGAAGCTTTAACTCAACAACTTGAATTGGTCTCTCTTGATTTCCTGTACTGCACGTGGCTGCCATACTGGACATGCTGTTATCACCATACAGCTGGCTCTAATCTTAACCCAAAAAACTAGGCTGTCGGGGGTAGACGCAGAAGCGACATCAGCGTTCTCAAGTATTACAGCTTTTACAAGATTACAATTGCTGACAGTTTGTTACTGTACAGAAAAAGGATTTTTTGCCATTATCCAACCACAGTAAACATGGTGTTTTACTGGAAAGAGAGAGGTGCATGTGTATGATTTATGCTCAGTTGTCAAGAGACTTGGAAAATCCCATTAATGTAAGAATTCCCCTAGGCAAGTCACAGTTTCATGGAAAATCTGCTACTAGCTGTAAACAGCTGTCTCCCCAAGCCTGCTCTAAAATTCATGTCACCCAAACGACAGAATCGAAACTTCCTTAGCTTACATTTGCTATTAGTGAAATTTCGACGTCGGTAAGTGAACGCAGCCTGAGACCACGCTGCTGGTGTGACGCTTCGTTTTTCCTGAGCGAGGCACAACTATTATACCTAGCTACTCAGAACAGAGTAAAACTGGATCCCACAAGTAATCTGAAATTATTTTGCATATTGTAGGATGTTGCTCTACTGCCTAGGTCTTAGCCATATATAGTCTACAACACCCTAAACTGGTTGGGGTTACAAGAACTTTTGTTCCACCTGTAACCAACAGATATCCAGGAAGGCAAAAAAGCTTCATGGCGTTTACTAATGAAGATGGTCAATGTTCCTGCAGTCATCACAAAGCATTTGCATCATTCAAATCCCATACAAATTCTATCCTACAGGCATGAGCCATACCCTATTGACTACTGGAAGTACTTGCTTTCTCTTAAAGCTAATTAGGAAGTATCCAAGGGGGTATGCAGCGTCAATAAATGGAGCTACACAACAACATCACACAGAAAGTAAGATGCTAACAAATGCAAATAGTTACATCCCATAGGAATTAGTATGAAAGTGAAAAAAAACCCAGTAAAGACTTATCTCCAAGCAGTATTAGATATCGTTAACTATTAACGTTAATATATAATACTACTGAAGTGACATACTCCTGTAGCAGTTTTTATGTAAATTCATTGACAACCATGAAAATGCTGAGCTCAGAAAGCTGCTCCAGGCTGCAAGAGAAACCTGTAGCAGAAACAGAAACAGACTTCTCCCACAAGATGCTTTGCTCTGTGTTCTTATAAACACAATTTCAACTATTATTATTTCCATTTCACGTATCAGTGGTGTCTGGGTGACAAAATAAGCAATCTTCAACGCAGGAGTTAACTTACATTCCTCTTCCTTTGGATCGAGCTGTGTAACACTGACAGATAAGCGATCTACACGTTCTTGTAAGGAGTTGACTCTAAATGAGAAGCTGTGTGCTTCATTGAAAAGTTCCCCAAATATATCTTCAGCATATTTACCTGAAATATGAAAAAAGGAATATTCAAGCATACCAAAAGACAGTCAAATGAGTTTGCTGTGAAAAAGGTATCTGCTTTTTTAAGTATGTAATTCTAAGATGCATGAATATCACTTGTAACAATCTGTATTACTGAGCTCGTTAAGAATGTTTCATAGAAGTAAATAAAAGTATTTAATTTGCAATTTATCATAAATGAAATTATTTAACACATTACAGAACAGATATTCATCTGGTATAAACTGATTTATCTATGCCGATGTGTAAGGAACTAGACTCATTAGTTTCCTGGGTACATGTAATAGGATGATTTCCAACATCTGAAGCGGTGCCTGTACGAGCAAGAACTAATTTTCCTTATCTCAACATTTCTCAAAACAAAGCACAGTTTTTACTCCAACAATACACAGGACCTCTCAAAACCAGAAGATCAGGTATATACATCTAGGCTAATTAGAACCAACCTATTAAGGAATGTAGACTTCCTGCTTTGAAGGACCAAAATTCTAGTAACCGACTTATTTACGCTGAGGTAAAAGAAGAATCCCCTTTGTTCCCTTCAAAGGGCATCACACACTTAGACCAAAAGAACGTGAGACTCGGGTATCAAGAAAAGCATCAGTACCAAGTTCCTCCTACAGACGGGATGCTCCACGTAGTGCTTCTAATGCCCCACAAACTCAGCTTGAGCAGTCTGCCAACGCCATGGAAAAAACCCCACCAGATTGCCTAGCAAAATCTGCAGCTGCATTTCTGAAATACAACATGTCATAGCTTAAAAAACTCCCTACCATACTGCGCACGTGTAATTTGTGCACTGTGTGTGCACTGACATTGGTTTTGGAGGCATAAATCCCACCAAGTCCTAACTACCTGGCTCACACATGAGTTCTGACAGGTACAACAGGAAAAGATAGTTAAGACAATTTTGCCTTTGGTGCACAATAAATCCGGAAGTATGCATAAAAATGAGGACATTTTAAAATAAACATAACAAGAGGATAAAAATTAAATCCCTACAGGTACTGTGGAAACTACTTAATGGCACTGTAGCCAGCACAAGGCCAGTGCACACCATTTATTAAGAACTAGGTAACGGCAACAGAAAGTCAGCATGACTATAAACAACAAAATATAAAAGGGGAGATCAGAAGAAATGTACATATGAAGAAAGTGGAAAGGGTCATAAATTCTGCCATATAAAACATAAAATCTCCCCAAAATACCCCAAGGAACGACTTGCAAGCTAATAATAAATTTTCCTTCAAAGACGTGAGGGGCAAGAAAGCCTGGCAGGGAGCCTGAGCCAACAGATAATGAAGGTATAAAGGAGTACTCAGAGAAGACAAGACAACTGCAGACAAGCTATTTCAACACTTTCCACTGACATTTGGTGAAAGGAACTGGAGAAAGGAACCCTCATGCCAGAGCTCTTCTTTGTGGGAGGCTGAAAGAATCTGAAAGGACTACATAAAAAGTACAAAACTAAATGGACAAAATGACCAGTAATGTATTAAATATAATAGTAAAATATATTACAGAATATTTTAACTAGTATTACAGAATATTACAATTTTTAAATCCCCCTAATGCACACTGATGTGTGGCAAGTACAAGAGTAAGGTTCAAAAATTTTTTCATGGAATATCTTGAGAGCTACAGGCCCCAAAAGCCTGACATCCAGACAAATTAGTATAAATTATTATGAAGAACTGAATTAGCAGACACCTGGATGACTCGTTAAAGAAGAGACAACACAACTTTTCCATGGGTTTATAAGCACATGGATGAAGAGCTATGATGCATTTAGGTTTCCAGCAGTTCTTAAAGTCCTTAATCAAAGCTTTTTAGGAAAACTTAACAGATGGGGCATAAAAAAGAAACAACATGGCACGGGTAAGTAATTCCTCAGAAGGTACAAAACAGAGGAGAGGAGTAAATTATTGGCCTTCACAGCTGAGAAAGGTGAGTTTTCACTGTGTTCTGCACCAGGACCTATGCTACTCAAGATATCCGTAAATGACTTGAAAGAAAAAAAGAGATTAAAGTTTGCCAATGACACCAAGTCACTGAAAAGAAACACACAAAGCATGAGTAAATACACAAAACCCTCAGCTGGCTGAAGATGTTTTGATGCTGGAAAGAGCTGGAAGCCGGGAGATTAGTGGGAGTATCATCCATGTTCTCCTTGCTCTCATTCTTGGAGCATCGACTACTAGCCACAGCAAGAAGCAGATCGAAGGAGCAGCCAGTCTTCAAAGCTTTGTCTTTCATTACCAGTCCACAGTAAAATATAGAAAGTTAGTGAAGTCTACTTAGCTAACCTAAGACTTTCTGTCTTGAAACTCTGAAAAATTTATGTTCTTTAACCAGTATCTGAAGCAAGAAAAGTAACTTAAAAATATGAACCACTAAGAGCAAGATTACTGAACTTTTAATACGTATTTACAACAACTTTAATGTATTTCAGATATTCAGATATATTATTCATTTTAATTAGACAACTCTCATAATATTCAGAGATTTGCAAATAAAAATTAAAGTCAAGCATTAAATTTCACGTATAGAATAAAAAGTAAATTGCAGGGATGTAAAATCCAACAACCTCCCAATTTATAGGTGTATTTAAAGGCTATCGTTTGTTTTATCTCTATCATTTCATCAGGCTTCCAATTCATCTACGTCATTAATGAGCTCCAATTGCAAATAATCTGTCCCAAAAAAACCTTTTCATTATGTTGCATCCAGCCGCAAACATATTGCAAGGAATAATTTGAACACTATGCTTGCGAACACTAATCCTCAAATGGGGAATACATTAAAACCAACCTGTCGTGTTTGAAGTGGTGTGCCAACCCTAACAGCTCTACCTCCATGCCTCTTGGCAGCTTCTTTATTTAGCCTGAAGTATACTTAGCCAAACGCTTTTCCAAGCAAAGCAAAATGTTTGCATTAAGTGAAACATACAACTTCCATTCAAAGGAATGCTGAGTGTGGAAGTGTAACATGTATAACCACACTTATAATCCAGTATTTGTTTGTGTGTATTCCATATGAATGTATCCTCGATTTTGAGTGGATTTTGATAGATGTGATCCCACATGATAACACTGAACAAAGTGTTATGAAGACTCAAACAGAAAAAAAACCCAACCCCATACATTAGTAACCAAACCTGATCGCGTTCCACTTAATTGACAGGTAATATGTCAGAAGAGTAAGGAATCAAAACTAATTCTGTTCTATAGAATTTGGCAGGACAAGGGGGAATGGATTAAAGCTAAAGGAAGGAAGGTTTAGATTAGATTATTAGGGGGAAGTTTTTTACAGAAAGAGTGGTGAGGTGCTGGAACAGGCTGCCCAGAGAGGTGGTGGATGCCCCGTCCCTGGAAGTGTTCAAGGCCAGGTTGGATGGGGCCCTGGGCAACCTTGTGTAGATCCAGGCCTGAAGGTTGGTGGCCCTGCCTGTGGCTCTATGATCCTTGGGGTCCCTTCCAACCCAGACCATTCTATGATTCTATAGAATGAATATTCCAAAGTAATATTGCCACTTCAGAAAAGCTCATTATGGCACTGCTTGATGAATGCAGGGCAATGAAGAGGATGATGACTATGACAATTAAAATAGTAACGCCTTAGGATCCTGGTCACAGCTGGATACATAATACCAGATCAGAAAGACCAGTGATCTTGTTTGCTATTAAATTAAATGACAATGCAGACTTCTGCAAATAAATTATTTTAGCATCTCTGAGAAGCTCATTTTACTGTATCTGCAAGCTTGCTTAACTGAACAAATACACAGCAAAATTCTGTCATTTTTAAAAGTCAAGTCATGTTCCCTCCAATATTACTAGTCATTCCTTTCAGTCCAGGATTTATTAACAGAGCACAGGTTTGTTGTTTGTTTGGCTTTTATTTACAATTTAAGTATGAGGATACATTTTTATTTATTTTGAATTAAGGCATGTACTAGTTACCTTATTATTCTTTTCACAACATTTTTCTTGTGTCAAAGGGGTCTATTCACAATTAACCCTTCAGCAAGACAGGGATACAGGAATGCAGCTCCCTCTGCTGTCAGTCAATGTCCTTTTTTTTGTGACAGCCAAATAAAACGTCTGGGAAGATATGTGTAGTCCCTCCCCCCTCCCACGAGAACATGCATGTGTTTTGACAGCCCATTTTGGACCATTATTTTCCTGACTTTTTAAACAGACCTTTGAGCTGAAAACAGAATGCCAGTTAGTAGCTACCAGTGTCAAGTCTTCACTACATTAATTCTATTTAATTTAATGTTTTAGCAAAAATCAAGGTATATCTGAGTTGAAGCCCTAGGCTTGTATCTCATCAGATTGTTTCAATCATACAGTTGAATGACTAGGAGACAGACTAAAAGCTAGGAGACTGGACTGTCTCCCAGGCTTGGAGATAAGAAATTTAGTGGCTATGGCTGAGTGAGCTCTGAAAAACAAGGTACTAAATATAGTTCAACAGTGCTAATTAGGAAGGTGTAAGGGCAGTCCACAAGGACTGGATTTAAGGATTGCAACCGGAGTATCAGAGCACTGAAGAGACAACTTGGTTCCTTTAGCCAGCAAAACTGAACCAGGCATTCATCAGGGTACCAAAAGTATCAAATAAACTCTGCTGCAGGCTGCTTCTGGAGCAGGTCTAATCCTTCTTGGTAACATCCAAGAAGAAAAAGTCAGCCATCAAAAATCTCCAGTCATGGAGGTCTGACATATCACTTCTTATCTCCAACTTGGAGCCAGTTATCTCAGATAACTGGCTGAGATTATCCGTTACATATCTGGAAATCTGGAAAAGACTGCTGAGAGCTGAACCTGATGCTGAAGACATCATTCCTAAAGTTCATTTCACAGGGAAGTCTTGCTCTTCCTTTCCTTTAATAGTATCACTGTGTAGGCAAGGAATTAATGACAGGCAGGACTTTATTCAGTGAGATATTACTATTTATTTGCTCATCCCCTCACGATCATTTGAGGTGGAGATGAAACAGCATCATGCTGCCAATACTGCTGCTGCTGGGGAGACAACATCGAGACATCAGAAAGAAGTCTTTGAGAGGGTGGGGGTCTCTGAAAAGCTGAGTAAGCCTTTAGTCTTCAAATCTATCAGCTCCCTTACCTCATGTGCATAAGGGCACCTTGCTTAGTGTTCTCTGGCCATCAGGAGAAAGAGGGGTGACTACTGAAGAAAATTCACAGAGAATACTGAGTATTACTGAGCCCAGTAAGGAGGAGGATTCCCAGGGCAGGACTGGCTGAATCTGGAATTCTAGACTGAAGCTCTAGCTGCAGATCTGCAGAGACCAACTTCCCATCACACAACACACAGGAGCCTCACTGTGTGCTGAAGGTGTTGTCTAGACAGGGTGAGGAGAGAGAGGCTGGTCTTTGGGATGAAGAGGCCTGATTCTAAAGATTAGCTGCAGTCCAAGCACCTTGCTGGTAAGAATTTCTGGAGAAACACTTCCCACTTAATGACTGTTAACACCATAAGCCATGGCAATCGGAAGGTTTTCCAGAGGTAAGAAAGTGTCTCGCAGAAGATGAGAAGCATTTAAAACCCTCTAGGTGATAGCATGGAGAGCAAACAATAAGGAAGAAAAGCTAAAAGCACCTGAGAAGGGGAAAAAAATGTAAGAGGAAGAAATAATACGCTCCAAAGTCAGGGTTTCATTCCTTAAAACCAACAAATAATGGATGAGGAGAAGAAATAACTGAACATGGTAAAAATAGGTAAAGAGGGGAAAGGGTTCAATGTTAATGGGAATTTGTTTTCACTAGCATAAAAGGCACTCCAGCTTAGCAGAGTTATGCAACAGTCTCTTTATACAGAGGTAGGGGAAAAAAAGGAAACTATGTCTTTCTATGATTGAATGGAAGTTCTGATTTGAATTCCTGTGATATAAACATTCATTAAAGGAACATACTCAAAAGGAGAAACATTCTCCTCCCCAGATGGAGGTGTCAGAGACCAGGGCCAAGAACAAACCCCACCAGTTAGGTTTCATATGTGGTACTGAGATTCTATGCACAGGGAACAGCTGAACAAAAGGAAAAACAAGATTGGTCAATAGCTGTGAACAAAACGAGGAGGTTTCATGCAGACAATAGAACTATTTATCCATCTTCTAACAATGGCACAGCTGCACAGTGTTTCGTGTAGGCTGGAATGCTACAGTCCCCCACACCCCAACATACATCAACTCAGGCAGCACCAGAGTACTCCTGTATCTGCAATATTGCTGAAAGCAATAGGTAAGCACTTCTCCACGCTCAGAAAAGATGAAACACTGGGAAGAATGGCTAGGAAACTAAACCAGCTGTTGCTGTTGTCCAGAGACTTTCTGTTGCCATAGTGCTAAGAAAAGCTGTCAGAAGACAGATCCTTTTATGAAGTTAGAGAAGACTGGGAATAGACAGTGGGGGGAAATTACTTACTGGCAATTCTGTATGTTGTGTCAAGACAGACTGATGTGTTTTCATGCTCCAGGGAAAGGCAAGGGCTATCACTCAAAGCAGAAATAAGTATTTAAACCTTTCATCTCTACTTCTTTTAAAGGTCAGAAATTTTCTCAAACTGAACAATTAAAAGCAACACATCAAATAAGCTATGAAAGGACCAAGGTTTCCTATGGAGATACAGAGCAGCTATTGCTGACATACTGATGTAAAGCTCTTTTCATTTTATATTAAAACATGGAAAAGCAGGATTCCTATAATTTTGTAGGTGTTGTTTCTTCAGGCATGTCCTGCTTAAACATGGTATCCAAGATTATAGGTACACAGTTCTGTTCAGGTTGAAAGGACCTCCACAAGTCTAGTCCAACATCCTGCTCAGAGCAGATCCAGTTAGATCCGGTTGCTTGACCAATCCAATCGAGTTATTGCTATCCAGGAATGGAGATCCAGCCACAGACATAACAAAACTCTATACCTAGCTTTTCTAAAATAAACATGTATAATTTAAAATACTGGAGGCTCTAATTCCATCACAGTGCTCCTTGTCCATATCATATCAGAAGAAAGGTTAAGAATGGTTGGTCTTGAGTCATAATGGCAGGAGTTTAATACTCTATTTGAGGGCTAGTAACTGAAAAAATCTCAGAGGCAGAAATGACTACGTGCTAATCAGGTCAAAGACCATTCATTTAAATTTGCATAACTTTACTCTCAAAATCAAAGGCAGCTTTGGTTTAAAGGAAATTAAACCCTACCACAACACTCGGTTTTCTGCTTGCGGAGTAAAGCCTCATTTCATCTGCAACTTGAAGGCTGATTCTCAAACTATACATTACCCACAGAAAACAAAAAGGGAAGGACTGCAGAGAAGCTGGTTGCCAGGGGACTGCTGCAAAACCATGCCTGCTGGCTGTGACTCACAGACAGCTACTAAAATTTATCTGCCTGTCAGCAGACCTCACTGCAGACCGGTAACAGTGACACACCAAGCAAAGACTGGTTATTTGGGTTTGAGCACGTGGGAGACAAGATTCCTATACCAGAACTCCCAAATCGTATTGAATTTGTATTCCAGTTCACACAAATGGGCAGAAAACAAAGAATTCTGGAATAAAATACTTTCATAGGTACCCATACCTGTGTAACACTACCTCCATTTTTAAAGAGCAATCCTTAACACTGATGAGAAATAAGGATTATTTTTGCAAAACACATTCTTGTAGCAAAATTGTCAGAAGAAATACCTTTTATTAACACCACACACAGTAAGAAAAAAACCCACACGAACAGGTTGAAAAACTAAAGCAGTTGATTTAAAATGGAACTCAGAAAAGGAACATTTGCCATTCAGTAGTTCAGTTGGTGCTACACACTGCCCACAGAAAACCCACAAACACAACAACGCTATTTGGAGGGATGAAACAAAAAAATAATTGCAGTAGCAGGTCCTGTTCATCAGTTTTTGACTTAGAAAAACAACCTCCTGTGTGACCTATTCTGGGCTTGTTGTTACACAGCAAGTTAGTACCTTTTCCCTTCTCTTTTACCTTCCTCGTTATTTCCAACATCATGTGCCTTTCTGACCACTAGTGAGTCACTACTTCATGACAGAAACTCCTCTGAGGTGAAAACAGCTCATTTAGGGCTCATCCCTATGTATGCTGGCTTTATGTAGAACTGCATTCCTTTCACAGAAAAGGAGTTTACATAATTACTGTTAGATTCCATGTAACAATGCAGGAGCATTCCATGGATATTCTTTTTCTCCCTTAATTGGATTCTTTCTGTTCTCATATTGCTTAGTCCTGGCCTCTTACTGAACAGCTGTATACACAATGTCAGGCATAAGGTCTATATATTGAGAAAACACATCAAAGGCAGCTGAATGCCAATAGGTAAGCACTGAGATTACAGTGTTGGATTAGAAGATGGTGTCCTTTAAAATTAAAAGTGATTTGCTGGGTTTTTTTAAGATCAAGTGAAACTTCCAAATGAAAATTTGGAAGGTGAATTTGGTGTGCTACCTAGGAAAGTAATAATCTAGATGGAGTATATAGACAAAGAAGAATTTATAAACCAAGCAAACTAAAATAAATAAATAGAATATTAATAAGAATGACTTGGAGGCTAGTACACAAGTGGCTAGTCTGAGAAGGGCTTTTGGCAGAATGAAGACCGCAGATGGAGACTGTATCCTGCACCCTAATCTGATACGCTCCTAGTTCACTGAAAAGAATTTAAACAGTTATTTTCCTTGCTGCTGCAGCAGCTATACTAATAATGTTCATATTTATGTGCTGTAAGCATCACTGTCTCGATTGCATAATTCAGTGTCCTCAATTAGAGCCTTCAACCTAATAGGACCCTAACAGCTTTGAAAAGCTGCCAAAACAGAGTCACCAAACAGTATACCATCAAACCAAGAACTAAATCAATCTAATTAACAAATTAGGCAATATCACCTATGACCCTAAGTTACTGACAGAGCTGAAAGGCTTTTCACATTGTAGATGTATATACATGCACACTTTAATATTTAATGTGTTGGTAGTCTGGAAAATACTCATGTCCTAGTGATCAAAAAGCACCTGTAGTATTGGAAATTCAAAGTGCTACCATGCTGCTTTATCTGACAACTTTTTAAAGAAAAAACACCCAGAAACCAGCCTTTTTCAGAAAAAATGCCTTCAAAGTTCTAGAGCCTGAGAAGTATTAACACCTCTCAAATGGACCAAGGGAAAAATTGTTGACAGAAAGGAGGAGGAGAAGAAAAACTTTTAGCTGTTTAAAACACCATGTAGTGACTACATTTCAAGGTTTATTACTTTAAAAGACAACTACTTTGTTTTCTGAATGACCACAACTTGACAAGTTTACCTTAAGGAAAATTAAGCAACCGGTGATACAGTCCTCACGTCACATTCTGAACTCAAGAGCCGTTCTAAGGTTAGCAATTACGGCGTTCATTAATTACCAGGTATCTTTTCCTGTCATTTACCACCAGTAGAAAAATATACCTGAACAATTTCAAGACATGCTGCTGGAAAAATTCCTAGCTTTCTTTCACAGAAGTCCATGCTAGTCACTAGCCACGAAAGTAGTAAGTTCAAGTCTCAGACAGAGTTTTGCAGAATCTGAAAAGGTGTTCCTACTTCAACCACAGAAACAACAACTGTAAGATACATTAATTCTAAATACAGCTATTAGAACAAAGTACTCACTTAGGCTGCTCAGTTGCCTGATTATATTTGCCAAGGAGATATTGGTGACACATTCCAATTCATTCTTGATACCTCGGGGCAGAGCCGTGTGGCACAGGTGCCTGGGGTCTATGTTTCTTTTTACCAGCGGCATTGTGAAATGTATCAGAGGACCAGCAAACCTGCAAAGGAGACAAAATACTGTGTAAATTTAATTATAATTAAAATTCAGATTATGTCTAAAGTTATATTGACTAATCCTAACAAGACAAAAATACCTCCATAGTACTGATGGGATTCATTGCTCTGTGAGTACATAAATCTTTTCTTCTTTGCCCAATGAAAGACTATTTCATTCTCTCTCTTTAAACCTTTACCTGACTCAGATGCCAGTGAAGTGACAAATAATTTTTTTACAGTTCATGCCTTTTTCCCCCTGTAAAAAAAGACAGGAAAATCTTTGCAGTACAAAACCATTAATAATTTCCTGCTTGATGGACTACTTCCTTATTCAGGCCAGGCAAAGTCCAGCAACAAATTCCCTTTATTACGTGGTCAAAGTCAAACTAGTTGCCTATTCCACCCGAAAGGCAGACATGATCCACTCGTTCTCTAACGTCATACTACTAGCAAGAGTCACCTTTTAGTCTAAATACCACTTCTAAACCATGCCTAAATTAAAATAAGGAAAGAGAAGATGCTTCTGGCAATAAATTCAGCTAAGAACACAACTTCCAAATACAAAATTCTTCCCAGGATGTAGGACAAAGTCCTCCACGATTCAGACATCCCACCCTCTCCGCAGCTTTCCAAATCCACGTATGCCAACTTTATCGAGAGCCTGTACTAGTTTTGCAGACAGCATAAGAATCTTCAAGCCATGAATCCCAGGCTTGTCATTTTCTGCACCCACAGCACTGATCAGAAGCAGTTTCCCAGGGGACAAGTTATGCCTCATCTTATTCATGCTGCTTATTAAGATCTGTCTATTAAAACCTCCCTTCATGAAAAATAGATTTCCTAAAATTCTGCAATTTTTCCATCACCTGTCACGTGAAACTGAATGGCCAATGCAAAACTCCCACGCGATACGCTGAAAAGGGACACACTTGGGACTGTGGCAGGGATTGCACCTTCTCCTGATGGCAAGGCAGTGAATGCATCCTGCAGTCCCAGCCCCTCAACCAGAGAGCCTGCCACAGCTTCGTCCATCCTCTGCTTAGAAGCTTTATTCCAAAACGTTCCCAGGATGCAGCCAGGGCTTTGCTGTATGTATTCATCACTATCATCTTTCTTTGGTTTAAACAGAGTGATTTCTTGGATAAGAGTAATTTAAAGCCATGGTTGTAGAGCTGAAATTCTGCTGACCTAATGGGGAATTAAAAGAGTCAAAGACAACTGTAATGGAGTATTTTCCTCTCACAGACTGCTTAGATTTCTCCTTGATGTTTTTCCTGGGAGTATACTCTTTCAGCAAAGCCAGGGCTTGTAGCTGAGGGACCCAGGCAGGATCTACCCGAGAAAGACCTCTGTGTTTCCAGGATCTGATTAAACTTTATTCGCTGCATTTTAACATCATGCCTGTTGCTCTTATTTTCTTGAGAGAACAATCAAAAGCATTTTATGCTTTTGAAGGATAAAACACAATGAAAATAATTGTTCTGGTCACTGGCTTAAGGGAAAGATCATACGTTTCTCAAAACTTTGTTGTTTAGTTTTTCAGTATTAATAGTAAGAAATTATGAAAGTGTGCATGGGATGGGTAAATTACAAGAACAGATTTTTATGTTTATTTTCTAGCAACAACCCAAACCTTTCCAGACCCTAAATACCTAAAAAGCTAGTTGCTACACAGAAGCTAATGAAAATAAGAGGTGCAAATCGGAACACTGTCCCAGACAGAGGCAAAAAGAAAGCGTTCATAGGGAAGGTGAGACTTTATACCTGCGACACAGGTGTAGCACAAAGCAAGGGAGATCAAACAGGCCCCAACAGGAGAGCTGCTGCTGTCTTAGAAGCATGCAACCCCTCTCCCCACCAGTAACAAGCCCCTGAAGAAATCCTTAACTACAGGTTCCTTATCATGGTTCCCCAACAGAAAATAAAGGAACTGTTCTGTCACTGTAAAAGAAACGCAACAAATGATACATGAGCAATGTTCTACAGAGACAATTAAATATTAATTCCAGAGTTAAGCCCTTTCTTGATTACTGCTTTAATGATACTCTTGCATAAATGGGACAGGAGGCACATCTTTCAAAAGAAAGTCCAAACAAGTACGTAACCATCTACTTCAAAAAGAAACTGAAATAGTCCCTATTTCCAACTAATACAGATCTGGGTTATAAAGGTAAAACCAAATCTGTAAATATAATATGCATATGCATAATATGCATAGAAGCAGTTGATACCTAGTGCACTTTTTATTTTACCTTACGTAGCCATGATGTAAGTGACGATATTGGTCTCCCTCTTTGATTTTGCATCAGTCATGAAAAAACTTGCCAATTTATAGCATGTTTAGACTATAAAGCTTCAGATGCTCAAGTGACAGATTCTTTAGAAAACTGTGTATGATAGCAATTAAAAAAAATAGTCTTAAAAGTAATTCCAGCGAACTGTAAGCTAGATTTTAAATGACAGCATTTGAGTGGGTTTTTTACTTTTACCAGTTTGGTTTGTCTCTAGGATAAAACAGTTAACAAAACAGCTGCAAAGACACCATATTGGCCTAAATGTTTCCTCCAATAGGCTTAAAAAGATGCCACACAAGCAGAGATGAAGCCAGAAGTCCATGGACCTCAAAATGTACCACGCTGAACCTCCAAATGTTAAGACAATGGAAACTTTCTTGCTTTGACCTCTCTAGATTTTGCAGCAAAACTAGTCTTCCACCTTTTTCTCTTGCCCAAACCCCATATATACACCATTTACTAATATCTGAGTAATACAGTTGTGGCTGTCCTACCCCAAGATACACTGTAACAAGAAAAGTAGCAGAAGGAACAGTAAGCATAGTAAAAGGTATAGTTTTAAAACAATGAACTTGGGAAACAAATGACAGAAGATACAACTGCAACCTCCCAAATTACGTGCCATGTTTGAAAACTGTGCAAAGCCTGAGCAGAGACTATTTCCCCATTCCCCACAGAAACAGGAACAAGAAGGCAACGGAGGAAAATATCACTCAAACAGACAATGTTTAATAAATTGTGGAACTCATCATCACAGGATGCTGTACACAACAAAAAATACCTGCCGGTAATTTGTCCGCCAAGGACCACATATTCTTTGGGGTTTGTTGCAACTACTAGAAGGTCCTGATGATTCCTCCCCAGTCGTACTTAGCGATCCCAGCACAGGGAGCAACAGGTGTGCAACAGCAAATGGAGCTTTACTGTACCCAAACAATTTCTTCGCTCCTATAAAAGTTGTCTTTCCTAACGCAGTTCTTTATCAAGCAAGCTGAAAAATTCTGAAGCCACTACATCTATTATGCAGCTTTAGAGCTGTGAAAGGGGAAAAAGCAAAATAGGCAGTTACAATCTAGTATATCCTTAAGGCGAAAAGCAAAAAATTACACACACACACACACACACACCCTGCTCCCAAACCGTACATTACCCAAGGCTCTCGGGCAGCAAAGGAAAAATTCATTCCTAGATCATAAACGCCGTGACCATGTTGCTCCCGAGCCAGCCCTGGATACTGCAGCTAAGCCCAGCCAGGCAGGAGAGAACAGCAGCTCGTCACTGCAGAGGATCCGTCCCTCAGCTGAAAGGTTACATGACACCCCCTCAGAGGCTCACTGTCCTCCTGGTCTCACAGGTCTGGGAGCTGTCCCTCCCCTCAGCCCCACTGCTCCCCACCTCAAAACTCACGAGAGGGGAAGGCGATCCTCAAATACAAGTGCCTCTTCCTCTCTACAGTTCCAGACAAATCTCTGAGGCAATTCTTATGAAGCAGACTTAGTTTACACTCGAGTTAAATGGGAGTGCTTTACTCTAGGCTGATCCTAAACAGAAACTCCTGTTTATAACGAGATGCCGACCTCTTTCTCAGAGCCACTATTGAAAAAACTCTTCTCCCCCACTTCCTATGCATCCTTTGAAGCACTCTGAAGCCACTTGAGAAGCCAACTCTAATCTTCTTTACAATCCCCTCTGCTACTTCAGTCACACAATGACTGGCACAACCTCACCCCCCACGCATAGGCTGTGAGTGTGAGTACAGAATACGAATGTGTGTACATAATGACCATCTCATGGGTTTTATTATTCTATCATGCTTTAATACATGATTTTTTAGGAACTAGGTAAAAACACTCCAGTAGCTTTTTCAATTAATTCCTACTACTTAAATCATTACAGAACAATGGCACTAATAAAAGTTAGTATTTTTTTAGAACTGCCTTAGTAAGTTTTGACCACACTTCTTTTCAAAAGGCAAGTTGTTCAGTGTGCTGCTGAGCCCTCTTCAGCTATGATGGGCCTTACCTCTCCTCTCTGTCTTGTACTTCCCAAACACCTCTGGCAGCAGCTGAGAAACCTGCTCTGGGGACACCCATCCTCATGCCCACACTACAGGAGCAGCCCACACTACAGGAGCAGCGCTGCTCCCACCCTTCCAACCGGGACACTGTCACCCTGCTGCTGGTGCCAAGGGGAGGCCCTAGTGAGCACAGGTTGAGGAATCCTATCGTTTTCCCTTTAATACGTGCCTGCAGAAATAACCTCAGGATTGGAAGGTGCATGGAGAAATGTTGCACTGCTAGGAGCTTGGGAAAAATCTGAAGTGTCAGTTTTCATCATAATGATACAGGTTTTCTTGCAAGTACAGAACACAAGTA
Source organism: Zapornia atra (assembly GCA_013400835.1). Taxonomy (NCBI): domain Eukaryota; kingdom Metazoa; phylum Chordata; class Aves; order Gruiformes; family Rallidae; genus Zapornia; species Zapornia atra. The sequence goes on along the minus strand of VZTU01010758.1, from coordinate 77,917 downwards.
GGAAGGAAAGCCTAGCATTAAGGCGGGGAAAACTAACCAACCTGCCTGACAGTTTGCTGGTAATTAAACTATATTCCAGTTTTCCTTTGGAAATTTTCAATCACCTGTCTTTTTTAATGAAAGCTTACTTCTGATCAGGTTACATTTCATCCTTACTCAGCTTGACATTATTTTCTTTGCGTTCAAGACATTAAACTATATTTTTAATATACTATACCAATAATGCAGCACTAAATGCCCTTGCTTTTGCAGGGTTAAATTTAATAACAACCACTTCCACAGCACATCTTTTTATGCCTTAATATTACCCTACTTCTTGTAATTTTCCTTTACAATGTGCAACAGCAATGCCTTTCATATGCCTCATTTAATTGATCACGTTCTAGCTGCTGGCAGCACAGACCGCAGTTGGAAACGCAACAATCAATTTAACACTTCCCCCACCCACCCTTAGAAACAGAAATAGACTATACAATTGTTTTTAAACTTACACAATCATGTACTAACTGCACCTACACTACACTGACTATGGGATGGAACAGAAGTAGCTAATAAAAACCCCCAAGTGTGTTAACGAGTCTGGTAAAATCAGACTTGTATCAGTTAATAGTAACGAGCTTGTCCTCTTGTCACATTTTCTTTTAATTACGCTACCTGTTGCAGAAAATCCAAAGATAAGGATTTTATAATACACACCTCTACTATGAGGAGGCAAGTGTGGAAAGACTTCACGCAGCTTGTTTCTCCACAGCTCTCACTGCAAGATCAAGTTCCAGGTAAAAGCTTGAGAAAACACCAGACACCGGCAGTATGGCGTCCTTCAAGAAAGTAGGCCACTACCACCTACTGCTGAGTCAACATAACAATTTTAAAACCCTAAAGGCAATTAACATCCCTTAGAGGATACATCTTGGAACTGACAAGATGACAACTGACATCTTAAATTGACAATTCAACAGAAATCTGTTAAAATTACAGTTTTGCAATCCTTTCTGTTATGAACCATGTCACAGAACGAGAGATCTTCTCCTTGGAAGGCTTCCCTCAAATCTCAGTCTTCTGCAACTTGCTCTCAGTAATTTTTCTAGCTGCAGGTGCCCAAGACAAGATGACCTTATTGTAACTAAAAATCAGTGTCAAAGAAAAATTACTAGAAAGCGATGCTAGTATCACTGGTGCTTAGCAGTGAGTGCAAAATGAATTGTTTATATTTTAGTATTTCCTCTAGTCTCTTCAAAAAAGTCATTACACATTTAGTCAATGTAAGAAGCAATAACTACACAGAGTATATATAAGAAGTTGGTATTTCCTTTTTTAATTCAACCAAGGAGTTGCTAATAAAATACCTTCTTTGTAGCCACAAATATAAAAAAACCCAACAAACCCAAATCCCAAAGAAATACCAATAACTGTCTCTCAAACATTCTCTTAATATTCCATTGCTGAACTGAAGACAAGATTATGCAGGAATGGATTCGTATGTCAAGGGGCCACTCAAGTCTCTCTCAGTAATGTTGCATAGTAAAGCATTTGATTTGCAAGATAATAGTGAAGAGATTTATAACTCACAGAATTACAAAACTTACTTTAAAATGCATTTGTAATTTTAGTCTATATTTAATGCTGACTGACTTCTGTATTGTTTTAATTGCCTGTGACACTGATTTTCTTCCCAAGGAACAGCCTGTAACCACCTCAGTACACCTGTCATGTCAGAGTAAAAAAATGGGCAGGACTTGAGTTCAGATCACAGAAAGTGCTAAGAAAGTACTTTTCAGCTGCTATCATGCAGTCAATTTTCTCCCAGGTATGTATCATATAACTACAGTTTCTTCTCCATGCATGCACATACACAGAGGCAGGCTCATCTTCAGAGCACATGGAAGAAACATTCAGAAATTATGGCTTTGATTATGGATACAAGCCACAGCTGCATCTATTTCTTTGCTGAAGCGTTTAAGTTTCACCTTTATTCAGCTAAACTAATGAAAAAAGTGACAGTAAATTTTTTTTCACTGAAAAAAAACAAGCTCACATTTTCAGATCCACAGTGGCTGTGACTGTCATGAAACAGTGCAATAAATATGAAGGCAATTTTGGATTAGAAGAAATGGAGTGATTAATTGTTTGCTGACTTTTAAGAGCTTTATCTACAACAAATTAGTTTTTTCCAAAAAATCTGAAATAGTTACTATCACTGAGAACTCCAGTGATGTCAGCAACAGCTGAACTCCCAGCATAGATAGCACTGCAAAACATGACCCCCTGCTAACAGCCCAGTAGTGCTGCTAATGCAGAAACCACAGCAATATTTCAGGGGAGGAAGCCAATGTACTAATTCATCGCTACAGGGGCCACCTCAAGTTTTAGAGGAGGCAGTGTATTTTCAGTAAGATGCTGGAATCGGGGTCAGCGAGCTACACCTAACCAAACACAGCACCACAGCACACAGGAACCGCTTTCTAATGAGCGGCCTGCTCAGAAGACTTCAGGGCTTCCATAGCATTTCCAATTTTGCTGGGAAAGATCTTCTTTAGAGCTCGGCTCCAGGTACTACCTGTTGTGTGGGTTTGGGTTTCCTCAGGGTCCTGACACACATCTGAGATTCCTCTCTCCTGTTCTGTTTGTGCCATCACCATCCCCTCTTGCCCCAGTACGCAGATGACAGAGGCTGTCACCATCATTTTTATCATCCTCTCCTCCCCTCAAGCCCTAATGAAAGATTTCACTCCAATCATATGTACCAAGCAAAAACCCATGGTATCCTAAATGAAGGGATATAAAAAGAATACTCATGTCAATATTGGTTTCTTTTTCCCAATACAGGTGCAAAATAGGGTTACAGAAACAGCATGGAGAATTTGCAAGTCTTGTCCCTTTTGTTAAGGAAAATTCCTATTAATGAAGTGGAATTCAAACACAAACAATGCAGAGCAGAGCAGCTCACAAACTGGCTTTTTTAGATAGTTTCTTTCTACAAGGGTAAGCTCAGTGTGATTTCACCTAAATGAAGTTTTTTCCATTGTTTTCACCTCTGATTTTCTGGAATATAAGGAAGAACCTACTGATTTGACAATCTGTTAAGCATAGATTCTTTCAACCATGTTGCTTCCTTCATGTCCCCCTGGCCCCGACCAACAGCTTCTATCTTATATTTAAAAGATGCTTCCCATAGTAAGTTGATCATACCAAATTTAACAAATCTAAAGCAAAAGCAAAAATAAAAAAATAATCCAGAAGCACAGTTATTTAATGCCTTGCTAATGCAAAAACATTTCTGTTTGTCTTAATAAAGAAGCTATTTAAATCAAATTGCTCTTGGAAAAGAAGGTTCAACACTACCTACCTAACAGCAGACTGCTGGGAGCAACAAGGCACTAAGCCAGTTGTGTTTCTGGCTCACAGACAAAATTCAATGAACTAAGTTAGACCTGTCACTGTTTAGCATGTCTACAGCACGGAACAGACATACAAATTTCCTCCATGTTAGATATCTTAAACAAAAAAGGAAACTAAAAAAAGATAGTGAACTTTTAAAATGTAACATCTTACTTCCAAAATACATTTAACATAAAACCCACAGAACACACAAAGAATAAAATTTCTGTTTAAAAACAATCCCTAAGCATATTTACCCCCTCAAAAAAAGATTCCCCTCCCCCAAAAATCCCCAAAGATTTCCAAACATTAGATTAGAATTATTTGTAATTGGGTTTTTTCCCCTCCCTTACAAGTCTATATCCCAGTATAGTTCAACTAATACTTTTGTTAGGTATGATGATCCAATCCCTTCATGACCTGCAACATTTTAAGTTTACAAAACAGTCAATCATCAGAAACTGGACAGAAATGTATTTTTCAACTCCAAATAAAATCTTAAAGGCACAAAACTCTAATTCATTGTTTTCCTTCCAGTATTGAAACTACAGTATTAAACTACAGCGAAGACTTAGAAAACCAAAACCAATCTGTGAACACTTCATAGAATTACTCTCCCAAATCAGGCACAAGCTCTAGTGATACCACAAAAGAAAGTTTAATTAAATTCATTTTATGTGCTTGTAAATTAATGGAGAAATATTTAAGTCATGTGGAACCACACTGCATTTTATTGTTAGGACATTATTCAAGAAAAAAAAATTGCCTCCTTGCACTTGTATTTTTATTAAGCTTTCTGCAAAAGTTAATTTTAAAAATATAAAACATATGCACAACATATTTGCTTTATATACATGTACACACACATACTGCTGCCTACAAATACATCTTTTTAATTATTACATTTAAGATTTAGAAAGAGCTGAAAAATTTCTTATCAGCATTACTAAATATTATTCACATTACCCTATATTCATTAGTTTTCTCCTAGTGAGCTCCTGTCAGGTCATTTGCTTAAAAGCAACTTTGGAAGTATCCTGGGTTCTAATTTAGGTACAGCCAAGAATGCTCAAATTAATTTTTGATTACAAGTTTTCCTCTGTTCCCCAAAGGCTAAAAATGTATTAATGCATACCATACAACATGATCCAAAATTGCTTTTTGAGACCTATGTTTTATCTGATGACACTTTTTTCTCTCAGCATTAATCTGGTCTTCCTGTTAACAGTTTCTACGTATGGTTTGATAACACAAAAGCCCTATGATGGATTGCAACAAAAGCCCTTTATTATAGTCTTGACAGAGACAGATAACCAATCCAGTCTTAATTTAAAATCAAAACCTTAGTACCAGAATTAAGGGTAGGGCTTCTGTGGTTCTAGCATATCTATTATAATGTTCCACAGATTTTCTTTGAAAAATGTGTATTCCATATAGTAAGAGTTTGCTGTGTTACACTGTCCTTTATCAGTTCAGGATAAGACCTATTAAATGCACACATCGATTTTACAACTTACTTTTATAAGATTTACCAAAGGTTTGCAAAATGAATGCCAACACACTTCTATCGCACCGATACCACCACCTGCTTTGGAATGCACAGGATTTCGTGGCAGTGAATAATAAATATTTAAAGTGATGGTACCTGAACTTCCTGGCTGCTAAAATAATCAGCTGGGTGCTGGGAAGGTAAGGTTTTCCACCCTGGCTACAGCACTGAACTGCAACATTACCTACGGCGGTGCACCGCCAACTTCCAGGGATCCCCCGGGTGCTGGCACTATTAATGCCAGCCAACACCTCCCGCGTGGGGCTGCTTCCAAACAGGCTGGTCCTCACACAAGGGAATTGGAATTCAAGGCACAGTGCCCTGCCTTAACAACAGAGCTGTCCTCACAAAGGGAACAGAGAAGCGCTCGCTGCCGGTGGCCAAAGCCTGCCCTTTTCCCCCAGACACAAGTGGAGAACCCCCTGAAGGCAGAGTGATTAAGAAATAATTATTCCTTTGGTACCAGGCTACAACTGGTAAATATTAAATTATGATGTGCCAAAAAAAGAAAGAAATGAGTGGTGCATGGGTGAGGAAAGTAAGGAAGGGGAATACGACCCTCTGAGCCTTTCATCGTGCCAACCTCAAAGTCGAATCTGAGCAGGAAATTGGATGCTAATGAAATAATAAATAATGTTGGGAATCTACAGTAGCAGTGAGACTGATGTGCAGAGTGCTGTGACTAAGAAACCTCATCCAGCGCAGGAGCAACTCATGTGGTTCCTGTATACTAATCCATCACTGATACACGCTATACTAACTAGTACTCGCTAAGTAACAGGTGTGAACAATGACTACCAGAACCTTGTCAGGCCTCAAAATATTACTAGAGAGTTGAAGAAGTGATGTCAGCACTGCAAGAGCCAGAGATTTCACTGCACTTTACGCTACGGTATCAAATGCACAAATGCATTTCATGCTGATACCAAACGCGTAAGCGACAGACAGAGTGCTGGTTTGGATTTTTCCAGTTTTAGAAGAAGAATCAAGATACACTGACTTTTAAGTGGGATGTGCAGATGTGTAATAATCACCTTATTGCCAGCTGAGCTTCTCTGTATATTCTTTTCCCCCTTGTGAACAATAAAATTTCTCAGAAGAGTATGTGCAGCAAAAAAAAAGTGAACGTGCATAAACAACATTTTTCCCTGTCTACTGCCACTTATGCTACTTAATATGTTTGAACAGTCATGTTGCAGGGAAAAAGGTATTCATACTCACAGAGAAGTTGTTTACCTTTGAACAGAAATGTTATTAAATATTCAACAGTCCAGAAACACTGATGATTTATTTTGTTGAAGGCTAGAAACTGATCATTTCATCCTTCACTCAGCATAATGTCAAAACTCCCCACTGAAGTGAATAAGGGATTTGCTAAGTCAAGACTGGAGAACTCAGACATGCCAGTTTTCTACCCAGTGCAGTGCTGCTGGAGGCAATAGTTTTTCTAGTATTTTTCTCATTCAATTTTAATCATTCTAGGTAGGGCTTTTCCAGTAATTTCTTGGGTAAACTCTGCTACAACCAACCACAACTTGTATATATGAAAATGTATTAGTTCTCCCTCCTGTCCTCTCAGGTTTTTTTCCCTTATACTTTCAGATTAGACAGACTAGGTTCTTATTTTTCAGTGTTCTGGCATTTATAGGTATCATACCTTTTCTTTACTAGCTATTCTCCAAAGTTATAAATTTTAGTTCTTACTTAGGAGTAAAGCAATGTAAGCGTCACTAATTCCAGTAATGTTTATTACTCTTACTCAAGTACCATCTATTTATCAGCATTATTCTAGCAATAAAGTATCCAAAAGCTGCAAGAGCATTCTGGATGCATTTGCATTACGTGAGCATACCTAAACAAGTCTAAATATCAGGATAGTGTTTAGCCAGCAGTGTGTGCTTGCAGACCAGAAAACCAACTGTATTCAGGGCCGCATCAAAACCAGTGCGACCAGCAGGTTGAGGGAGGTGAATTTGCCCCTCTGCTCTGCTCTGGTGAGAGTAATGAGTAATGCATCCAGCTCTGGGGTCCCCAGTAAAAGACAGAGATGGACCTGTGGGACCGAGTCCAGAGGAGGGCCACGAAGATGATCAGAGGGCTGCAGCACCTCTCCTATGAAGACAGGCTGAGAGAGCTGGGCTTGTTCAGCCTGAAGAAGGGAAAGCTCCAGGGAGACCTTATAGAAGCCTTCTAGTATCTAAAGGGAGCTACAGGAAAGCTGGACAAGTGGTGTATCAGGGCACGCAGTGATAGGACAACAGGTAATGGCTTTAAGCTGAAGGAGGGCAGATTTAGAACAGGTATTAGGAAGAAATTCTTCCCTGTGAGAGTGGTGAGGCCCTGGCACAGCTGCCCAGAGCAGCTGTGGCTGCCCCCTCCCTGGCAGTGTTCAAGGCCAGGTTGGATGGGGCTTTGGGCAGCATGGTCTAGTGAAAGGTGTCCCTGCACGTGGCAGGGGGATGGAATTAGATGATCTTTAGGGTCCCTTCCAACCCAAACCATTCTGTGGTTCTATGAATTTTTTCAGTTATGCCATTATCTGTTGCCATAACCTACTCTAAACTTGTATCGGGATAAATTCAGCTTTGCAAGTAAGGCATTTTTTTCCTCCCTGATTAAGTTTCTGGTTTGTATGTCCTTTGAAGTTTGAGGTCTGGACTCCCAGACTCCTGGTCCTTTATGTAGCTATTCCGAAGCTAGAGATTCTCTGCAGGCCAACATTTCTAGGTTGCAGTAGGAAGGTTTTTTCCATTAGAAAAATTAAAAGAAAATTAAAGAAACTGCTCACACCAGTATTTACTAACAAGAATGTGATTATATTTGCCTTGCTGTTGTAACACTCTGATGAAAGATAAATAAGCTTGCATCCTTTGGCCTATAAAAGAATCAGTACTTCTTTAGCAAATTTTGTAGCAAGGAGGTGTACTTGCATGAAAGTTTTAAAACATGATAAATTTTAATAAATTATTTATATTTCATGATTTCTGCAAGTTACAATTTGAACACCTTGAAATATCACAGAAAAAACTTATTTTCTAGACAAAGTCATTTCCTTGTAATTTCATAAGCAGCATTTAAAGATCTCATATTTACATATGTATTTTTTCCTAAATTTAAATACTAGAATTCATTCTAGCTAGCATTTACTTTTGTTGTCCATGCCTGACTTTGAGAAATATTCTTGCCAGAAAAGGAATAAATATTGCAGGAAAAACTAATATTTTTTTTTTTGTGAACACTGGAACTAATTAAAGCTACTCCTCTCTAGGCTTTTGTGTCATGGTTGATTGTGAGCTTTAACTAAAGCTGTTCCCATAATTGGGATATCTGTAAGATGCCTTTCCTCTCTGGTTTCCTGTATCTATTTACATGTAAACTAACACTGTCACCTTTCCACTGCCCATAACATTTGCAAAGACATAAATTTTCATGATAAGTGCAGGAGTTGGACAATCTTTCAAATACCTGCTCCCCTGTGAGATTTGGCTCAAATCAGATGGAAGTTTAGAAATTACTGGGATTAAATGAGTATCGTGGTGAAACAGACAAAGAAAAAATAACTGCATTTACTGCTTTCTCCTGACCCCAGGTTTGGAAACTTGATTTTTAAAATAATCTGGTTTTGTGCCACGCTTCAAATAACAATTAAAGTTACTAGCTTAAATAACTGCAGACACAAACATGAAGTACAAACATTTTGAAATTCCTACATTTTTGCACTCTCTGATTCGGGCCTGGAAATACGAAATTCATGGGAATGAAAACTACAATCACTAAACTGGAGATGCTGCCTGAATTTCAAGGAGAAACAAACTATTCGTATTTGGAAGTTTTCTAAAGGAGCTTATCTTGATGGGGTGAAAAGACTTTTCAATCATGCATTCCTCTTACATCAGAAGTCTTAATAAAGAGACAGCAAAGGCACACCTACAAGGCTTATGGCGTCAACATTACTAAATCACTATGACACCCACCCTCCATTTACATACTTATCAGGGAAAATAAGGTGTTCTCAGCTTTCAGAGAAAACATCCATGGCCCTCAGAACCTTTGCATGTGGCAACCATAACATATGCCCTGAGAAGGGAAACAGTAGCCACAGATCTCTGCTGACTCCTTTGAGGGAGTGGAGGTACTGCAGATGTGCAAAGGAAAGTAAGGTGAGTCTGTTTATTCACTACAATACAGCAAACACGTAAGCTCAGCCAGCCAAAGAGGAAGGGCAGACTTAGTAAGGGAGTTAATGAAGTTGTGTCCTCCTCTCTTACAAGTATTTAGCAAAGGGTACTGAACAGGGATGGAGAAATGAGATTATCTTTAGCTGTCTTTACAGGGAGCTCTGAAAAGATAGCTTGGAATTGTTAGGCTTTGAAATAGTACATATAATTATGAAATAATAAAGATACCTGTTTGCTTTAAGGGTAGGTAACATAAGAACCAAGGAACTCAATTTCATAATTCCTTCTGCATTTAAGGTATGTTAAGTGTAGATATTCAGAGAATGTAGGACACAGCACTGGAATACAACTGTATAAAATCGTGATTATCAAATATTGGTGCTATCATCAAAATGTTGGGTTCAAGCAGGGAGAAGGGGAGGACATGAGCATGGCTGGGACCATAGTCACCTTAGCAGCTGGAAATCACCATACCTAGCTAAATGCCTGCACAGAAATCACAGGTACCTACAAAGATCAATCCAGTCATTTACATTATTATTTTTTTTTCTAACAAGTATGGAACCAAAAGGAAATCTAAAAGGCTGCCATGTACTTCAGATTAACTCTATCTACCCTCTCTGAAGCAAAAGCACCAAAGGAAGGATGGTTCTTGCCTTCTGAACAGCCTGCTGTTTGGAGAACTCACTGGAGAAATGGAAAGGCTGATTAAAGGATGGAAGGCAGATTAAGAGGAATAAATTCATGCCTCCCTAATTGCAGTAAGCAAAAGCATTAAGCCACAGAACATTTTGCGTGAAAGTATTTGGAAATGAGCAAGCAAATAAGAAAGGTGAATCTTACCCAGAAATTTGGATACTAGCTGCAAGCAGCAGAACTAAATTTCCAGATCTTAATCCCAGAAAATAATTATGCTTTAAACCAAATATATATATATTATCATTAGATAAAACCAGGTCCAGAATCATTGATTAGAAAATTAGATATGCATCCTTCCATCTTAATGTCCTGGTTACTTGAAAGGCATTTTTCCTCTAATGCCTAGCTCTTTCTCTCCTAAGAAGGTGGAAGACAGGTTTAAATCACCTAGCTTGAGTACTGCGCCCAGTCTTCCAATATGGCATCATCACCTGAATGCTCTAGCCATCAGGGACAGAATGACCACTCTAACATGAGATGAGATCAGTCACAAACCTAATCCCCAGAGCACCTTTTCAAGCTTCTCCTGGGAATGAGAGAGAATTTAGGAGGCTGTCCAGATACCTAGACAAATTAGGCACCTCTAAGCATCTGTGAGTGACAGAAGTTAAATGTCTCAGCTAGACAGGGGGGAGCCTAATGTATTTATATACAGAGTGTTAAGCAGTCCTGGAAAATAAATAGTTTTGGAAAACAGATTTGACTGAGGTGCATGTATTTTGAGTGGCTAAATTGCTATTTGGCTAGGATGTGTCATCCTTAAACCAAAAATCTAATCCTGTGCAATGCAAAGGACAACACTGTATAGTCCCATTTATAAATCAAACAACTCTATCTTAAATCCAGTTAAATCCTTGTTCCTGATACTAAATTTAAGCACAGTTCACTCGGATGACAGGACACAATACTCTAATTCCATTCTATGCTTACGACTATTACTTGTTTTTTCCCATTTTAAAAGTGTTCTTCATTGCCTGTTTTCCTTAAAAAAATTCTGTTTCTCCAAGTGTACTTCTGCCCTTTATTACCTTCCCAGTTTCACATAAGCAAAACATAATAAAATCTAAGATAATTAAAATCAGGCAACAACATTCCTTTCCAATGGAAGGAGAAGTTGCATAGTCAAGGAAATTCAGAATACCCTAATTATCTCCAGAGACACGCCTGAAAAGGAGTGGATGTGGAATTTAGCATGGGATTCAGTAGAGGGGCAGGCTGCTATGTGGCCTAGAATATCTAAGGAGCTCATCACTGGATGGCAAGAGGATGTAGAGAAACACTATGAAAAATCCACTGTACAAATCACAGCTTGGAGAAGGTAAACAATTGCCTTTTGGTGGCATCACCTCTACAGTGCTGTAAGTCTTAAGCCATAAGATTTCCTTCGCGCTGTGACAACTGCTTAGGCCAAAGCTTTTAAGAGGGTTGAAAACACACATCATTTGAAGACTAGACTAGGGATTTGTGTAGCTATACAAGTTCTTGTAGTGTTCTCACCTTAGTACCACCAGGGAATGAAACGTACTCTATGCCTCTGATGTACAGACATCGAAGACAAGCAACCTGCAGCATTCTTCAGAGTATGTCACTGGAGGCTTTGAAGCCCCAGCAGAAAAGCTACTCTCTCAACTCTGGGTAACTACAGAACTGAGAAAACTATAAGTAACCAAGAAAGTGGCTCTAGATGTGACAAGCATATTATGGCATCAAGGTCTGTAAAACACTAAACTTCAGAGCAAATAACAGGACTACCAAAAGCATCACCTATATCCACTGAGCACAAGTAAACCAAAGTTTTCCCCTCTTTGGCTTGTATAGGAGAGGGTCAACCAAAAATTCTGGAACTGAAGAAATACCCTGCCATGCCTCTTGGGCAGATTTTAATGGGATGAGGAAAGCAAAGCCATCATAGTTACTATAAGATAGTTTAAAGCATTAAGAGAAACAGATTGGTTGAGAACTTGTCCCAGAAATGCACTGTGGTCTCACAATCAGAAGTCTTATCTGTCCTTGATGAAAATTCTGGCTGAAGTGAGAAAGCTTTGAACAGTTAAGGTCTAGGATCTAAGCCCAAAACAATGGATTTTCCTCAGAAGATACATCAAGAGCTTCTCCTGAAACCTTTTCTTCTGTCTGGCTCAAAGCATCTGCAAATGCATTTGACAAAGACATGGTACAGACATGGAAATGTCTGTTCCAATAATGAAAAGTAGCAGTTCAATGTCCAACCTTTAAATCTGACAGACTTAGTTGAAGGTTACTTCACAGCAGTAAAAATCCAATGTCTTAAAGGAAAAGCGTAAACCCTGAAGAAAAACATACCATCAGAAGAAGGGTCCAGAAACAATTGGGGGGGAAGGGACAGGGGACCAGACGACAAGCAAACAAACAAACCAAAAAATCATACTATGCAAGAGAATGAAATAAACAGAAGTTTACTGCCAACTCCCTTTCCAAACCCCTTTCCATAATCTACCAGCATTCCTGGTGGACTGGAGAAGTTCCACTTGACTAGAGGCTGGCAGATGTTATGCCCATATACAAGAAGGGTTGGAGGGAGGATCCAGGCAGGAAACTACAGGCCTGTCAAGTCTGACCTCAGTCCTGGGGAAGATCATGGAGAGGGTCGTCTTGGCTGCTATCACACACAGCATATGTGTGAAGGCCAGGGGATCAGGTCTAGTCAACATGGGTTTACAAAAGGTAGATCCTGTCAAACTGACGTGATCACCTTCTATGACAAGCTGGCCCGCTTGGTGGATGAGGGGAAGGCTGTGGATGTGGTCTACCTGGACTTCAGTAAAGCCTCTGACAGAGTTTCTCACAGCATTCTGACTGAGAAACTGGCTGCCACTGGCCTAGACAGGTGGGCCCTCTGCTGGGTTAAAGACTGGCTGGATGGCTGGGCCCAAAGGGTGGTGGTAAATGGAGCCAAATCTAGCTGGAGGCTGGTCACAAGTGGTGTCCCCTAGGGCTCAGTCCTGGGTCCAGTTTTGTTCGATGTCTTTATCAGTGACCTCAACTAAGAGATTGAATGTTCCCTCAGTAAGTTTGCAGATAACACTAAGCTGGGAGGAAGTGTTGATCTGCTTGACGGTAGGGAGGCTCTTCAAAAGAATGTGAACAGACTGGACTGATGGGCTGAGACCAATGGGATACTGTTTATTAATGCCAAGAGTAGAGTTCTGCATATGGGACATAACAACCCCATGCAGCACTACAGGCTTTAGGGAGACTGGCTGGACAGCTGTTAGGCAGAGAAGGACCTGGGGGTAGTGGTTGACTTAGTATGAGCCAGCAGTGTGCCCAGGTGGCCAGGAAGGCCAATGGCATCTTGGCCTGTATCAGAAATGGTGTGGCCAGTAGGTATAGGGAGGTGATTGTGCCCCTGTACTTGGCATTGGTGAGGCCACACCTCGAGTGCTGTGCCCAGTTCTGGGCTCCTCACCATAAGAAGGACATTGAGATCCTCGAGCGAGTCCAGAGAAGGGCAACCAGGCTGGTGAAGGGGCTGGAGGGCAAATCCTATGAGGAGCAGCTGAGGGAGCTGGGGATGTTTAGCCTGGAGAAGAGGAGGCTGAGGGGAGACCTCATCACCACCTACAACTACCTGACAGGAGGTTGTAGAGAGGTGGATGATGGTCTCTTCAGCCAGGTGACAGGAGATAGGAGATAGGACAAGGGGAAATGGCATGAAGCTGCGCCAGGGCAGGTTCAGACTAGATGTTAGGAAACAAATGCTCATTGAAAGAACTGTAAGGGCCTGGAACACGGCTGAGTCACCATCCCTGGATGTGTTTAAAAAAAGGGTAGATGAGGTAGGTAGGGATATGGTTTAGCATAGGAGAGGAACAGTTGGAGTCGATGATCTTTAAGGTCTTTCCAACCTTGTGATTCTGTGGTGTTAAAAAAAAATTAAGGCAAAACCACCAAAAGCTAAAGTTTATTGCCTACAAATTATTCTGGCACTGTAGACAAGCATCTGAAGCTCTGATATGGTCATTTGAGAGGAGCAAAGAGGAGCAGAGTGGTGCCTGCAAGCACTGACACTATCCTCAAGAACGCTACTGAAGATAAACACACCTTCATTTTACAGAACTTCAGCATACCCACAGCCTATTTTTGAAAGGAAAATGCAAACGCCTAAGCAATTATTACTTCATTTATTATATCAAAGGTGGGACAATTCCATTGATCAATGCCAGGAGACTAATAAAAACAGAAAAATTCCCCTTTAAAACACAACCCCTACCTAGACTGTCTCTCAGAGACATTGGGAGATGAGAGTACAAAGACATCACTGTGACTAGCATCAGTTTGTTCACATTCACACAAATTGGAATCGTTCATACAAAGCTTAGTGGGAATATGCATACAGCAGATTCAGATAGTCGTCTGTCTTTCTGTCAGAATGAAATTAATTAAAACAATATTCTTCTGTAGTAAACTGTTGATTTCAAGGAAATAGCACAGAATGATTATATACCTCTAACATTCTTAGCAACTGACTTGAATTATTATATAAGAAGAAGCTAAAGATATATTTCTATTTTTCCTAATATATATAAGAAATACCAGGTAAAGTAAAATCCCTGCCTTAATCTATAGACTTCAATGACAGATGCAATGTTGGCTTTTCTGCGAGATCTTCAATCAAAACCTTTATCAAAGGCCAGAAAATAACCAATAAGTAAAAGATTTTAATAAAAATAATACTTACTTTACTGTAGACCAAAAGAAAATAATGCTGCTGACAGCAAATGCCATTTGTACTACTCCCAGATCAATGCTACAAAAGAAAATAGACATGGCCATGCACGTAATAGAGTAGATCACAAGTAGAAAGGCTCTGGAGCTACTTTGCAACAGTAAGCAGAAGAGTATACCATGCTGGTAACAGAACTGATACTGCTGTTTATTCACTGAACAAACATTTTAATATTTACATATAAATACAATGAAAGGTCCTAAAGATGAGATCTAAAAGCACTGATTCGAAAATTTGTTTTGGTGTAATATGATTTCTACACGTCTCAAAAACATTCCAACTTTATCTATGTTTACATAACCTATAACCTTAATTTAGCAGTGTTCCTGAAGGGCCAGAGCCTCATGTGGGGAAAAACGCCACCAGAATTCACACCTGAACCAATGAAAAGAAAAAACTAACAAAATTACCTTTTCTGACTCACTGCAACTCACAGGGGTTATAGAAATGTTCTTAAATTTTTTGCACCAACACCAGAATTTCTGCTTTGAACTACGTCGATGCAAAAAACTGGAAGAACAATAGAACACCTCAAAATATGGAATACATGCACATGCTAATTTTCCAAGGGGGGGAAAAAAGCCATATGCAAGTAGTTATAAATAAACCTCTTGTGATTAGGTCATGTCTATATTTTCTTTTCCAAGTCCCTCGCTGTAACTGAAGACTGGTACCAGCCTAGATAATTATACATTTAACTCACATGGAAACTCCTACGTGCTTGGAGTTACTCTTCTATTAGTTTTGAGATGATCCATTCCAAGGTATGAGCCAGGGGAGCAGGAGCACAGTAATTGGTGTATCAAAGCAATGAAGAAGGAGATATTTCAAAATTTATATCCTTATCATACACTGAACCCACTTTTCTTCATAGTACTAACCAGAAAGAAACTAACTAAAAGAAAAACCATTGGAAGAAAACCCTTCTGTTTTCCTATTAAGCTACGTAACAGGTCCAAAGCATCTTCTCCCAATACCCAGTTTATATCAGGCACCACTACAGGAAGAATATTTTACTAATATAAGAGGAAAGGAAGAAAAAAATAACAAAAAGCAACCTTGTACAAGACTTTATAACAGCATAATTAAATTATTGTTGTGCAAATATCTAGACAACCTTATCCATAAATAGAAATGCTGAAAGCGTATGTCCAGCACTTCTAGTCATACAGTCATTCATAAATAAGACTAGTTTACTAAATCATAATTAATCCCCATAAAGGAATTATTCCCTTCTATTGCTGTAACTGAAAAATATTACTACTTACTGAAAAAGAAAAGAATCTCATCACAGGATTAGAGAAAATAACTAAATGATTACATAAAACAGGGGAAAATAGTTAGCTTTGAGACCAAGGATAAGAAGAGTAGGTACTTGTTTGTAGACCCAGTCAATGTAATAGCACAGTAGCAATTAAACCAAAAAAGCTTTAGGAACAAGCTTCTCTCACTACAAATATAGCTAATTTCACTATGAAGATACTTCACTGAGAACGTGTAATTTAAATCTAAGCTTTCAATCACTGCCATATTTTCTTAGTGATTCCTAATAGCAGATACTGACTGAGGCGAACACGGAAAGAGTAGTTTTCACATCTCTCAGGAGTTTGCATGAGACTGATATATTTTATCTCTTAAAGATGCTTTCAGTTTCCAACTTGCTCATAAGGTCACTTGCTCCTTTTAAGCATAACCTTAAATGAGAATACCAATTTTAAAAAACCCCTTTCAGATTCTGGTCAGGATTGCTGCAACAGTACTGAAAATACAACCTTGGGCACTCCCTGGATATGAGGCAAGTGCAAAGAGCATGAAGCCTGCTCAGATGGGTTCAGAGAGCAAGTTCCTTGGCAAGAAAGCACTCTTATCCAGGGACTCTATTTGCTCTTCAAGAAACCCGACATCTCTTGCAAGACAAAGACACTCAACTGCAGAAAGCACAAGGAGCTCTGCCAGGGCTTCCCAAAGGAGACTCCTCTAGAGACGGCTGGCAGAATTTCCTGCTGCACTGAATCTCTTTGGAGTAACCAGTCATGTTCAGCAGAACATCTTTTCCGTCTCCATTTGCCTCAGAAAGCCTCCAGGCTTTCTGAGGGGAAGGCACCTTCTGCCAAAGCACATCTCTCTTCAGCCTGCAAACCCTGCAGAGATCTCTAGAGAAGATCTGTCTCCATCCAGGCACTCATGAGACTGAAGTCTGCAGGAATCCACAATGAGCAAATCCCAAGAGTGCCCCTGTGGGAGTTTTTAAGACTTAAAAATTATAAAGGCGAGTACAAGAGCAGGGAAGGTTCCAGGTCATTGACAGTCCCTTCTTCCATTCTAAGGAAGGATCAACGATACACAAGTTATTGTTAGCAAATGATGGGTTAACCTGTCCTTAAAAAAACATCCACTTATGTCTCAGGAAGAGTGGCAAACTCCCAAAGAAAGTTGCAGTATTTCACAAAAAACACAGGTCACCCACAGACTTGAGAACAAGTATCTTCCATTATACCTGGGAATAAGTCTTGTTTGTCACAATTAAAAATACTAGGTAAACACAGGAGAAAAGAAGGAGGTGCAGAGGGAGAGTTCTCACAGCAAAAATAGCTTGTCTAGTAAAACAGTCTAACCCACAGAAACTGTATTCTGGTTTTCTGCCTGTCTCAAAGCTTCACTCACGCAAGCTCTGGCAAATTTAGCTCAAGCTCTCAGTGGTGTCTGCTGATGTACTGAACGAAGAACACGTGAAAAGCACACAGATCTTCTCCTACACTTGCAAAGGTCATCAGATCTGTGGGACAGACAGTGGAGTGCAGCATCTCAAACCTCAGTAACAAACACTACCAGAATTCCTGTGTCCAAAGTCTCAGTGATCTATGCCAGGAGCCTAAGTGCCAGTGATTCTAGGATTTGTAATGACTCCAGGTAACTGCATGAATAATAGCAAATCTGCAGTCCTTTATCCTTTCTTACGTAAGGAAAATATAAACCTTGTATCAAAATAGTATGGGTCAGTCAACAGCTTAAAAAAACCCAACTCATACCACCTAGGTTGTAGCTAAATATGGCTGTGATTCTCTGTTAACCCAAACTGAGCTAATTTCTCAGTTAGATCACTGGATGGCTCATGAAATGGATAAATGGTCCCTGATTCTTCTATTCTCAAGTGAAATCCAGGCTAGACTGGTGGTAGCTGGCAATAGCTCCTATGTAATTCTTTTCAGTGACCTGTGCAGAAACAGACAATTAACCAAATGCACAGATGATAAAACTCCATTGCTCCAACTTTATCTGCAACTGCCTGTATCAGAGCAGCCACACAGGGGTAAAAGAGCCCAGTGAAAAAAGGGGATTATGTTTTTAGTCACAACTGAAGGACATAATTCAGAAACTCAATTATTTTAGTGGTTTCTATGCTGCTGCATCAACCTTAAGGCTCTGAGGATGACTTCTGAATAAGAACGTGTTTGCCTTCACCAACTACTATACCTCTCAAACACTTCTTGTATGGAAATACCAGCGTTAGCCTGGAAAAGAATTCCTGCCTCAAGAGAAAGACAGCAGGATGAATAAACTGATCTTGTCTTTTTATGGTGAGGACTTCTGAACTTTCTGAACACCAGCTCAGTTTTTGAGACCACTTCCTACATTCAAGGTTCCAGTATTAATATCAGTTTCTGGCTGTGCACTGCCCTCACGTACCAGCATTCAGGATACGATCAGATGCTCTCTGATTTATCACTTTAAAGGTGAACGTTTTTAGAATGGCACTGTAAAGAACTGAATATAATTGTCGTACTCCATACCAAGTTGGATTTTACTCACCTCTGTCAACTGAAACAGGGAGAGAAACTATTGTCAAGCGTAACTGTGTCCTGCGCAGCATCCTGTGAAGTGGCTACACGCCTGTTTCTGAGCAAACACCTAACACTGTCTGGCACCGCTGTCCTGGCAGCAAGGTCCCTGCTTCTCCTCCTGACATTGTAACAAACTCTGGTATCACTCAGCTGCATTCCTGCCATTACTGCAACAGCATCTTAAACTGGGGAATTCAGAGGAGTCTGCAATAGCCCCTGAAGCACACACATACAGAACCTCCCCAGGGAGGGCAGAACACAAACCGAAGTGCATTTGATGTCTAACCCACCTCTGGATTCTCCCTCCTAGAGAAGGGCCCGATAGTTCTTGTAATTTTAATGGGCCAAGTCACAGCAACAAGCAACAGTGGTAAGAATAGGGACCAACTAAAACAATTCAAGGCAGAGAAATCAGTGCATCTATGAAAAAAATGTAAATTCTGCATCTACTAAATTATTCAAAAAATAAACATATGCACTACCTGGGAGGCAAATTTCAATAAGTTACAAATATTGTACATACACAAAAATGTAACTCTGAACTCCAGCGGGTAACACTACTGAATTCTTCACTTAATTTTCCTGTTGAAAGCAAAGAATGGGCAATTTTCAGAGTAAAACTAACAACAAGTGTTAAAGCTGTATAAACGTTCTGAGAAATTTAAGCTAAAGTCGTTACCAGGAAGTACATAAACACCATATTCAGTATTTAATACATTTTAAATTAGCCTCTTTGGCTGGGCGCATACTACATTTGTCATGTTTCTGTGTTAAAGAAAGCATTTCACTTTTTTAGTATTAAAACAGACTCTTTCAAAGTGGTATGTAAATTAAGCATGAAGTAACTGCTTATTCCTATGTGCTACGGAAGATTCCCTCATGCATTAATGGAACATATATAGCAAATAAGACAATCAGAAAGTCTTGAAGCAGTTTGTCACATATTTTAACAGCTTATTTGCTGCATTCATAATTTTAATTCCTTCTGACAATACAGAAATATAAAGAAAATGGAAGGACTTCATTGCACAGCTCTGAAGGGTTGCTGAATTTCAAACAACAAATTTGGGTACTGGAGGGAGAAACACAGATAGTGCTTCCTTATGTAATCCACGTTATTTAAATGGCAAACTTCTGGAGCTTGTTCAATGAAACGAGGATGGTTCATCTTAAACATTAGTAAATTCTGCAGCCGAAAAGTCTTCTAAAGCACTGATTAAGGAACTTCCACTGGGCATCCCTAGTTCATGTATGGGGCAACTGCTTCAGAACACTGTGTAGCAGAAACACACAGAACAAAGGGCAAATAAGGGATCATGAAAATTGCAAAGGTTTTCTTTTTGTGGTTATTAGTTTTTACTGTGGCATCATGTTGAGACTATATTTAGTGCTAGATGCTGAATAAAGACATAACTCATGCCCCAAAGATCTTACTCTGTTTTAGAAGTCAAATCCCAGGTAACTGTGGAATCCTCACCTACTGGTCCCATACTCACCTAATACCAAAGATCAGAGGGAAGACATGCTGATTATGTGACTTGGTTGTTTTCTTGGTTTTTTTTACTAATTAAGAGAAAGTGCCATTTCCTTTCTTTAACAAAATAAATTATTTTTCCCTTAAAATGAGAAGAGTACGAATTTAACACAAAAATGG
The DNA here is from genome assembly GCA_013400835.1 of Zapornia atra. Taxonomy (NCBI): domain Eukaryota; kingdom Metazoa; phylum Chordata; class Aves; order Gruiformes; family Rallidae; genus Zapornia; species Zapornia atra. The sequence goes on along the minus strand of VZTU01010758.1, from coordinate 57,849 downwards.
TCTGTCAAGTGTATCGTTCTAATGTTACTATTCTGGCTGATCTGCTCAGCTATTTGTTCCATTCTATTATTCTAAGCTTTCAACAGAAGAGCTGGAAAAAGTACACATTTGCATATTTCTACATCACCAGTGTTTCTACATTAAAAGCATGTACTATACAGTTCATACTTTTAGTGCACAGCAGTTAAAACACTTCATTTTGTTCTTTTCTGTGCCATTTTCTCTTTTCTAGCTTTCATTTTATATACAATTACATTTTAAACTATGTTTTAGGTGCTAAATTTTATCAAATTATTAATGCCTATGTCCCAATATTTATGGAATGCACTAATCATCCAGAATACATTATTTATGCTTTCAACATTAGAACAGGAATTGAAAATTCAAAGGACCATTTTAGATCAATTTCTTACCCTAAATAAAAACATTAATATACCAAGTACATTGAAACTTTGTGAAAAGAAGACTAAGGACACAAAATATAAAGATAACAGTAAACTATGCCAGGTGTATAATGGAACTATATGTATTAAACAGAGAGTTCAAAATCAAATCTAAGTAACAAACTACCATTTCTGCGATTAGTGGAGAAGCTGCATGGATTGAAATTTCAGATAGAAATAAAAAGCTTTACTGCATATTGCTACCCACCCAACCATGACAGTGACACCACTCACATCAGGGGCATCACCTGCATCAAACATCAGAGATTTGGCAGAGCATTCAATTGTATTAGACATTACACAGATGGAACAAATATCATAAATATAATATGGTTTAGATTCCACACATTATTGACATCAGAGATTCTTTCACTGTTAGCCTCACAAAAAGGAAATAAAACCCATGACATATTTGCACTGAGGAAGGCATAGAGCCTGTCCAAGACCTCACAGCAAGAGTGCCATTGATGCAGAGACTGTAATGTACTTAAAATCAGTACCACTGCATGAGTTACAAAGACCAGAAAAAAATCACCACCTTCAGAAAGGCAGAAGTACATAAAAATGTGAAAGACTTAAAAAGCCAGAAGGAACTCCTAAAACAACTGAATCCTCACAGGGAAAAGTAGGGACACTACTGAAGGATATTGTACTGGAAGCACAGTAGCTGAGTACACAATAAAGCAAATGCTGGTACAGGCTAAAGCAGAATCAGCTGACTGTACAACTAAGGCACTGAGTCACTAAGCAGATGTGTAGTTTAAAGTAACTATGGAAGATGCAATGGTATACACAAATTAATGTATTACCTAGGCTCCATGTATTCACCTAAGGGTTCTAATGAAATGCAGGATGAAGTAACCAAATGACTACAACTTCTTTGCTACCTAAACCCTGTAGCTGTCAAATGCAATGCCAAGCTTAAGGCACAGAAAAGCTCTGGGGAATATATCTGACTAAGCCAGAGATTTGGTATAGGAATTATAATAAAGGACAGAAGTAGTGGACATCTCACTAAATACAACCCATCTGCAAAGAGCCAACGTAACTTCTGTAAAGGCAAGTCCCATGTAAGGAACCTGCCGGAGTTCTCTGCAGGGGTTACCAGCTTGTGCACAAGGGTGATCCAGCTCACACAGCCTACTCACTTTTTCTGAAAAAGACTTCAAACAAAATTCCTCTCCAAAGACTTAAGGAAACTGAGCTGCCAAGACATGAAAGCAAAGGGTGTGGTATGGAAGAATAATGGACTGTCGTGGTTCAGCCCCAGACAAGCACCCTGAACAGCTCGCCCCCCTCTCCATGTCCCAGCAAGATGGGGAAGAGATATAGATAACAGCACCCACAGGACAGGGTCAGGGCAGTTCCCTGGGGCAGCAACAGCAGCAGCACTCAGGACAGAATGCAGAAATGGAGATAACACAAAGCACTTACTGACTCAATGACTGACCCAACACCTGACTGCACTCAGAGCGTCCTAGAGCCACGTGGACGTGCTCCTCCCTACCCCTTTATGGGGGTGTGATGCCACATGTTACAGAAAAGAGGGTACTGAACAGGTGGCTGTACTGGGATCTGTCCTGTTTTAACACATGGCAAGGGAGAAGGAGAAAGTGATGGCAATATGTCAGTGAGGTGAGAAAATCTTATTAATGGTATATACTTAGCCAAGGTAGTAAGTAAGGATGAGTGCCTTACAAAAGCAGGAAAAACCTTATCAGTCTGAGTGACCAGGTAATGAAATGGCTGGTAAAATTCAATTTAGATTCAGGTAAAATGATACACATATGGAAAACTAGTCCTAGCTTCATATATAAAACAAGAAGCTCTGAGTAGACCAGTAACACTAGGGAGCAGAAGAGTGGGGTTATGCTAGATGGTTCACTGAAGGCTTCAGGTCACTGCTTGGCCATACTAAAAAAGCAAATTAGGAAATGTCAGGAAAGGAAAAGCACATAAACCAGAAGAAGGTAATTTTTTATTTCTATAAACTTATGTTTGTTCCATACTTTACACAGTGCATGAAGCTTTTGCCTGTTCTTCTCAACAGAGGACACAGTAGAAGTGGAAAGGGTTCTGAGAGGACAAGAACAACCAGCTGTATGAATTGCTCCGATACAAGGAATGCTCAAATAGACCGGGGCTCTTCTGTTCGCAAAAGGGAGTGAGTTTGGGAGCTGCTATGATGATCTACAAATTCTTCAGTGGCAACACCTTTAAACAGATATTAAGTATTCATGGTTTCTTCCAATAAAACAAAGGAATGGGTATCACAAAGAAGGAAGAGCCAGGCTCAAAGCAAACACACGGTAGGACATCACAGCCCCCTGGACTCTGTGCCAGGGACACTGAATGCAAGCTCACATGAGGAGGCTCAGGAAAAAACAGAGAAGTACTTGTGAAAGAGATTCACCCAAACAGACTAAACCCCCAAATTTACAAAACCTTCAAGATGAAAATGTTCAGAAGCTGAGGGAGTATTAGAAAGGATCATATAGGCTAATCCTATTCTTACTATTCTCTAGGCATGTGCTGGTGGTTACTGTTCAAACAAGAATACTGAGCAAGATAGTTTGGTGCAGAATTCATTATTTGGTTATTCACTATTTGGGAGCAACATTTTGTGCATGTCATACAATTTTTCCTTTAATCAAGTTCTGTTTGATACAGGCTGCAGGGCTCTAAGAGATGAAAACCATTTCAGAACTACTCAACTCTGTAGGGTTAAACTCTCCTTCCATTTCCAACCTACATGTATTCACTTCCCACCTTACATGTACTTGTTCTTTTGCCAACATCACTGTTTATCTGAAGCAGCTTTTCTTCCTTCAGTGTTCTTCCTCTGATGTACTTACATGGATGGGGAGGAGGAAGATCACAACTCCTTTAAACTTTCATTTTGTATGTCAAATAAATAACTCTCCTAGCCCTTAGCTGCATGCATTATAATCATATTTAATTCCTGAGTACAAAATTTTACATTAAGTATTTCTAGTGCTCTGTAAAATGGCGCTATTTTATTCCTAGCTATTTCAGAAATACTTCATCTAATACAGCCTAATATCAAACGTGCCTTTTACAGAATTCAGATTCATTCTTCCTTGGCAATTTATCACCCAGGTCAGCCAGCACATTTCAGGTTCTTTCATGTGCATTTCTACTGATAAATGCAAAACATCATTTTTTGCTTTTGTACCTTCTATCATGTGTCCCCCTAATCAATTGAGTCTTCAGAATTATTTAATTTTTCTTCTATAGTATCATGATCTTTCATGATTTAATGATGCTTTCCCACTATCTCATCTACAGACTTTATTAATATTTTCCCACTTTCTGTGTAACAACTAAGACTGGTATCTCCTTCAAGAGGCTTGCAATTTAAATATAAATCAGGAGACAAGGAAATAAGAGACAGAACATAGAACCAAATATTGGCATTAATATCACCTATGCCTGCTTAGGTAGGTATTTGGTAACAATAGAGAGTCTTCATAGAATCATAGAATGGTCTGGGTTGGAAGGGACCCCAAGGATCACAGAGCTCCAACCCCCCTGCCACAGGCAGGGCCACCAACCTCCAGGCCTGGATCTACACAAGGTTGCCCAGGGCCCCATCCCACCTGGCCTTGAACACTTCCAGGGACGGGGCATCCACTACTTCTCTGGGCAGCCTGTTCCAGCACCTCACCACTCTTTCTGTAAAAAACTTCCCCCTAATATCTAATCTAAACCTTCCTCCCTTAAGAGTCTTGACTGACTATAATGAAGTATTTTTACAGATGTTAAATAGTGAATACCATTAACACAAGCATGACAAGCAGCACAGCTTGGTATGACTATGCGTACAAAGTGCATCTGGAAAGTTTTCTTTACATACTCACTATCCATTTTGTAATATACTGTGCACTGAAACTTTTTTTTAATTAATTGCTTGTCTTTCTTTTCCATTAAAGATACACTCATCAGGAACCAAAGGTAAGGCTGCTTTCAGAATGTTTCCAATAAATTTTTTATATAACTGAAAAATGGAATCTTTTATCCTCTCTGTACAGAACTATCAAAACCAACAAATATGCCCTAAGTGATCTCACTGAATTAACTGTTCCAGTTTTAACTGCTCTTGTTAAAGTGTATCCAAGGGTCAGATCCAAAATAAGACTCAGCACTACAGGCTGGAGCATGAGAAATGGGGTGGCTGGCTCTAGGGATGGAATTTATAGGCTCCGTTAAGCACCTTCATTCTCTATACACTGAATGCAGAGTCCTAGGTATAGAAAAATAGTATTCACCATACTCAGTACCCCGAGCAGAAGAAACATCTGCAACCACCAAACCAAAATGCATAAGTGAAACATGTCTCTGAAATTTTACCTCTTTTATAGATTTAGATACCTAAGCTAAACTTGATCTAAGCACCTCAAATGATTTTAAACTTTTCCCACATTCAGTTTCGTCATCCACGTTCTCTGTATCCAGACAACTGGATCAACTGATGCTCTTGCCCATTTCTCACACAACAGCCTCAGTACAAAGGCACTAAGGGGAAACACTGATTCACTAAGCAGGAACTCCCCATCGATTCAGACCCATCCTCACTTTCTGGGAGAATGCCTTAAGCACTGGGATGCAGGCATTGGTACCCTGTATGTTTCTGAAATCTGGCAAAGAGGAGAGCTGATGTTTGGTCTTAATTCCCTACTGTCTATACATGTTAAATGTGCTCAGCTCATTACCCCTGGTTTGCCTTCCTGAAAGAATATAGTAGTATGAATGCCTACTCAGGGTTTCTGAGCAGCCTTTGCTGGAGGTCAGGCGCTTAAGTGTGCCAGTGGCTGGACCTCCAGGCCTGGGCTCAGCACAGTCTTCAAAGTTTATGGAAGTTTTTACAAGAAATTATATATTAATTATCATTAATTAGATTTTTCAGTTACTCAGATCACTCTCTTGACCTTGGAAATCCAAATCCCACGCAAACTCAAAGCTGGGAAGGTATTTTAGAGAATAGCTGTATCCATGCCTTCCCTGTTCTTATTCCTTGCTAGTGCCATACATGGAGTATGAGATTTCCTTTCTCCATTTTGGCTTGGCTTTGCACAGCTCTTCAGCAGCACTTTACACATCTGTGTGCTCCTGGAAATTCCACCTCTGGTTCTGTGAATTTAATTAAGATGGATATTTTACATGTATTTTTCCTAACATTAGTGGGTATTTTTCCCCTAACATTACAGTTACTCAACATTAACAAGGACAAAATTAATGCTTTGTCTGGAAAGATGGCATTTTCTAGTTCAAGAAACATTTCAAGTATAAAAGACAAATCTATTTAATCATCTCGAAAACTAGCCATCATTTGCCACAATAATTAAATACATGTGTAATGTAGTTATGAAAGGAAGTGTCAGTAATAATTTCTTCAGCACCATACTTTAAGACTTTTAAAGTATTATGAACATACACCTTTTTATATACCTGTGCTCAATCACACAGGCTCTAAAATTTTAAAGCACCATTTATTTTTAACACACTTATTCTCTAATCCCCCCGCCGTCATAGTGGATTATCCCATTGTAAGGCATATCTCAACAAAATGCTTTCAAGGCTTCTGACAGTTTCTGTGGCTACTTCTGCCTTAAGTCAAGGTTGTACATGTACTGTATGTAGAATTGCACATAAAAAGAATTTCTTACATCCCTCTCCGTCCTCATGAAGAGAGCTATATGGAGCTTACTATCAACAGGCAAAAGCAACTTTACACCATAAAGGAATTTTTAAAGCTTATAAAAATAAATTACTGCAGCATAACAAAAGCTATTCCATTACAACTGTAGGGCATTCTCTAGTTCTGCAACACAGAATATATAAGCATACAAGTGCACACACACACAATACAAGCATAAGCAGCTGAAGGACATGTTTCTTGTCATAACACAGTAATATGCTTGTGAATTGAAGCCCTGCAGATAGCAGTTTTGTGAGTCTTGGTCAATCTTTTACCACCTGTGCTTACACAAAATTACATCTACAAAATTTACATCTACATTTGAATTATAGAAAGAACAAAACCACAACCCCCAAAACAAGCAAATCAGAAATTATTCTTCACTTTACTTCCCAAGTGCCACTCTGTTAGTTGTTAGAAGGTTTTCTACAGGTGAGCCAACACACTTGGTTTAGTGTTTGGAAGTAAAATTCACTTTTATCCCTCCATCCATTAACACTATTTCTTGGTGGTAGCATTAGATTTGAAACAAACAAACAAAGAAAGAATGCCAAGCAATTCTAGTTCAAGGCATAGGGAAAATATTTTTGATTTATGATTTCTGCAAGCGTACCCAGCAAAAATAAATCTGGCTTAATCCTCTTGCCTGGAAAAAAAAAATCTGAAAGTTCTTTTCAAGCACTTTAGAAATGCAGTTTCCCTTTAATAAGCATTAGCAGTGAAAGCAGCACTATGGGATGAACATTCCAACCAATCTGTCTTAAATATCCATTGTATATCTACTAGATTAATGAAAAATTAATAAATATTTGCATCTGATAAGCTGTTTCCACGGATAAAGTTAACATTTGTTTAGGAAGAACTACTTCTTCCACAAACATCCTGGGAGCCTTCCGTGGAGCAACTTTCCCATTAGCTCTGGCAAAGAAACACCAGCTGACTGTAAGGAGGAGAGAAAGGGAAAATTAAGCAGCTCTCCTGTAGAAGAGATATCCAAGGGACACGGTTCACCAAAGGACTGATAATTAATTTAAGATGATGAAAACAGCATTCAATCAGATCTGAGAACACTGTGTTAGCCATGAGATCATACAAAGTGAATTTATCTTCACTTCAGGCAAAATCAGAATCCAAAATCAAACCGTTCTAACAAGCCTGAACAATGTGTGTGTTCAGAAAGAAATTCTGGACTCAGGCATACACCTCTGATCATCAACTAACACTGAAAATAGAATACCTAGTGAAGTAGTGATGAATAACATGACTTTTTCCCACATAAACAGTGTAACTCACTCTTGATTTTGCATTTACCTCTTACAGTACCTCCAGTTCTTAAGAGCTGTACAGAGTCAGTTTTAGATCATAGTTTCCATTGCCAGTGATGTACTCAACATGAACTCCCCACCCCCACAAAAAAAACTAGCTTCAGAAAAAGCATCTTAAAATGTGGATTCTGAAACTGATGAAGATCTCAGTGACCTCACCCTAATTAGCTGATTATAGACATAGGAATCAACAGCAAAAGATCCACGTTTAATTTTTCTTCTTCATTGCTGAGCATAACATAACTAATTACAGAAGGCCACATTTCATTCTTTCCTTGGGTGATGTTAGCAGGATAAGACACCATTTCAGGCCAACCCTTAATAACTGAGTTGTATTTATGTAATCTTAAAAGGAAACAAAGGTAAGTGTGTAAAGAAAGGGAAACACTACTGTTTTAAACCTTCCTTCCTGAAACGAAAAAGCTTGGGAAAAGTAGTGTTTCCATCTCTTTGAAAGTTATTCCCCACAGTAGAAGATATCAGCAATGTCACAGCCCAATTACTCTCTCTTGATACTGATACACTTTTAAGACACCAGTATTTACCTGCCTAACTTTGAGGGTTAGCCAACAGGTTGTTTCACAGCCTAGATGCCAATTTTGCTAAATCAAAATTTTGCAGAATTTGACCGCACCAGACCTGTGGTCATAAATATGTGCATAGAGTCCTGAGTGTTATGACTGTGATCATCCCATGCAGCCAGATTAAATGCATGTAAAATGATTACATCAGATTTTATAAAAAGCCAAGAAAATACAGAGGGGTTTTTAATGTTATAGCTATATTAGAAGAACTGCTTTTAAAATTACTAAAAAAACCCCAGCAAAACCAAACCTGTTAGAATAATAAGCTTGCTATAGAACATACTATGCAAAGAATAAAAGATATGAAGGCTGCATATACTTTTTTTGAAGTCATTATGTAATACAGTTACTCAGTGTTACAATACAGACTCCAAACTGGTCTAGGACAAGGTTATCAGCTCGACTAAAGTCATGATAAAAATCATCATGAAACACAAGTGTACACTGTACAATTTTTTAAAATATACTCTATGAAGATGCTGTTTCCATGTCACATACAAAGAAGAGATGTATTTCAGAGAATAAATGCTTAAGTTTGCTTCTGGCACCTTTGTGGATGATTAGCAACCATTTTATTCGTGCTTTCCTTTTAGCAAAGGAGAGCTGAAGACTTCAGATAGCTAACTCAGGTATTATTTAAATATGAAAGAAAAGGAATGCGTGAGATCCCAACTGTCATATTAAAATAAAACCTCATTCCTTGCTGCAATGTCTGCAAGGAAGCCTCTCAATTAGAAACAAGCTGTCAGAGTCCCTATCCCAAAAGCCTGTGGAAATCTCACTCCTACAAACTGATCTAAAGAGAAGGCTTTTGTAGTTCTACTCAGTCAAAATAATTTGTAGGAATGAAACCAAAAGTCAAATGGATATAAACTCATTAAAGACAGAAGAAATTAAAAGAATTATCAATACTATTACCAGGACACAGCCCTTATTTAGTACACAGAAGTCATTAATGACAACGGGTTTTGTTTAAATAAAAAAGAAAGGGAGGGGGAAATTTATATTCAGGGGTCCAGATTTTCCAGGTTGCACCAGTTGTCTCTCCAGATCTTTTAGCTTCTATATGCAGGACGAGCAGTTTTGCTGTATTTTATCACAATTACAACAAGCCCACACAAACAGGTTGATTTTTTGGTGGTGGCTTTGGGGGATTTTTTTTGTACATGTTTTTCCTCCCCCAAAAAAGCTTACACAATCTTTTTAATATCACTATTTTGCAGAACCTTCATTCTGTTATTTTAAGGGTTTTTACAGAAAAACAATCATATGCTCCCAAAATACCCAGCTAATTTTCATGTTTCTGAGAGGCTACTTATGAACATCTAAGGAAGCCATTTAAGAACAGTGCAAGCCATAACACACTTCCATTATATAGCTTAGCAACTTTCCACCAACAGCAATTTAGGTACTCCCCAACTCATAAATTGAGTTCTCCATTAATAGTAATTTTCTAAGGCTTAGGACAAATCAACTGGTAAGCATACATACCCAGAAGCAGTTCACATCAAAACTTGAGCACGTAAAAACCCGCTCCCTTGCTCTAAAACATCTACATCATAATTTCATTACACTGTACACTAGCCTACTTCAGAAAGCAGCTTCTTATCCATATCCTTCAAGTTTTTTAATGTCTTTTTATCAAACTGAAAAATCCCAGTCCATTCAGTCTTTTCTGTAGGAAGGGAAAGCCTGTTTTGTTCTAATAAAATTACCTTAATTTTTCCAAGTCAAAGACACAGTCCTGTAATTGTGAAGCCTATCAGTACTGTCACCATTTTAATGCACAGTGATAGGGCCTAGTCAAAATTGTTCAACAGCCAGAACACATAATCACATCAAAATGCTCAGTTAAAATCTGTTTGGTTTGGGTGGTGTCCCCCACCCAAAACACTGTACAGTTGGAAGGGTGAGAAGGTGCTTAATGGACCAACCTCACTTCTTTAAAACCATCATGCCTCAGTGAGTCTGTATATAATGTTTTATTTCACTAAAGCACCAGAAGCAGGCCATCTTTTCCACAAGCGGTCCAAACCAGATCATGGATATTTGTTACAGGGAACAATCCCATCTTCCTACTGCACATAGTTCCCAGCTGCATATCCCTCCCTTCTTCCAGTCTTTGAGAACAGTAAATTGAAAATCAGAACTGAAAGAAAACGAAAACCAACCCACACAATAAAATATCTCTCTGTAAGTAAAGACAAAATCCATGTATTTCAAAACATTATGTTTCTCTAAGGTTTTCAAATCAACTGAAAGTCCAGCCATTCACCTAGAATTAAATAACTAATTCAGGCCGAACAGTTAATGGTCTTTCATTAGTTGTCTCTACTGTTTTCTGAGCATGAAAATCAGAAAAGCAACTATTGCCTTTGGAGTAGGCAGATCAGTTTTGTCATAGCAGACTCTACCCCCGTTAAAAACCTTAAACTTCTGTCAGTACTGGGACACTATAAAATTTCTTAGTTCTCACATTTGTGTCTGCTTCCAAAAAGTGATTTTTAAAGAATCTGCATTGATATTACACACCAACATTCACATCTTGTCATGTGATGTATGTAAAGTATGTAATTCTTACTCTAAATCTGCCTTCCAATCCTACTGTGGAATATAAATGTAACTGAAGTGCTTTGTGCAACTCAAGACAATAATTTCCTTGTACAGGCAAATTTTGCCCACTTCAGGTCTTCAGCTATGCTACTAATTTGCTGATATTCAAAATAACACTGATTTAAAAGCTTATTTGGTTTCCTGACTCCTCTGTTACTATATTTAATGAAGATGGAAGTGATACCTGTTTTACTAGAAAATGATATTTTCAAGCACAGAAAATGTCCTTTCTTATGGCTCCAGATGATGTCTAACTGGTTTCTAAGTACTTTATCTGATACTAGCAAGAGAGAGAAAATGTATTTACAACCTTTGTAAACAATAGGTCAGGATGCTGGTTTTTGTTTTTTCTTTTCATTTTTAAAGCATTACGGAACCCCTGGTGGTATCAGTGACACCTTTCAGGGGGACAATCAGGAGGAAAGAGGGGTGCTATTTGTTGGTAGTTTTGTTTTGCTTGCTTGGTTGTGGGGGTTTTTTTAGAAACCAACAGTTTGTGTTCATCTGTCTTGACAATGATAAATCTGTTCTGAGGTTAAATTATTTAATTTTCCTTTATCCATATCCTTACACCCATTTCTCCATCTCACTGCCTTATTGCCTCACACATTCTTCTCTCCCCACCCCCACTCCCCCCCCTTTTTTTTTTAGTTGAGTAACTGTCTCTGCATTTCAATTCTGTTTTGGCCGCTTAGATCTCTGACTGTTCCTTCTTCCAGTCACCAAAAAGCTACACGTTGCTGGGTGAAGAGAATGCATTACCTCACCCAGAGTGCCAAAGGAACAGAAAAGAGGCTTAGGCCTGTGCTCTGCTGTCAGAGCTTCTGCAGCCAACATTAGGACTCATACAGAAAGTGGAGAGGAAAACAGGATAATTTTTTTAAAGACACCTGTTGCTTTCCTACTGGCAAGATTTTCTTCAGTTTCTAAACCACTTGATTCTTTCTGTGACCTATATCTGTTTAAACTAGCCTGAGAACTTTAACAAACACCGTGCACAATGTAAACTGCCTACAGTTGCATTTACTAAAGCACTTAGTACTTTTCATATTTAAATGTTCATCGTTATTGTACTGAATATGCTTTATGATACCTTTTCTGTTTGCAGAAATAATGAGTAACTACTGAATTCTCTTCGAGGGGACAGGGGGAGTAAGTCTTGAATTTACATAACCTGGCAGAATTCAATGAAACTTCTGAAATTGCAAATCTATTTTAAGAACTTTTACTGCCATTGCATAAGAAAGGTAAAATGGGCAGATAGATCCATTTACTGTATTTAGAAGAACACCTGCTAACACATACAACTCTGCTTTTCAAGTTTCCAATCAAATAACTGAGAATAATTGCCTGAAACTTAAGTACACTTAGCTATAATTAGCTGCAAGTGTGAAACATGTGGTTTACATCTTTTACTTCAAAACCATATAAACTGATACAGTACACTCATTGCAGATGAACAAGTAACTTTAGACCTATGCAAAGTGCATGCACAACTATGCAACTAGCTCACTCAGTGAAGCGAGCAAAATTTCATCGGCTGCAAGGCTTTATGTCAACTTCTGCAAAGACCTCTTGTAAGAGGAACACAAGCTAAAGCAGCCTACCATTCCAGAAGATGATGTGCAGCAACAAAATTTTCAGTGCTCCCTCATTCCTCCTTCCTTCCCCCACCTCCCACCCATTTTTAGGGGAGAACAGAGCAGTGAGGACACTCTTCCATTCAATAACCAGTGCAGGAAACAATCAAAACAAGCCTGCATGGTGTAACCAGCACAGGTAAGAAAAACCATGAAAATCTACCATTAGCTAATAGTACAGCCAGTATGGCACTAGCTAAAGTGACATCTTAAATCAGCAGCTGACACAAAGGGCTTTGATTATTCAGTAGCTCATTTTTTTCCCCCGAGTCATCAAAACAGATGGGCACAGGGATAAATTCTCCTCACTCCAATGATGACCTCTCCATGTTACTGCTGAGGAAGAGAGCAGTGGAACTTACCTACTTCTGTTGCATAAACGTACACCTGTTTTATAAACAAAAACCAGTTACTGATCTAGAAGCAAACCTAGTTACTTCAGATGTGTCGACTATGGTCCTTTCACTGCTGGTTTGGAAGCACTTCAGTAAACTTGGGCTTCTTTTTAAACGAGAAACGTTTTCTTTGTCTGCACTGTCAGGACAACTGCAGGTACAACAGATGACATTGTACTCTGTGCATGTGAGGTGGCAGGAGCCCTCAGCTGCAGAAAATCCTAACAGCAGGGACAGAAGGTAGGTCACTGTGTTCATAATAACATCCCCTCAAAGAACTGCAGCTGCAGGAGGTTAAGTTGCTTAATGTGATTCATCACACTGACCCCATTCACAGGGATCAGCAAGAATCCTTCCTTACTAAGTCACATCTGATGAGCACACAGATCTAAAAGTCACAGGGAGACACCACAGTGACATTTGGTTGGAGGGACCTCCAGAGGTCCAACTTCACACTTCAATGAGGGTTATGGCCAGCACTATAACAGGGCAGCCTTGACTTTGATTCATCATGATCTAGAGGCCTGGAAGGACAGACTCTACAATCCAGTGCTGTGCTATCCTCCAGGAACATTTCCAGAAAGCTTGAAAAATCCTCCATGTTTGAAGTCATAAAAGCAAGTCAGAACAACTCTGGTCAATAAGCAAAAGGACCTCTACAGTTCATCTAGACCAATCTCCTTCTCAAAGCAGGGTCAGCCAGACCCTGTTCCAGTCATGTTTTCAGTAACTCCACAGAGTCCACAGTGTCTGGACAAACTATTCCAGTGATTGACCAGACCCACAGAAAGGTTTTTCTTGTGTTTAAAATGAATTTTCTGTGTTTCAGTTTGTGCCCACTGCCTCTTGTCACGCCACGGGGTACGCTGAGAAGAAAGTGGCTCCATCTCCTTTACTGCCTTCTGTCAGGCATTTATACACATCTGACAAGATTCTCCCAAGCCTTCTGTTCTTTAGGCTAAACAACCTCAGCTCGCTGAGACTCTCCCCATGTTACAGATGCTCCAATCCCTTCATCATTTTTGTGGCCTTTCACTGCAATATATCCATGTCTCTTCTGCACTGGGGAACTCACAACTGGACCCAGCACTCCAGGTCCAGGTCTTCCTATTGCTGAGTAGAGGGGAATGATCATGTTCCTTGACTCACTGGTGACCCTCTGCCTAATGCAACTCAAGACCTGGTTGTCCTTCTTTGGTGCAGCTGCACGTTGCTGGCTCACGTTCAGCCAGCACCCCAAAGCCTTTGCTGTCAAGCTGCTCTCCAACCAGTATGCCCCCAGCAGGTACTGGTGACTCAGTTTCCCTCCTCTGGTGCAGGACTCTGCACTTCTCTTTGTGGAACTTCATGGGGTTCCTGTCAACCTGCTCAGGTCTCTCTGAACACCACCACAACCATCTGGTGTATCTGCAACTCCTCCTAGTTTTATATACATTTAAGACCATCATGCATTTTGTCATGATCTTCTGAAGCAGATGAAGTCTCACAGAGAAGAAACAAAACATTAAGAACCAACACCAGGGCATTTGGCCTTGATCCGCATTTGGCTGAGCTTTATGACTGTGGTTTCTTTGCATCCATTAAATAAAAGGCAAACGGTAACTCTCATTAGATGCCACAGGTACTTTACCATATGCTGGAGGACAGAACAGAAGGAGTTTTATGTATTGTGTTAAACAAATCACCTGATCGCTGGATTTGTTTTCCCAGTGTTTATTCTTTAATAAATTGTTACGGCCTGACGGACAGATGTGTAAACATACTCAGCTGGTTCTTCTGTTTACATGTACAGTTGGCACTGGGCTAAAAGACAGTAACTAAAAACTGCATCTAGATCTACATAGATTTTATTGTGAAGTAATCGTAATACAGCTTTTTCCCCCCTCCCTACAAACCCTCCAATTGTTTCCCTGACCCAATTAAAGATGGTGACTTTAAAGTCTCTCTAGCCCCGTCGACTCCAAATATCTCAGTGGTCTTGTTAGGTAGGAAAAGGCAAAGTCCTTAAATAACATTTCCTCAGCTGGAGGTAGTTGAAAGAGGAGAGACAGTTCTGGGAATCTTCTTGGTTTAGGAATATGGTTTCTGTTTCTCTGCAGGTGCTTGCTGTCCCTCTCTATTCTCCTTACTGCCCAGGAAAAAGTACCAAAAACATCCAACAGAAACATCAGACACATGTATACCTTTATTTTATGCTATTCTAGAAAAAAACCAAAGACTTTAAGTAATTTTGGAGCTATTTTTTTCCTGAACATAAAACATTCAAGCCTCAAATACTTTGTTAAATAAGCTCAATACGCCTACAGTACCGCGTGTGCCCAATAGGAACACAGCAACTGGGGAATGTTATTCAAGGATGATTTTAAAAGTTCCATGGATTTTTAATGTATGAACATCAGGCAGTGTTATTAAATTCAGTTTTTCCCCTGAAACTACACTAGAGCACTTTCAGTCATTACCATATATTTAGAAACTAGATTATAGCATGTATCAGTCGTCACTGCAAAGTTAAAAACTCTTTACCTGCATTTTCTGAGATAAGTTTAAGACAAGATCCTCAAGTAAACAAACATACCTCGATGTTCTCTATTTCTTCTGTTGTGTACATCTACCATAAACATCTCTCCCTTCAGTCCCAAAATGGGTAGGGAAACCCTTCACTAGACCAAAGTGGGGCTCAAAGCCCCATCCTACCTGACTCTGAACACTTTCAGAGAGAGAGCATCCATATCTTTTCTGGACAATTTATTCTGGTGCCTCCCCACCCTGTCTCATCTGACAATGTATGTAACTCCTCTAGTTTTTGCCTGGTACCTCTAAGTGACCTACTGCTTGTTTGAAAAACCTTAGAACACCACAAGAGATGAAGAAGCCTGTTGTGGAGCCAGGTAAAACTGTCTGACATAGGACAACTGCTCGTGCCTTCTCACAGAAGCCACTCCTGCAGCCACCCCTCCACCGAAACCTTGCCATATAAACCTTGTGCGGTACAACAAAATCTGCTCAGCTTATTCAGAGAACTTCACAGAGGTGAAGCTCTCTTTAAGCTTGATTTCTCGCTTTTCATTTAAAGCTAGGTGCATTTTTTTTTAAATCCATGTTATAACTGGGTTATAACCTTAAAACTATCTACAATATTCAAACTGCTACTCAGGCTGAGTCACTTGTAAGGCATCTACATTAGCTTTTTAGCAACTAGCATAAATACAGCCACATGCAGAAAGAACGATTTTTTTCCCTCCTTTAAATTTGCTCAAAGAGCATAAATACATTCAGAAAGTCATCTCCATTTTCATACTGAGAATCTGGAGGTAATGAGAACAACCTGAAATACAGGAGGTTCTTCTCTGAGTATCAGACACCACTTTTTCACTGCAAGGGTGACCAAGCACTGGCACAGGTTGCCAAGAGAGGTTGTGGAGTCCCCTTCCTTAGAGATACTCAGAAACCGTCTGGATGTGGTTCTGGGCAACTGGCTTTAGGTGGCCCTGCTTGAGCAGGGGGGTTGGCCCAGATGGTCCCCAGTGGTACCTGCCAACCTCAACTATTCTGTGATATAATACAGTCTATCACATCATAATATGGTGCTCTTCCTAATCTAAATGTATACAGAAATTTCTTACAGCAGACTACCACGAGCTCTTTACTGCAATGGTGTTGAAGCATTGGCACAGGCTGCCCAGAGCAGCGGTGGCTGCTCCCTCCCTGGCAGTGTTCAAGGCCAGGCTGGATGGGGCTTTGGGCAGCTTGGTCTAGTGAAGGGTGTCCCAGGTGACTGGAACTAGATGAGCCTTGAGGTCCCTTCCAATCCAAACCAGTCCATGATTCTATGATTCTAAGAATGCTGAAAAAGCATTCATGTTTGAAGACTCATGAATGTGACTGTAGCATTCTTATGTATATCCAAATGTTTATATATATGTACACATACAGCAAAAAAAAAAATTTTGAAAGGCATCTAAATGCCACATTTCCAGAAACTTTGACACTAGAATGAACATCTTAACTTACTACAATATTCACAGACTTCTCATGGCACTACTGTCGTAGTTTCGCCCCAGCTATCCTAATGCTCATTGTATGACTGCTGTTAACAGTGCACAGGCAAGCCAGCATAGTGCATTCTTTGTAATTCCACAGAAGGTCTTCAGTAAATTTTTTACATTCCTGACAAGCAGTTACGATGAATTTACCCAGAGAAGAGATCTATCTTTGGTAATCTCAAGTCTTCAGCTATACTTTAAGAAAAAATAAAAATTACCTGAGGTCACAGAACATACAAAATGTGAGCCCTTTTAGTTCTACAAGCACAAAAAGCTCCCTGTATAAACTACACAATTCCACGAATTTGCTACAACCACAGCTTTGCACTTCTAAATAACATCAACCATCATGGTATCTTCTGCTTGATTAGAGTTTATTACTTCAAGAATATAAATGCAAGCAGGCAGACAAATTCACTCTGTCTGCAGTGATACAGATGCTATTGAAGCTCATAAACGAAGAGACTTAGCAATAAAGATTAATGGGCCAATTCTGCAAGATGATGTCATCTTCAAATGCATTTCAAAGCAAATAAAGACAAAACAATTCCTCACAAGTTTATATTCCAAGTATCAGCACATGCACACAAAAACTCCACAAATCCTAAGCAGGATCCCAGGCTAGAAAGTAAGTTTCAACATTGATCTTGCCAAATCATTTTCAAGTCAACAAATATTGTATGTGGTTGTTTAGATTCAAACACTGGGAGAAAAACACAGTCAGCAGAACACTTGCAGCCTCTTTGGAACAACACCATTTCCTGAATGACATAATTCAAGACACCATGCAACCTGCCATCTCAATTTACCTGACTAAGTCCACTCTATTTAGGACCTTTCAAACACCATAGGGGAAAAGGGGCTGAAGATGAACCAAACTGCTGCAGTCTAATCCTCAATGACATTTGTCTTTCACTCACTCCAGGTGAGAGATGCAAGTCCTGTGACAAAGGACAGACTCTGGAAGAGGAGAAGACAGAAGCAAACAGCAGCTAACTCTACATCAAAATATTCTCACTGCTCCTTAGGGAAGAATACAGTTGGGAGCATCCTACACACATGTCATTTCTGGATGTTGCCTTTCCAACAGACAGAGGCAGGAAACTCTGTGGGTGATTTTGTTATACTGCACGTGTGCAATAAGCACTGGACCTGACAAATATACAGATCATGAGTGTTCTGAAAGCAGGCATATGACAAGAAGGTGCCTGTGAGAAACATCCCCTAAATGCATATAGTCAAAGCTATATGGCCCATGTGGAAGACATGGAGAAAAGCTTATCTGAAAAAACTAGAGGTCCTGTATAGCTACAGGAATTCATAAGTCAAACTAAAAACTGTACTACCTCACAGAAAGAGATCACTCCTGGCAATGATCTGTAGACTTCTTCCATCAAGGCTTTTGTCAGTAAGCAAACTGCCCAATGCACTGATGAGAATTCAGTGAAATTCAGTGAATTTCACCAGTGAAACACCCAATTGATGTTTCCTGCATGCTTTTGCAGTCCTTCTTGCCACTGAAACTGTACACTGTAATAACAGACTGTGTTTCTATCACCAAAAAAAGCCAAAATGCCAGAAACTCCACAAACACAACACAGTAAGAGCCCCTTCTCACAATTACAACTACACTAGTTTGTCAAATTTCAGCTTTAGTATCCAAGTATCTGTGGAGAAATACAATGTTTATGTCACCACCGTTCTGTAACCTAGAATTTTAAGCCTGTCTGCAAAGATTTTTAAATTAAATTCTGAATCACAAAAAATGAGAAATAATAATTTTGAGATTCGGGCATAAAGAGTCTGGGGAATTGACTCTTCCAGTCTTCTCACGATGTGTTAATTTTAAGCAGCCCACAGAGTCTCCATCTCTCAGGTAATTCCCATGCTTCTCACACATTTTACTAAATCCAATTAAGCCCTGAGGAACATAAATACCTTTCAACAAGAGATGCTGCATAAACAGAATTCTTGGAAGACCATATAAACTGCAGAAATATTTCACAGTAAAGAAGAAACTAAACATTCACGCTGTACCATGTTTGAATTTTTCTTTATAAAATAAATATTTGTGACAAAGGTTGCTAATGTTTTCTATATTGTACAGTACCTTCTCTGTGCTATAATAAGAAACAGTCTTCTCATTTAATAAAAATAAAAAACCCACAATACTTCCATAAATATCCAGTATCTCTCTGCAGCAGTCACTTATGCATCAAAAGCTACCCTCAACATGATGCTGCCTACACATAATTACTCATTTAAACCAGAAAGAGAAACTTTAAAAGAAGGGTGAACATTATACCAAAAGGAATTTAAAGAAAAAAAGCCCAAAGAGTTAGCAGAGGCAAAAGTAAAAAAAAAAAAACCAAACCAAAACCAACCAAACCCCAACCCACTTCTGGTCATAGCCCAAGAACTTCAGCTTTCATTTCCTTACTGACAATCAAAGAAAAGACTGTGGCCTGTGTTCTGGGTGACAAAGATATTAGTGTATACCAAGTTTCCAACCCAAAGGATTTTTCTTTCCAATAGGTTTTTTAATTCTATGAGGAATAATGAATGACAGCAACAGGTTTGCAATCACAAAACACTGACTCAAAAGGAGTCCATTTTCATGACTCAAGCTGAGGAATTTCCCATATTCCCACATACACGCACACCTCCCATTACAATGTCCAGCTATCACCCACTGCAGCAGCTGCTTCCCTCATGTTCCAAGATGTCAAATCCAGATGCCACTGGCTGGCCTGATTAGCCCTACCACCACTGCCTGCTGTCTGGGATCACAGAGCACAGGAGAGGCTATGAGGCTGCACTGCAGGAGGGGAAAAAAACACACACCCCAAAAAAAAAAAAAGTATTCCAAATCTCTGCCCTTCTCCACTGCATGAGGTTTGGTGGGTTTTTTTTATAGCTATACCAGCCCTTCAGATGTTCTCATATTAGTTGCATATGAGCATCCTCTGCTCATATCAGTCTGCTCCTCAGCCAACCAGGAGCAGTTTGGCTCCATTTGCACATGCCTTAATGCTTACCTTTATATTAAAGCTTCTCTCTTTAAAAAAAAAAAAAAAACAACAAAATTATTTCTGTATTTATATATGTACCTTGCTTTGAATCAGTCTGGAGGTACTGTCACACACAGAATCACAAGGTTGGAAAAGACCTTTGAAGATCATCAAGTCCAGCCAATCCCATCCTAAGCTAAACCATATCCCTAAGTACCTAAACTACCCTTTTTTTAAAGGGTATGTCATGTTTCAATGTTCTACATCCCCAGCTCCCAAATGTCAACTCACAGCAATTCCTTTCTGTGTAAAACGTCGGACACAGCAAAGCCCTGAAAGAATTGTATGTGTGCAAAGATTCTCTTTGCTTTTGCTGTGGTAGCTACCATCCTTTTTATCAACTACACACAGTAAAACTAAATTAAGACCAAATGATTAAAATTTCACACACCACATAGTGGAAACATAACAATGTGAAAATGAATCACCTGTGTCTTTTAGCAAAGAGTAGCATACTTTCCATACACTTCAACTGACATGGTGAAAACTTGTAAACTAAATTGGCATCCAGAGATTTCCCTAAGCTTCCAGACTAAGGTTATATGTTACATTTTCTCATCTATGTACCTAATTAAAGTGCTCATCTGGTGAGATTTCAAAAGGCAGAGTTAGTTTTCTTTTTTGCCTTGTCTTCATACCGCCCTCTTTTTTGTTTTAATACTCACTTTCCCTTTTCTCCTGAAGCCCTTTCAGGTTTCATCGAAATAACTCTGGCTAATGAGAACACCAGTTACTGAGAAAAGACACCTCCCTCCCCCAAACCCTGAACTTAGGTGTAAAATGAAGTAACAACAAAAACGGACAAACTGATCTGAAATCCCTTTAACTACAGCAATATTTGATCTGTCTCAGAGATTTCCATAATTTGCCTTGGCTGCTAAGCAACAAATTAAATACAATTTGGTATATTTAAATGCATTATTCTTCCTACTGCTCTTCTGACTGAAAAAATACAGTTATAATAATGCTCCTGTCACAGAGCAATAGTGTTGAGGAAAGGTCCTGCACTTCAGCAGGTGTACTAATTGTAAGCAGAAAAATATGCATTTGTTTGCCCTGCAGTAAAACTGAATAAATAGAGAGAACACAATGTCCTACAACCTATTTCCAGAGACACTATTGTCTGTGTTGTCCTGATACCTACAGGGATTACAATTTGCCAGCTCGTGGCAAATTAATAGGTAAGAAATACCTAAGACGGGTAACTAACTCCACCTGGGGCTCTCTGTTTGAAATCTACTGGCATACTGGCAGACTTCATGTGTATGGACACTACATTTCCAGCTGAGAAAAACAACTGAACAAAGCCAACCTTCAGTATCAATCAAAAATGCCTCCTGCCCAGAAATCAGAAGCACCACAGTTCCTAGTCTTTCAGTTGTAATAAGCTACTACTGTACCAAAGCAAACAAAGACCTAAAATTGAATGTGGATTTCACATAGATGTACAGAGAAATCACAACAGGCCTCTGTTTCCCAATTTACACACACTGCAAATTCAGAAGGATGTTTTTGCAGAACACAAGTGACATAAAATCACAGAATATCCTGAGTTGGACAGGACCCCTAAGGATCATCAAGTCCAACTCCTGGCTCCACACAGGGCCAGCCAGGTCAGAGCATGGGACTGAGTGCATCATCCAAGGGCTTCTTGAACTCAGCCAAGCTCAGTTCTCTGACCACTTCCCTGGGGAGCCTGTTCCAGTGCCCAACCACCCTCTCAGGAAAGAGCCTCTTCCTAATATCCAGCCTAAACCTCCCCTGTTGCAGCTTCATGCCGTTCCCTCAGGTTCACCCAAAGAGAGGAGACTGGCAGCTGTCCCTTTGCTCCCCCCTTGGCAGGAAGCCATAGAGAGCAATGAGGTGTCTCCTCAGCCTCCTCTTCTCCAGGCTGTACAAACCAAGGGACTTCAGCCTCTACTTCAGCAAGACCCTTCATTATCCTCTTTGCCCTCCTCTGGACACTCTCCAGTATCTTTATGTCCCTCTTGTACTGTGGTGCCCAAAACTGCACTCAGTACTTGAAGTGAAGCCGCACCAGTGCAGACCACCCATCTGTGCACCTTTACTTTAAAACTCAAAAGAAAGTGCTGTTGAAAGTGGAAAATAACTTTTGAGTTTGGAGAAGGTTCCTTTCATATCCTCAATACAACTATGCTAAATATGAATTTAAAGCAAACAACAGCATTTAGTGCATGGGCAGAAGGCTTGCATTGCTACTACCTGTGTTCGTCGTGTGTCTACTGAATAGAAATAAGTGCTGTAGTTCTCAATCTTGCAGTCTTAATCGGTACAACAGTAACAAAACTATCAGAATCACAGGAAAGTTGTATTTCTGTGCATCATCGTATCAACTTTTCAAGCAGAAATAAATAACTTTGCATTCTCCCTCTGAGTTCCACTTTCTGTGAAGTTATCAAAATTATTTCCTATTAACTATGTCAGTATTAACTCGATGAACATTTGCCTGCAATGACAACACAGTGAGGAATATTTTCTTAATTTATCCACATCACCATGACTGATGCTTTTAATTTCAGCTGCAATATTAAAAAAATCAACAAACTAATAGATTAGGTTGTCAGAAAAACCTTCTGGTTTTTTCTTTTAAATTTTTAATGAACATACTAAAAAAAATTAATTCCTTCACAAATATATCTCATTCTTCCTCTTCCCGTTCAAATTGTATCTTCAAAATAAATACTTAAAATATGAAAGGGGTACAAAAGCAGCTTAGCTTGACCTCATTGTTTACGTAAAGAGAATCCAAGTATTACCTGTACTCATCGAAACAAAGTACGTCAATAATTGTATTTGAAATACATGGGTATAAAGCAGGTTTTACTGCAGATACTCATAATATGACTGTACCTCTACTTTTGAAATACCTGTCCATTTTTCCTCTTGTGAAAACTGCTGGTATTTACAAGCCCATGAAGGAGGTATGTATTCAAGCATAACAGAGATTCAACTCATGTAGCAGTATATGGATGGACAGTCTACAAGGATGACAGCCCTGACGCCTAACACAGACTAATAACGTGCTAAAGTGACCATGTAACCACTGCTAGTATGACTACTAAGAAACTTCAGGCGTGCCACTATAAAAGCCCTCAGTAGCGATAACCTGCCATCACTACAAAGATGAAAACTGAAATAGAAATGTTCCTTTTCTCTTTAAATCACAGGTATAGAATTCCACTTTTCTAAAACAAAACCAAACAAAGATCTTTTAAAAAGCCTTTCTTTGGGGAGTGGACCTTCAAGATCTACACTGTTCACTGGGACGGGTCCTTGATTCCAGACTCATCTTTAGCTTACCGCAGATTGCAAGCAGAGTTGTACAGCACATCTGCCTCTAGCTCTGCTTTGACATGGTTAAAAAGACAAAACCCCAAACAAACCACACCAAACAAAACCCCACAAGCAAACTCACTGCGTAACAGCAAAAAAAGGGGCACGGAGGAACTTGAAGTCATCTGACACTGTGATGTTCGGTAGGAACGAGGAGGTAGAGCTGCTCCATGCATCAGCACGGGCTGCCAGCAGACTGGCCGAGCCGCAGCCCTGCCGAGGTTCAGCCCCAGGCGGCGGCTGAGCACGCCGCGCACCTCGCTCCCACTCCACCCGCCCAAATAGCACCGGCGGGGCGGGGTCTGGGCAGTTCCCTGGGGCAGCACAGGAAGAGGGGAACAATGCCAGATCTCGCCATAGAACGCACACACGGGGAGACAGCACAGAGCACTCACCAACCCGACGACCGACCGGCCGGCCGCTCCACCCGCACTCAGCCCGTCCCGGGACCGCACAGACCCGCCCCTCCCCTTTTATGGGGACGTGACGTCACGTGGCCACACCCCTGGCCAGCCCGGCTCACCTGTGCTGGCTCCTTGAACTCAGTCCTCGCCCAGACCAGGACAGCGGGATCTGAGGGTTACAACAGACCCTAAGCTGAAGACAAGCCAACGACGCCTTTCCATCACACCTATGGCAAGCGGCACGCAGGGCGGCATCAGGAACAAGGCAGAAAGAACCAAACAGAACAAGTTACCCTTCCCCTCTAACTCAGCACTAGGAAGGCAATACTTAGAATACTGGGTTTGGTTTAGTGTTCCCATTTTAACAAGACTTTTGAAGAAAAACTGGAGGGGATCCCCCCACGATGGTCAGGGACTGAGAACTCACAGCCTCCAAGGAGATGGGGGGCAGACAGATCATTTCAGTCTGGCCAAAAAGGCCTCAGGAGCAATCTAGTAACACCAAATGACAACTCCTGACAGGAGTTACAAAGAGTGAAGGCAAACTCTTCTTGGCAGCAGTAGGCAGTTAAAAGTAAATGGCTATAAACTCCAGCTCAAAAGGCTCAGACTGGACTCCTGGAGAAAAATTCTCAGAGGGAGAGTGGTGCAGGGCTGGAACAGGTGGTTGAGGAGCCTGCTGAAGCTCCATTGTCACAAACGTTCAAGACTCATCCCAAGGCACCTGGCCTTGAGGGTCACAGCCGGCCATTGTTCCAAGTTCAGCAGGAGCCTGGACTAGGTAGTGAGGTGCTAGTCATCACATCCATGGTTTTATCTTGTGAAAAGACTTAAAAACTTTTAAGGGATTAAAATAATAGCTGGAGGCAGACACAGAAAAACAAACCTAATTTTCCTAGTGGTGTGGTAATTATTTAAGCACTGTAGGACTATCTCCCCTTAAAGTAGTTGTATTCAATACAAAATGAAAAGGGAAGGAAATCTGGAATCACGGCTGAAATGTAATGTGTCCTTTCACCCGAAGTGCATCACATACAAAGAAATGGTCTGAGCCAAAACAGTTCTGATGGTATGTTACAGAATTATTTTGTGAGATGAATGCAATGCAAAACAAACTTCCCTCACCCCACATTAACTTTCTAATACAAGCTATGCATTTCATTCTTCTGGAAAAATAAACAATTACAGCAGTCTGTCTGACATGGCGTAAGATTACTGATAACTAACTTATGCACACAAACTGCTTATTTGATTTTAGAACAATCTCTTTCTACTGCCTTACAGAACTGACAGCATAAAATCTCATTTCATTTTAACTGCCATCCTTATTGCCTATTTTATTCCAAACTCTCTCATCCTCTAGTTGACTAATAAAGCTCCCCCTCCATAACGTTGCCCTTAAGAGTTAAGAAAATAATTTAAGGGGTCGTCAAAAGACAGCATCTCCAGCTTGGATAACATTGGCCAGAAATACTTTCTTCCAAAACAAGTCCAAGTTTAACAAGGAGAGTTAACATTTGTAACTGTGTAAAATGGTCACCAAAATTATTTTGGACAAAAACCCAACTGATATGCAAAGACCAATTCCAAATCTACACAGATGCCTTAATTTCTTACTTTGGTAGTTTAAAACTAAGCAAACTGATTAAAATGGAAAACAAAAAAAGACTTTTGTTTTCAAAGAGAAAGGAATCCCCTCAGGATCCCATATGGCCACCCAGCTTCTTCAGTCCACTTCTTTTAACAAGAAGCCCAGTTCCTCTGAAAACAATTGCAAAGCCCCCATGATTTCAGAAAAGCAGAAAAAGATCTGAAGAGAATTCTTGACAAAATTTTGCATAAATCCACAATGAATCCTTACGTAATAGTTTGATAGCCACTTTTTAAGCATCAGAGACAGAAATCCTGCAGTTTCTTCCCCCATCTTTCTACCCCCAGCACGCAGGTAAAATTATCTGAGATGATAAGAAAGTTAATCCAAGTAAAATGCAGTCCAGCAAACAAAACCAAAAAGACCCTGGATGAGCATTCAATTCCACTTGCTGTAATACCATAAAAGTGCAGGGTGACACAAATGCAAGCTCCATCACCAGGGCTAACAAAATTGGAACCACAAGAATTTCCTCACAATCTACATTCTTACAAGCACATTTCTGAAACTCACTGAACCTACTTAAAATATGACATCCATATTAAATCCCTACCTTTTCAAAATGCAGGCACAGAATGGACAGGCGGGGTTCCTGCATCAAGTTTAGTGTCAACAGTCCACGTATCCTATACAAAGTGGTATTAGCCTAAGTTAGTCATGAAGCTTCAGACTGTGTATGTTCTTAAAAGCAGACATTGCTGAGGCCTCGTGCAGATTGTTAGCACGTTCAGCCAAACATAACATAAGGTACTGAAGCCTCATACCCACACTTAAACAACTGACTCTGCAAAATCTTGTGTTGCTATCTTTGAAGAAGAAAGCATCTGCCAGAAGGCAAGATGAAAATCTAACTGATATTCCAAGATTATAGGATGAATGACAATGGCTAACAAGGTATTAGTCTGTCTAGATGTTCTTTTGACTAAAACAAATACAGCCCATAAAGCTGTACGAACACCTACGCACCTTTCAGATCTGCACAGTTTCTAACCTCAAGTAGTAGTTGAACCTAGTTTTGTATGCTGTATTCTTCTTCCTAATATTTTTGTAAAATTCTTTGTAAATTCAGGTGTTGTTTTCTCAAATTAGTCCCTGGATTTAGGGATATGTGTTTTGATCCACTGCATCCTTTGTATTTTTGTTCCCTTTTTGTTTGCCTTTCTCCCCACCCCCTTCTGTTTTCAGTCACATTTTCCACCAATTATATTTGTATACAGGATTTTGCTTCCCAGAAGGTATTTTCCTTTCGCATACTGCTGTTCTCTTTTTCTTCTCAAATGTACATAACAGCATGTTAGAGCTTTCTTCCAAAGCTCCTTCACCTTTTACTTTTTCATAAATTGTTTACCTACACACCAGATTTATCTTCCTTTCTCCCTTTTCCAGCGCCCAGACTCACTTCCTCCTCCTAGCACATCTTCTATCCTTTAATCCCTCAGCACTCATTATCTTCAACCCTTCTGAGTGTATACAGTGTCTCTCTGTGTGTACATATGTGTATATATATATAAAGCTTCCTATCAACATTGAATACATCATTAAAGAAAACCTTGAGAATATTTCTGTCAATTTTGGAAGAGGCAGGACTTTAACTTCAGAGAAAAAAGAACAGGTTTTAAACTGAATTTCCCTAAAGGAGAAAAATCATAGAAGCCTCTAGTGCTCCTCAAACTCAGTAGGTACGTGAAAAATTACAAACATTTCTTTTTTTTTCCCCCTCTCCTATTCCCTCTAACTCTTCCTTACATTTTCTTGCTGCACTGCTTCACCCATCTTCCCTTGGGGATTACCTTCTGTACCTTCACAGATAAGGCCAGCTATTGATCCCACTCATCTACATCTGGCAGCTCCATCGCACCAAGATGTGACCGCTCTCATTCCATGCTGAAAAGAGCCAAAAAATCCTCCTGTTTTGCAAATGTGGCAGACTGGCCACAATAGGAGTTTCCTCACATTTTCAAATCTGTTGTCACCTTGATGTAAGTATCGTATTCCCCTTCTCATCACTTGTCAGGTTTAGCTCTTCTCCAAGGAAAGACAGAAAGTAAGCAGATAAAACAATATTTGAAAATGAAACCAGATGCCAAATAAATGGATTCAAGTCATGATTGTCTAGCCTCTGTTCTTTCTTCAGCCTTTCAGGTGAAAGAGGGCGTGTGTTGTTGCTGTTATTTTACCTAAAAGTTTTCATTTGCCTCTTTCTTTGGGTTTTTTCTTCTTCAGTAGTCATTGATTTTCTTCCCAAAGACCTATCGCAGAGGGCTTAAGTAAAGAACTTCTGAAATCTACTCCGTTCCCTACCCACAGCTCACCTATGCTAGAAAGCTAAGCAGTTGTGATAGCACAAGAGGCCCTTAAATGCCTATTTTTTCATCATACAACAAAACTGCTGTATCCATAGTCTGCAACTGGAAAGAAAAGGAGTATGAGAAGGTTTAGAATGTGACCTTCCATTCTGAAATTTTCTAATAACTGCCCAGGGAAAAAACAACTACCCTGGTGAGCAAGCAAATATTAAGCTGCATTTTACTGGAATTACATATTCTTTGTAAAAAGCACAAGTTTATTAAAAAACAGACAAGATTTCATTTGAACATGCCAGCTGATGTATAAGGATAGAGCAAACAGAGTAAAGAGCTTATTTTGTACACTATCTTAGTAGATTCCAAGAGCATATTTTATTCTTTTAAATCTGGCTCACTCCAAAAAGCTGTAATGCTTTCAAATATGCTTCCTGAGATGCCTACATAAATTACGTGTTATTGTGGTGATTTAGCAGTACCTAGAAGTCAGGCTATTATTGCAGACACCATCACCACTTGAGGTTTCCTTTAATTTGGTGGCAGAATTTTTAAGACTCAACTGGGAGCCAGAGCAAATTTCTTGCAGAACGTAACAGCCTCATGTGATCCTGGAACTGCTCACTGTTCATTTCCTCCACTTTTCCACATCCTATTTTTTTATCTGTTAAATATCTTTCCTAGTTCCTGGACTCTTCAAGTTTTGAGACAATAATAGGATGAAAATGAATAGTTTTCTTCCTCAGCTACATTGCTGCCCAGGCTTTGGAGAGAGCAGTGAAACTCTTAATAGTCCTGCTTGGTTTTCACAATAACAACTATAAAACCCATCAGCTGTTACATGACACTTAAATATTTATCGCAGTTGTGAATGGTCACGAAGAAATCCTTTAGATTTCACACACCCATCACCAGAGATGTTTGATTCCTCTGAATTTGTGCACGCTTCTTTAATAAGCTGCTGCAATTTAAAAAATCCATTCAGGATTACGACTTTATGCTGTTCTCACTAAATACAGTTCTGCATAGAATTACAATGAAAGCATAAACATTTTTATTTTTTTAACAATAACTGCAAAGGTTTGTTTAGAAAGGTATTTTCTCAAGTCCTAAATATAAGCAAATGCATTGAGTTAGTTTAAAAAAAAAAATCTCTCCTGGGCAAGCTTTACATAGCATAACACAGTGAACAACCTCCCCAAAAACCCATGTGCAGGAGGTACTACTAATAAAAAAACCCGCTAGTATCTAACATAAGGAATTCAGAATTCCAACAGTAAATTTGACTTTCTCTTCATATCCCTAGCTCTTTACACTAGTTATTATTGTCTTTACATTCTGAAATCTACTGGTCAAAATGCGATTATTTGATACCCTCTCGATCTTGCTACAAATTTTCAGTCTCCAGTTTAAAATCCAACTTGTATTAAATGCGTTTTTTTGCTTAGGTACATAATGATGAACTGATGTTTACAAAATAAAGCAGATTCTAACACTTGTTATTAGCACTCTTACCTTTAAAATACTTGAAAAAGTCATGTCTTACAACTGGAGTAACAATGGAAAGAACATTATGTATTAAAATTTATATCAATAAGAAAAAAAATAAATCCAAGCAATAGCTTTCATTTACAGCTCATTATTTGGGCTGCTAAAATTAAGCCTTCTTCCACATACTGGCATTAAAGTGACTGACCAATGTACATAAGCATTGCCTGACAGCTGCTGTAGGCATTTTAGTCACAAACTCTTCAAGTCCTGCAAGTCATCATTCTGGTGTACCACACAGAGAAGACTTAACCACGACCACGAGAAGAGATCAAAGCATTTTACAAGTTCTCTTAGCAAGGAAGGAAAAGGCAAATAACTGTGAACAGTAACAGACTCTGCAACAGAGGCTGTCCTCTCTTGTTCAAATTATTGATACTACCTCAGCAAGCAAAATACAGTAATTTTCTAGAACCAGGAGAACCGTGAGATGGGGCAGGGGGAAATCAGAAGATTAAGTGCAATGTAGTCTTCATATCACACCCAAAACAGAGGACAGTGTAATACAGCAATAACATCTGCTAAGAAGAGTTTGAATTGAGTTGCTTATATTTTATTAACTAAAAGCTTGAAAAGCTGAAGTCAACGTTTTGTCAATGTCTGCTAAAACACACTGTCAACTTACATCAGCTTTTATTGTTTGGAAAAGAGTTATTTTTAGAGGACTCTAGAAGAATTATATTTAGGAGTGAGTTAAAACTAGCCTGTTCACATTGCACACTACTTCTGAATACTTCTGACAGTAGCTGTTGTCTTTCTTTTATGGCCACCTTAAAAAAAAAAACCCATTAAGAGAACTACACTCTTGAGAACAGAGAGTAGAGCTTTAGAAGTTGTTTAACAGCAGAGCGAACACAACTACTATCCCAAGTTGTAACGTGGTTTGCAGAGGTCAGCAAGGGATGAAGTCAAATGTTCACTTCAATTAGTTTCTAATACCTGAAGTTCAAAATGTTCTGAGAAAGAGTAACTTATGAATTCCATGACATATCCATTATCTACATGTCACAACAGAACACTGCAGCGACTGAAGGTTCTCCTGCTCTTAAAAAGGAGCAGTCACACACAACATCTGCAGAGATATCTTTCTTCATGACAGCAGCTGTCAATCTGAAGAGTTTTTAGTGTTGAACTGAAGCACAGCGTAAAGGGTGACCCCTTACAGAGGTGGCTCTCTCTAGGGCATGACAGACCATGGACATCAATGCTCTGAGGTGAGAAGAAAGGCATGATCTTTCTGAGATTAGAGCTTGGGTGAGAAAGGAAAGTTTGTAATCACACATTAAACGTGATTCTGCACACTTAACAATTCTTATTTCCCCACCAAACCATGATACAACCCTTACTGGTCAGCTTAATTTTTACCATCTGTCTCCAAACAGCATTTAAGAATATTAATCTCCTATAAACTAAATTTAAATTATACAAAAACCATCTAAAACCTTTGCTTTGGTGATTGCTGAAATAATGGAGATACTCAGGATCTAAAATAAAATTTAAAAAAAAAAATCAGTATTAATTTTCAAGCATACTTGGTTTTGCTAAGATAAAAGCTTAGATTTGTTTTGCCCCTGTACTCAGCACTGGCAAAGCCACATCTCAAATACTGTGATCAGTTCGGGGTCCCTCACTACAGGACATTGAGGTGCTGGATTGTGTACAGAGCAGGGCATTAAAGCCGGTAAAAGGCCTGGAGCACAAGTGTGATGAAGCCTAGCTGAGGGAACTGGGGCTCTTTAGCCTGGAGGAGGCTGAGGGGAGACTGTATCATGCTCTGTAACTACCTGACAGGAGGTTGTAGCCAGGTGGAGATTGTTCTCTTCTCTCAGGTAACAAGCGATAGGACAAGAGGAAATGGCCTCAAGTTGGGGCAGAGGAGGTTTAGATTGGGTATTAGGAATGATTTCTTCACTGAAAGGGTTGTCAATCATTGCAACAGGCTGCCCAGAGATGTGGTGGAGTCACTATCCCTGGAAGCGTTCAAAACACGTGTAGACATGGCACTTCAGGACATCTTTTAGTAGACATGGTGGTGCTGAGTTGACAGCTGGACTTGATGATCTTAGAGGTCTTTCTCAACCTTAAAGATTCTACGATTCTTTTATATTAAGCATGCTAAGAGACACTACAACTTCATTTTCACAGATGCAAGCGTGCCACCTTTCATTTAACAGATACATTTTTCAGCAAGGCATAGCCCACTTTACTCACACACACACACAAATACCCCAGTGACTTGCTTTTACTTACATGCTGAGTAAACCAACTTTGTATGATATACCATTTGGTCTACTATGACTAGATCTAATAAAACATATAGGGTATATCTACCTGGACAGCTGTTGGCCATAAGCCAGCAGTGTGCCCTGGTGGCTAAGAGAGCCAATGGGATCCTGAGGTGCATTGCCAGCAGGTCAAAGGAGGTGATCCTCCCCCTCTACTCTGTCCTGGTTAGGCCCCACCTGGAGTATTGTGCCCAGTTCTGGCCTCCCTAGTATAAAAAAGACAGGGATCTCCTGGAGAGAGTCCAGAGAAGGACCACGAAGATGATTAAGGGCCTGGAGCATCTCCCCTATGAGGACAGGCTGAGTGAGCTGGGACTGTTCAGCCTGGAGAAAAGAAGACTAAGGAGGGGACCTGATTAATGTTTATAAATATCTTAAGAATGGGATACATGGGGAAATGGCCAGCCCCTTTTCAGTGGTCTGTGGAGACAGGACAAGGGGCAATGGCTGCAAGTTGGAGCACAGGAAGTTCCGCACCAACATGCGGAAGAACTTTTTCACAGTGAGGGTGACAGAGCAGTGGAATAGGCTGCCCAGGGGGGTGGTGGAGTCTCCTTCTCTGGAGATATTCAAGACCTCTCTGGATGCCTACCTGTGCAACCTGTCCTAGGGAATCACAGAATCGTAGGGGTTGGAAGGGACCTTGAGAGATCATCGGGTTCAAACCCTCTGCCAAAGCAGGTTCCTATCTATGTAATATGAGCTAGGGAGCCTGCTTTGGCAGGGGGGTTGGACCCAATGATCTCTCAAGGTCCCTTCCAACCCCTACGATTCTGATTCTATCCATTAAGGTGTCTATAAAAGTTTGAGCACTGCCTCAGCCCTACACTATGTCCATGGCAGTACAGACTGACTTTCAGAGAGGAATCTTTGTTTAGGCTTCCAGGCTATCCACATACAGTATGATGTGAGAAAGTATAATCTACAATAAACGTATGGAGGACAGTAAAGACAGTTAAGTTTTATATTCCACCCCTTTTCTAGATTTCATCTGATAGACTCAAACCTATAAACCAGCTTCTTTATCCAATTAAAAAAATGAACACAGCTGTTTACATCCATTCCTTCAAAGAATTAAACATACATCCTTATTTTCTCTTACAAAATGTGGCCAGGAGAGAGGGTGCCCATCTTTGATATTAGGTCTGACCACTACAAAAAAGGAAAAATCTTCTTTGGCTCTCTGGGAATTCAAAAGCTTATCTCCTACCTCCTATGGGCAAAATTATAAACAAACACTAACTAGAAAACTATTCACCTTCTCTTCGCAGTTGTTCTACCAACCACAGAACAATTCAATATTTTCAGTAGCAGAAGACGAACAAGCATTACTGTATGAGTCAGTGGTTAGGACACACAATACATCCTCCAGAGACCCTTTCTGTATTCCATTTAATAACTGTCTAAAATTTTCTGTTATTACAACAAAAATTCATTACAAACTCAGAACAGAGACAACAGCCTTAAAAACTGAATACAGAAAAAACATGTTCTTGGGAAGTTTGATGTTATTTTGTTTGTTAGAAAAAAAAAAAAGAGGAGGTCGATACCAAACAAGAAAAACCATCAAAGATTGATAGTTTGCCTGACAATTAAGCAGTTGATAAATTCTTTAAATGGTGAGGTCCACCACCTGTAACACTGTTACAGTTCCCAGATTAAAGTCTAGCTATCCACTACTTTCTTCTTGAAAAACCAGTAAGTTTGTGTTTTATATCCCCAAGTGCCATATGCTGGACATACTATATCTCAATGAGCACCAATGCAAGGACAAACCATTTTCTTTTTCATGTGTGTTAAACAGAAGAGATGAGAATGTACCTAATTTTCAAACAAGCTGACAGGAATTAATTTCACAGAATCACAAGATTGGAAAAGACCTTTGAGATCAAGTCCTAAGCTAAACCTAAGTACCTGTCCTAAGCTAAAACATATCGCTAAGCACCTCATCTACCCATCTTTTAAATACATCCAGGGACAGTGACTCGACTGTGTGTCCCTGGGCAGCCTGATCCAATGGACAATAACCCTTTCAGTAGAAAATCTTTTCCTTAGTGTCTAATCTCAACCTCCCCTGGAGCAGCTTGAAGCCATTCCCTCTCATCCTATCACCTGTCTCTTGGGCGAAAAGACCAACACCCATCTCTACAACCTACTTCCAGGTAGCTGTAGGTGGTGATAAGGTCTCCCCTCAGCTTCATCTTCTCCAGGCTGAACAACCCCAGTTCCCTCAGCCACTCATGTGATTTGTTCTCTATTTCATTCTGTATCTTTCTGACAAAATCCAAGATGCAGCAGAGGGACTGAAACACACTATTAAACAGGCCAAAGACTATTATTATTCTCTGTTTATACTTGAAAAGTTAGTTATCTAACTGGAAGTATAAATTCTGAATGTACTGAGATTTAGTTTGATTTTCATACTTAGTAAGGGAGAACTCCTAAACGTTTACTGACAGGTATGGTTGTCTGCTTAATATTGTTGGTTGTACTACAGATTCAGTACATTAATTTCTCCAACGCTTCAAACTTAGCAAAACTTACCCATATAATACATAATAGTTACCCATGATTTTTGAGCACTATTTTCTGAAACTTTAGGAAAGCCTGAAAGTGGCATCCCAGCAGAAGCACACTGGAATTATTAAGCAAGAGTCCTGCATCATGATCGAATTCTGATTTCATCAATGAGACAACTTTTAAAAAGAGTAGACAATGGCAGGACAAGGGGGAGTGGATTGAAGCTGAAGGAGGGAAGGTTTAAATTGGATATTAGGGGGAAGTTTTTTACAGAGAGAGTGGTGAGGTGCTGGAACAGGCTGCCCAGAGAAGTAGTGGATGCCCCGTCCCTGGAAGTGTTCAAGGCCAGGTTGGATGGGGCCCTGGGCAACCTTGTGTAGATCCAGACCTGGAGGTTGGTGGCCCTGCCTGTGGCAGGGAGTTGGAGCTCTATGATCCTTGGGGTCCCTTCCAACCCAGACCATTCTGTGATTCTATGATATAATTCACACCAGGAAATTGAAGAAGTAACAGTGTACGCAGAGATAAATGCCCATGCTTTTCTAAGTAGGTTTTAATTGATGTTGATGTTCCTCAAAATACACTTCCATGAGCAGCTTGATATGCTAAAAATAAATGCAGTTTCAAGAAAAACTGAAACTCTAGACTTTGTGAGAGTATGACTCAAATTTGTACTGACACAGAAAGTCTGGAACACAAGTGGTTGATTTATAAGAGAGTTAAACAATGTAACAGAAGCAGCTAATACACATTCAGATGCATTTCCTCCTTGTTTATCTGATCGTGAGCTTCATAATGCCCAAGCAGGTCCACTAAACATACTAAGCTTTGGCTCGTACTGGCCTTGGACCAGAGTCAAACTGGATGCCATTCGCTCATCTGCTCAATCCATGCACTAGCTAGCTGTATTTAATAGACACATTTCTCTCCCAATGGCATCCACGAAATACAGAATATATTTTTAAAAATCCGAACAGCTGCACAAGTGCAAACAGTATTAGCAACACTTTTACTTTCTAAATATGCAAGAATTACAACATATTTCATTTTTACTGATGAACTTTCAGTAACTTTGGATAACAAATGATCTTGAAGCACTTGATTGTAATTACATCTATATAACAAAACCCACAGCATTTGTAACAGAAGAAAAATTACTACATATCAGTAATTAGCATAATTTTGTTCAATTAAACCTAGAAATTAAGTTACAAGTTTATAGTTTTTGAACAGAACTGCATGTTACTTATTAAATCTTATCTCCAAAGCTTGCATAATTCTACCCCAAATTAATACATACACTACCGTGAGACCACCATGTACCACTTATAAATTTTCATTAAGAAAGAAAAACATGACTCTGAACATGATTATTATCATTATACTCAAATGTTTCATTGTCTATTTTCTGCATCCTAAAATGTATGTACTTTTAAAGAGCTGTAGCTCTGAGCACTAAACATGCACTTTCTACAAGACTCAAGATGTTTCACCATTCCTAGAGTCTTACAAAAATAAGGTCGACACAGTATTTTTTTTCCTGAAGTGTATCTTTTGAATTAAAGCACTCTTGTCAGATCAGGCTTCTCCAGAATACATTCAATGTCCAAAGAGTTCCTCATGTTCCATGATAAAATCAAAATCATCTATCATTTTGTCTGCAACTCAAGCTGAGATAGCAGAGTTCTCTAAAAATAGGGCTAACAGATGTGTCTGGGGATCTAAATCATAGAATGATTGTGGCTGGAATAGACATAAATGGCCTTGAAAATTAACATAAACTGCTAACCTGTGAAAATGGCAAGTTGCAAGTCAAGAAAAAACACATGAAAATCCTCATGCTGCAAGTCAAGACTTTTGAGAAAGGTGGGAAACCAAGATTAAACACTCTTTACAGGGCACATTTGACAGTGTTGCAATGCGAGCTTACAGATACCTGAAAGAAGAGGCAGGAAACAGCTAAATCTGTCTTTCAAAGTTTTTCTCGGGTTACCATCAAATAGAGTCTTCAGCTCACTCCAGCTAACATGCTACAGAACAAAAACTGACCAACAAGGAAAGCAGTATATCAATATAAAATGTGTTTCATGACTGCATCATACAGGTTTTATGTTTTTCTCCTGTGGCTGTTTCCTTTTAAAAATCATATCCTTAATTCTTTGCTCAATAAAGTTTGGTGGGCTTTTTTTCTAAAAAGATTCTTTCTTTAATGATAGAGAAGGTTTCAATGGAAAAATAACTATGAGTAAATTTAGCACACTATAATCAAGGATGGACTAGACTATCTACAACAAGCATATGGTTTGGAATTCTGAAAAACTGAAACATTTGCTTCCTACTACATAAAAAGGATTGGATACTACATTCATGCTTAAAAATCAGCTTTGGTAGCCAGTGCCCCATATGCAAGAACTAAGCTAGGGGAAAGTGCTTACATTTCTGAAAATACTCAGACACAGAAGATGACCCACTTAGATTGCTTCTATACACAAATGGCTTTGCTTTTCAATGTGGCTATTTCCCATGGGAACTCTCTAACGTCTAGGCAGAGAGTATACTTCATTGCTGTCAAAAGTGGGGACTTAAAAAATTTTAGGCCACAGAAGTATATACATTCATGAAGATGTCCCATTACTGGACCACACTAATCCACCACAAGAAGGTCATTCCATGTATAGCAGCACACTGTGCTGTACTAAATCAACAGACACTCAAAGGCATGATCCACAGGTTTTAAGAGAATAATCTTTTGGCAACAGTGATCATTTAGTTCTCTAATGAACAAGGAGATAGTAAACTTGTGATGAAACGAGTTTGCTATAAAAAAGCCTATAAATATATTATTGCTTCAAAAGTCTATCAAACATGGTAGATCTTAAGAACCAATCCCATCTACCTTAACTGCCATAGAAAGTTCAGTATATAAGGCATCAGGCAAGGACTGAGGATCCGTAAGTGTTCCTTTTTCCCCTTCAATGTTAATAACACCATTCAATTTTTTTCATTAATACTGCCAAAACTTGTAAAGATTTGAGTAATGAAGCCCCACTCTGGATTTTCCTGCAGATCAGAGAGATGATTGTACAGGAGGAATGTAAACTGTCCAGAGCTGAAGGGCATGTACATTTGTCATCCTGGAATAAAATGATGTGTTTATCAGCAGAGCAGCCACAGATGTGGTACAGAAGTCCAATTCTGCTCTAACAAGAAAAAAACCCCAGTATGAACAAAAAAAATCTCATTGTTAAAAAAACTTTTTCTTCTTTCCTAGATAAAGAAAAAAAGTAGGTTTTATAGTTAGAATGGATAAGCCTAGCTATATAGGCTAGCCACAAATAATCCACAATAGCTGACTTCCATTCTTGAAAACACCACAGGTGATAGAAAGTAGATTCTTTTGAGACTGAATTGTCATCCTGTATCATGGAACTTGCTGAAACTGAATTTGCTTGAAGTCCGTGCCCATGATACATGAAAACTTAACTCCTTTGTGCCTCAGATTATTATTTTTTTAAGTAGAACACTCATCCTAGCCAGAGCCACTGAACATATTCCGTTGTCTTGCCGGTGGGTAGACACATCTTAAGTTTTCAGAGCACAACAGTCTCAGAAATTCAGGACTACAGAATAACATTGGTTCATTCTCACATGGGTGATATGTGTACGTATTCTGCCGCATAATGCTGTTCTTCAGCTGCAGCGCAGATCCCTGCAACACTGAGCACTTGTATCATTTTTTATGTATTTTCACAAGAGCAAATTCAGACCAGACTGAAATGCCAGAAACTTCCACCTCTACCCTAGTCTAGGCCACCTATCACTTCTCCTGAATTATCTGTATCATAATTTTTCCTCCTGCAATGAACATCATATAATCGTAGAACATTTGAGGTTGCTCAAAGCAAGATCAACTACAGCAGGCTGCTCAGAGTATTGAGATGTAATACGTATCAGTGTCTCGTATTACCAGAGACACACCAGGTAGCTGGGAGGCAGAGAAGTAAGATTTCCCTCACCACATAATACACATTTTTGTAAAGCCCTTGTGCCCAAGGCTTCCAAATAAAGAGCATCTCAACAAACTCAACTTGTATTTTTGGGTTGTGTCCTCAAGCCTCCCTAAGTTTCACAACAGCACATGGAATCACAATTGCAAAAGTTCATTAATCACAGACTTCTCCCTTAGTATCAACAAAAAGGCAGACCCAGCTGAGCGTAAAAGACCTCCCTAAGCATTTCTGCACAGATACACAGTGGCTAGTGGCTGAACAAGATTTAACAAGTTAAGCATTTCCTTTTTTTACTGAAAAGCTGACTGCAGACATTTTTACAAGAGCTGGTCCAACTACTTAAGTTCACACATAATCAAGTTATAAATTACTTTTTTTTTTTTTTTAATTGCTTGAAGGTCTGCATCAAAATCATTGTGGATGGTGCTGGTTTGTCCTATGAT
The DNA here is from genome assembly GCA_013400835.1 of Zapornia atra. Classification (NCBI taxonomy): domain Eukaryota; kingdom Metazoa; phylum Chordata; class Aves; order Gruiformes; family Rallidae; genus Zapornia; species Zapornia atra. Next base: position 19,501 of record VZTU01010758.1, on the reverse strand, counting down.
AAAGAGAACCTTTTGTGGAAAACTGCTCTAACCATCAACAATGGCTTTTCAGTAGTAACCCTGCTTATCCTGTGTATCTGATCTGGCAGTCAATCTATCAGAACCCATGGTCGCCATCCTGGATGTGCCTAACATAAAAGATTCTGGTCCTTCAAATCATGGATAGTGTCATGTTGTAGAAATACAGGTGACAACTTTGATTTTGGTTACTCCATAGCCATTCCTTTAGAGGTGGCAACTGGGCACTGCTGGAAAAACTGCTGTAGTACAGTATTTAGCATAGTATTACCAGTAAAGTACTTCAGTGTCACTCCTTCCAATCTTATATAACCTGTGCATCTATTATACAGTGCTGGTACAAAACAAAAGGGTTAATCTGAAAGAAGACTCCGCTCCCAAAAAGGGCCCTCATTCTCCCTTCGGATACAACTTCAGTGTAAGTGTGCTGGATTGGCTTAAGCGGGTGTCTCTTCAAACATCGATTTTCATCCACGGTTTGTGTTCAAACTGGCCATCCCCATGCTACAAGTCATTTCCATACTCAACATACAGATGCAAGAATTTCTCCCATTATACCACTGATTTGGACTGTTTCATTTTATGTGAAACACTTTATTACATCAAACAGCCAAAAAATTACTCCAGAGCCCAGAAACTACAGAATTCGTTTCAGCTAGAGAAGACCGAGAATACCTCACTCCCATAAATATTAATTTACTGGAGCAGTCATCTCTGATAAGGAAGAACAAAGTTCAAACTATTGGTTGCACGCAAATAAAGCAAGGAGTTTAAGCTGGTTCCATATATAGTCTAACAGGGAATGAGATGCATACATCCATGGAGATAAATACAGGTACCCAGAGTGGAAACACGGAAAAATTCTCAATTCCCCTCTCCTTGCAAAAAAAGTATGGCTCAAATAAATTGTCTTTTACTGAATGCAGCTTTTTTTTCTTTTACATCTGCTGTTGGAGAGCATAAATTCACATCTATTTTAGAACTACCCACTCCTCACTGGTTTGATCTGCATTTCATTTCCTTGGGTAAATAATTCCAATCTTTTCAATCCCTTGAAAAACTCTGCCATATCCTTCATCTCAAACTCTTCAATACTGTGATTTATCTTTTTTTTTTAACTAATTGACAGTTAATAAGACACTTTGAATAGCAGATAAGAAATAATTTGTATAGAATGGCACTTCACTTCCTTCTCTGTGCTTTTTTCCCCACTTCTGATTACAGCTATAAACTGTGTAGCGATACCTCAGCTAACTGCAATGATGCCCAAGTTTTCTTGTTATTTTAATATTGTTAATTTTTTGAAGTTTTAATACATATAAACGGTATCTTCTTTTCTGCCTCCAAGAGATGCTGTTTTGCATATACCAGCTTTACCTGTCATCCTTTATATGTCCTTCCACACAGCTTGCTTTGACTTCTCGGGTGACCTTTCCAGTAGTTCTGAATTGGATTAAACAGTTTTGAATACCCAGTAAACACCGCTACTTTATACATCAAATTATACAGTTTATTAATAGAAAATGTAGAACAGCTCCTGAGTTAAGACAAAACATTAAGCCACATATAACTTAACTTTCATCTCTGTTATTTCCCCTCAGAGATTTTTGTGACCCATGAAAGTATTTTGCCTCTCACATCATGGCTTCTTTAATAGCAGCCTGGTGCGAGGAACCTTCAATTACACCGTTAAAAAGTACATGTAAATTAGAACTATATTAAAATTTAATCTGTTATGCTATTACTGCAATCAAAATCCCTAGCAGATTAGTGAGGCGCAGTTGCCTTTGCAGAAGCAGTACTATGTCAGTAATACCAGTCAGTACTGGTGAGCCTGTTGCCAGTCTCTGTGCCGGTGTATACCTCTATCTACAGGCAGCTGTGACTGCAAGGGATGAGAACTGCACGTGCGTGTTTCCTCTTTAAGAGGTCCAAACAATTTTCAGACCTGTTTCCTATGCAAAGCTCATGAGATCGCTTGCAGAGTATTTGTTGGAAGCTCCCCTTCAGTAAATTAAAATCTATTGACCAATTTCTACCAAATTGGACTCCAGTACACCAAGGTTCTCCAAATTTGTGAAAACAAGAGCCAAATAGAGAACAGAGACTCTATTAATACTCCCAGGAAATGAATTCCACTCACCACAGAGCAGGAAAGAAGGGGGGAAAAAAAGTACAAATGCCCTAGCTGTAAGAAATGCCTCAAGAGAATTTAATGCCTTTTATTAAACGCCAAAAAATCCCACCTGGGTTTAGAATAGATTCCCGTTTTTTAGTAAGCTTTAAGTGTCAGACAGTTACAGCATTCATAATAATCTACTTCTGTATGGAGTCTGCTGTAGTGAGACTAAATTCGTGCCACAACCATAGATAGCATCTAACTCAAAAATCAGTCACCAGCAAGGAATAAACTCATTGAAGGCTATCCATTATTTCTGCTCTTCACTAAATGTTTTGTTAAAACCTAACTCTCTTTGTTACTCTGTTGTTCTTTGTGTGTATAAGGTAATTTATTGCACCAACACATTAGCATAAGCATGCCAGCATTCAATTCAGCTTCCCACACACCCCAAAATATAAGCACATAAATTAATAAATGTATTTTTAGGAATGCATACACTTTTGATTACCTTCTATGTCCTTTAACTGATATAAAACATTTTTCAGAGAATTAAGAAATCAAATATTCAATATATGAGAATTTCTCATTATGCTAATTATTTTCCTGGAAATCCATAATTAATGTTTTGCTACCTCTCCGACACATTCTTTGTTCCACTTGTGTTAAGAGATGCAGGTCACAGCACTGCACAAGCACTTGGAGTAGCCTGAAGAGGCTACAAAGCTTCTCACCTCTAGGGAGGAGGTGGCTCTGACAACAAAATGTTTTTATTTGCAAAGTAATTTCAAATACATATGACGGGCTAAGTTGCTCCAGTCCTACCCCGTATCTTTTCTGTCTCTGAAACCATGTCTTGCAAACATGAAATACATAGCCTGTAATCTGTGTCAGACGACCTCCAGATCCCTCCCAAAAAACTTAAGAGACTGATTCACAGATGGACTGGAACACACAACTCCTATTGCAATCTGGCGCCTTGGTATCTTTAAGAATCCGGGACTTAGTCCAAAAAAACAAAAACTGGAAAAGAGGTATTATCACCCTTGCTGCAGCCAGAGGCTCCAAGGTGGTAGAAAAAGCAAAGCCAGAGTTATAAAGGGTGCTTCACCCTCCAAGCAATTAAAATTAAGGATACATTAAGATGCATCAGACAAACAAGCAGAAGGCTATAAAAAAGCCCGATCTGAATGCAGTAACAGTAACCTGGTAAGACTTCCATCATGGTACCTTTTCTCAGCAGCCAAGAATAAAGGGGGGGAAAAAAAACCCAAAACCCCCTCAAACCCTGTATTTCCTACAAACAATAGAGCCTCATATTTTAGTCTAATTCTCTGTCAGGTAAGTACGTGGTGGGTTTTATTATTATTATTATTCCCTCCAAACTGCAGTCTTACAGATTTCAGTGGATGAGAAGTGAGTGTATATGCAAGTGGGCTGGTAGTTTAAGAGTGTTAAAAAAACATATACAGGAAAAAAAATAGCACAAGCAGGATTACATGCATCATATTCTGGAGGGGGGGGGAAGAAGAAAAATGAACAGGAAACACGGGGTATGAGAAAAAGCACATCCATCATGGAAAGCGACAAGAACTATGAAAGAGCAAGTTAAGGGAAAAGAAAGTGCAATAAAACTCATTTAAAAGCAAAGGGAAACATTTCATTTTCTACTGCAGGGAAGAAAAGAACGATGTGAAGGGGAAAACTGCGGAATGTTGGATTAAAACTTTATACTGTACCCCATCTTTCTACAGAAATTAATCTCATGCAGGCGTGTTGAGGAGGGTTCCCTCACTTGAAAACTGGACAGCTGAATTCAATCAAATTTGACAGAAGGGTAAGGGTCTCCAAGATAAGAAAATGCCAAGTTCATGAAATCAAGATGCTATGAATGTCCTGACCAAGGGAAAGTCTGCACTATGCATTAAGACCTTGTTAGATATCCAACGATCCACAAAAGGATGAGACTATACATATTTTTTGGGGGGGTGGAAATCCATTAGAACTTACGATCATCACTGAGGTTTAAAAAAAAAAAAAGCTATCAAGCCAGGTTTCTACTGCTTAAGGAGCTCCTCTTTTAAAATACTTCTTCCTCTTTCACCTGGGGAAAAAAGGAATACATGGCAATACTTGGTGTAGTATTCGCTATTGGGAGCGGTAACACCCAAGTGCCAGAAGACCCTTTTTATATGCAAAAGTGCCGTACAAAGCGGGAAGTTTTTATTTTCCTTTGGAGAAATCAAAGCAAGAGAGGCAAAGTGACTGCTAGGAAAAACAGCAGTGAAAAAGCTGGATGGAATGAAAAGCTAAATAACCCAAATCACCTTCCACCCACTCCTCCAGTCTGCCTTCAGAACCAGCAGCATCCAATGCATAATACATTTTCTGGAACACGATTAAAACAGAACGTACTTACAGCATACAATAATCAACGAGAAGAAATTTTTTAAAAGCCCTATCGCTCCCTTGACTTGCTTTATACCAATCAGCTCCTTGAATTCACAAATATTGTTAATAGCCACTCCTTAACATACTATTTTATCACAGATGACAAGCAGCAATTCCTCAGCTTTTTCAATAAAACCAGATTTTAGATAACTGCATGTATTACCCATCGACACTTTCACAGTTTAGTCAAGTCAGTATTTCATATTCAACAATGGCATCTGCTAAAAATCAATCTTTGCTACAATTTAAGTGACAAGAAACTTCAGGTGGTGTCCTACTGAATGCTTTCTCGTGTGTTTGCTTAACTGCTACCCCGGGATTTTCATAGGTTCAACAGTGAAAGAATCTAGAATTCCAAATGATTAAATTTTACTGGCAAAGCAACCTAGGATGCTTGGACACAACATAGCTGAACATACCAAAGCAAACTACCCAAGCTTTGTCAAGTAAGTATTTTCAATTCAAGGATAACAAAGCAGAATCAGTTTCATCATTTTCAACAAAATTCTCCAGATAGAACATCACGGACTGGTTGCACAAATTGATCTTGAAATATTTCACTTTTCAGGAAGCACACCTTTCAACTTCAGACAACACCTAGCATCTGCATGCCAAGAGAAAAAGGAATGCAGTCATATGGAACCAGTTAACCATTACAGCCAATAAACAAATTGGCTGCAGTGGAAGATGCACTTTTGATATTAATAAGCAGTGATTCATGTGAAGCCTCACATAGCTTGCCTTACGTATAGATTCCTCATCGGTATATTTAAGATAAAAAGTCAGCTCATTACCATATCAAATGCCAGTTAAAGGTAGTGTATTTCAGCTGTTGGAGACAAAAGAAAGGTCTTAGCGTTGAGAACGTGGGACTTTCACCTAGAATCCTGATCCTAGTGTATAAAGAGGAGAGATGTCCGTGTGTGATGAAACAGATGTAAACGCAGCACCTCACTCCATCCGCTCCGTGCTATGAACACTTTCTCTGTGCCCTTACATTTATTCTACCATTATTTTTTTTCCCCGAAAGAACCCAAGTTCTGCCTCCTCCAGCGAGGGCATTTGTTTAAAACCGCGACTGCTGAAAAGGGG
>VZTU01010758.1:1717-11725 GCA_013400835.1 Zapornia atra | reverse complement strand
CTGGCCGCGTTGCTCTGCTCCCCCCCCGGGCCCCCCCCGCCGCTCCCCCTGCCCTGGCCGTGGACGCAGCCCCGGAAGTGGCCGTGAAGGTAGGCGTCCCTCCGCGGCCTGGTGTTTTCTCCTCTGTAGCCGCATCGTCGGCCTCTAGCGCTGGGGATAACCTTAGGGCAGCGCTGGGGATAACCTTAGGGCAGCCCTGGGCTGGGGAAGCGGGGCGGCAAGGGTGGGGTGCTGGGCCGGAGGAATGCGGGGCCGGCTGGGTGATGTTGCGCTATCGGGCCTTGCGGTGCCCCGCGGCGTGGGGGCCAGTGCCGAGGGGGGAGGGCCCACGTCAGGGAGCTCGGTCGGTGGATCTAGCTGTGGCGGTTAAGCTTATTAAGCTTGATTATCCTTACCTAAAAGCCATCCGTTGCTTGGAGTTCCTCGAGTAGTCTTGTCTTGTGTTCCTCTGAGTTTAAAGGTGTTTTTTCTGTGTAGTTCGCAGGGGTGGTGGGGGGAAATCAATACCTGACAGGCTGAGTGCACCGAAATCACGTTCTAAAGAGCAGCCAAAAGCTGATTGTTGTTTCTGTTTTCATTGCAGTGTGGCTTGGGAAACCTTAATTTTCTAAGATCAGTGTTGTATTAGTTCGCTTTTGTGATTGCAGAAAGGGAGAAGGGAGGGTGCTGGTTTGGTGTTGGGACTTTAGGAGAGGTAACTAATTTCTCATCAAAAGCAGGCATCTTATCATGATCCTTGGGTCTCTAGTATTGTGTTTCTTCCAGTTCTGAAAAGTTTCCTACTTTGTCATAAAGTAGGGGATGGAATCTTTACCTTTATTATTAATTAATTCACACTGTATGTGCTGACTACTGCATTTTCTTATCCCTTAGAGTCTTAGAAATATCTAACTTCTTAATTTGCAACCTTTGGCAGACTGTCTTGTACAGGCTTTGAAACAAATGCTGATTGACATCTGTGATATCTTTTGAATGTGACTGATGATAAGTGGCAAGTAGTACTAGCTGTGCTCTTTGCTGCCCTTAAGGCTGTAGCAACAGGCTTTTACCTTTACTATGCCAACACAAAGGCTTATGCAGTTGCTTAGTGGCTGACATCAGGGAACTGGGCTGAATTAAAAAGAAATAAAATCTGTCAGAGTTATTCATCCTTGGATCCATTCTTAATTCCTGTTTGCAATTTAGCCCTGGTTTAGATGAGAACACAGTTAACTTTGCCAGGGAGCCAGCACAGGTGAGCTGAGCTGGCCAAGAGCGTTTTCCATCACACATGACATCACTCCCCCATAAAAGGGGCTGGGGGGGGAGGGCCGGGTATGAGAGGCTCCAGGACGGTCTGATGTCCGGTCGGTTGTAGCATCGGTAAGTGCTTTGTGTTATCTCCTTGTGTGTGTTCTGTCCCGGGTGCTGGTGCTGCTGCTGTTGTTGTTTCCCACTACCTGTACTGTTGTCAGGAAACTGCTCTACCCCTGCCCCGCAGGTGCTGTTGTCCGTCTCTCCTCCTCGTTCAGCCGGGAGATGGAGTTGAGAGTGAGTGGTGGGTGGGTGTGTGTGCTTAGCTGTCGCCTGACGCTGAACCAGGACAGCTACAAAAATGCTGTGCCAGCCCAGTGAGATGCCCAGTGCCAGGGTAGGAACACGCAGCCGGAGTGTTTGGTGTCAGTAGCCTATTCCATTCAAAGGCTATGCCCTGAGAGGCATATCCACCGGTACACCTGGGACTGCTTCTGCCACAGGTGTTCTGCTAACCAAGCTAAAAAAGAAGCGAGGTTTCTAGTACCAAGATGTATCATTAAAGTGTTGAGTCTCATTTTTATTTGATGTCACAGATGAGATGCATATAAGTGAAAAGACCAGTGACTTCAACCTGAGGTTTTCTGAATGCACAGCATATTGGAACTTCCAGCTGGACTGCCTGGAGCTCCATCTGGGAATGGATGAGGAACCCACCAAGAGTATATGAGTCGGGATTAAGGGGACAGGGGACACTATAGTGGGACTCTGCTACAGGCCACCTGACCAGGCAAAGTATATGAGGCCCTCTATAGACAGATGGAAGCAGCCTTGTGTTCACAAGCCTTGGCCCTTTTGGGAGATTTCAGCCATTCAGATACCTGTTGGAGGGACTTCATAGTAGGGTACAAGCAATCTGGAAAGTTCCTGGAATGCACTGATGACACGAGAAGAGAAAACTCTTACTGAACAGATGTAAAAGACATGATGTTTGAATGTAGGTCACAAGAATTCTGTAAGTACAGGGTTGGAAAAACAGCAAGCTGAGTGAGGAGGAAAGCAGAACTACGGTTCATTAGTATCACTTCACTTGTGCAAATGTTGTTTTGACATAAATGAGGATCAAGTACTCTTTAAGTGCATAGATATCTGTTACACAAAGGACCAGGAACGGATAAGCAAAGATAGTGCTAAGAAAGGAGGCTAGAAGGGTTAGTCATGCAATAAATATAAGCGACAGCTGCACACAAGTGCCTTTTTGGCAGTTGAGAATGTAAATCTTAAGTGGTCAGTTCTGTGAACACTAGCTATAATCATTGTAGCTGTTTCACAATCAGAATCTTGGCCTGCTGACTTGCACAAACATTAGACTACTGCATACTTAAAAGGGGAACAGGTCCCTCACTCTCTTTTGGCAAGGCATTTGCAATTGTTAGCACACTCAGCCACAGCATTTGGGGTTTTTATCGTTACTTAAATGTGTGTATTAAATATAGCCCATCCAAGGTGTGTTTCTTTATACTACAGGAACCTGCTGAGCCCTTGTCTCAAAGTACATCATACATATATGTGGTTATATTGATGTGAAAATAATTTTCCTATAATTGAAAACTGGGCTAATGATTTGTACGTGTGTTCTGAAAGTTGGAGTGGATAGCTTTTGTTCCACTTTCTTCTTAGAGCCTATTTGTTATAATAGGCCTATTGCTGATCTTGATGTTAAATAACTCATAATAAATTATATTGAATTATAATTACTAGTTACTTCAATCCAGTAATACTTCTGCTGTAAGTAATTTTAAAATTGGAAAACCAACTAGATGAAAGTGTGTTTCCACTACTATATTTAGTAGCTCTAAAGTGCTGAAAATGTTACAGTACCTGAGGGAAGACAACAGGGGAAGAAAGTGTGTACTTCGTGTCCCTTCATCCAAGAAAAGATACACTAGAACTGCAGAAAGCTCAGAGAACAGCAACAGGGATGAAGAAGAGTCCTGCTCCTGTATAAGGAATTATTGAGGAGACCGAAACCAAAAAATAGAGATGACTGAGGTGAAAAGTATGACCTGCATGGAGAGGGGGCTTGCTCTTTCATCTAGTACGGTAGCTAGAAGCTGGCTAGCAGGAGTTGGGTTCAGAATAAACAAAAGGATATAGTTCTTTGTAGAGTTCTTCATGGGCTGTTCCCATACCAAGAAATATTGTGTAGGCAAGTTTACACTGTTAGAAGGACAGTCTGGACAACTACTTGGAAAGGATCCACAGAAGGAAAAGGTGCAAATAAATACACAGATGTCTTCAAGGTCACAAAGTCGTCTGACCTGAAAATAGTTGGCTGTTGTGAGAGTGCAGCAGTATCATGTACACTTGGCCTGTCCTTACTCCCCTCTAGGTGTTATCATAAGGCTGATGCTTTCTTTTGTAAGGAGAGTGAATAGATTAATCAAGATCATCCTTTCTTATTCCACATACATCACCAGTGCTTTCTGCTACTAAGTCAGGCCTCAGGCAGGCAGTGGCTCTCATTGTCTGTCACTCTAGCCTTCTTTAAGGAGAAATAGAGCCCACCTGAACACTTACTCTTTGATCTCCATCAGTTCAGTGAGACTTGGATGGCAGCAGATTTTATTAAATTCATCTGCGGTGTCTCACTCACTGGTTTTGAGAAGATGCTCAACTGTGTTGAAATAGACTGTCCTGACCCAATACAGGAGCTGGGGTGTTTGTGTTGTGTTTAATGTGAGAAATGGTTGGAAGTCTCAAGTCTATTTTTCTTCTGAATCTAGTTTACCTTCTGGACTATGAAAATGTCCAGAAAAATACAACTTCAGGGGAAGAAACAGACCTCAGGCACATTTCTTAACGTCCTTTCAAGCCTAATCCTTGCTGAGCTATGGAAAGAGGAAAGACACAAAGCCAGTGTGTGACTATTCGATAGCAGCAATGAACCTTAATGACTTGGGGGGTATAACTTGTTAGGAATGTTTTGGCTTCTTTTGATATGGTGGAGGTTCCTGCTTTTTCTTTAACACAAAACGTGTAGAGGACAGGTGTTTAGCAGTTGTCATCAAGCAAGATCCTGGGACTCTAGCCTAGTTCAGCAAGTCATTTAACATACACTTTTCTTTCTCATTTATTTTTATTCTGTTGAAGTTAGTGGGATGGATATTGGTTGTTTGGGTAGAATGACTGCAAGCTGGTAGCAAGAGAATCTTAATGTTGGGACTTTTCTGCAGATACCATCCATCTCTTGGCAATAAATAAATCTTGGTAATAATAAATCTCAGAGTCTTTGGAATGAGATAATACTGTGTATTTGACAGCCCATGTCGTTTATGCAAGAATGAGTAAGTGACAAATTGCTTAGGTCCCTGTGGCTCATGGGATGGGGTCTTAATTTACCACATTTTAATTTAATGGATAATTAAAACTAATTAAATCTTATGCAAAGCAGGCTGCCCTTTTTAGCTTTTTGGCTAATTAGTAATGAGTTTACCTGGGGAAAAGGAACATTGTAGGTTTATTATCTAAAATGTTCTGGGGAAAAAAACCCCAAACATGTAGACATCACAACTCTCTGCGTGCATGATCCCAAACTGCAAAACCCTGACCTTTGCCAGGAACTCAAGATTTAAGTGTGAAAATCTGCTCCTAAGTGCATAAACATGTCTCATTAAACTTACAGGTGCCACTTAATAGTGCAGTAGGCATATTATTACTGAATTTGGCTGAAATTTTTAAAATATCACAGATTAAAAAGGTTGTGAGTCACCTTAATGTAAACAACATTGTATTTGTCGAAAGGAGCAGAATTAGCATCCGGTGTGGCAATCCATGCCGCAGCGTGATGCTTTTATTTAAGGTTTTGCTTTGATGCTTATTACAGAGATTTGGCTTGTGCTTAATTCAAAGACGTCTTTTCTCTTGCGTATATATAAAAGAAATCTTCTAGCAAGCTTTTCCAGTTGTTTGTTGTTGGGGTTTTTTAATTACCAAGCTCTTGCATTCTGTAAATCCAGTACTTTCCATAGAATCATAGATTGACATGGGTTGGAAGGGACCCCAAGGATCATAGAGCTCCAACTCCCCTGCCACAGGCAGGGCCACCAACCTCCAGACCTGGATCTACACAAGGTTGCCCAGGGCCCCATCCAACCTGGCCAGGGACTGGGCAACCACTACTTCTCTGGGCAGCCTGTACCAGCACCTCACCACTCTTTCTGTAAAAAACTTCCCCCTAATATCTAATCTCAACCTTCCTTCCTTTAGTTTTAATCCATTCCCCCTTGTCCTGCCAGAAAATAGATGGTAACGGTTTCGGCTTTGGCATTCAGGTAGGGTTTTTCTGCAAATTGTGACATGTTCAAGGAATCCGTAAGAAGGAAAGCTAATCTGATTTCCTCTGTTCTTCCCTATGCTCATGGCCAAAGGACTAAAGGAGAATGCCTTGGTAGGAGCTGGACATTCTGTTATCTTTAGGGAGTTACAATGAAGGACCTGGCTGTCTACATTTACTGCCAAAAGCTTCTTTCTATCTCAAGATAGATTCATTAGGAGATGCTAATACGAGTACCATTCCCTATGATAGTGTGATGCTTGTGTTATAGGGTGAAGTACAACACAGAGGAAGCAAAAGGAAAACATTTAGTGTGTCTGAACTGTAAACATGACACTGCGAGTACGTAGACAACACATCTCTAAAAAACAAACAAAGCCACCCCAACCAACACACCAAATATATGATGTCTTGTCACTGAATTGTTTCTTTTTTGCCTTGTTTGAAGAGTGATGATACCTCTGTTGATCTGGACAGACACTCATTTAACTTGTCTACCAAACTTCAGTGAACCTACAGACTGAACAATTTTTGAAAACTCAAGCCCAAAACAAAACACCAAAAACACCTTAATGTGGACAGCTTGCCAAACTGTGAAATGATTGATGGGCTGGGTTAATGCTTTTCATGTTTCTGCCACCTACCAGGGTCTGATAATGCTGCACAAAATGACATTTATCATCTGTCGACCAAAGGATAGTTTGTCTGCTGGGATTTGAACTCCTCCTGTAGACTAACATTTTAGAACATGTTGTGTGAATACTTTATTTTCCTATTAAGCTTTTGATTATTTAAAACACTGAGAAGATAAAGCAGGGAGGGAGTTGGGACACGTTCACAGCATTAGATAGTTTAATGCCAAATGACGTAACGAAAAGATAACTACTGTGTGTTTCAGCAGCATTTTAACAGGTCACTGTTTGATGCCCAAATACATGAAAGGGTGAATAAGGCTGGAGGTCTTGGGGAGTGTGGCTCTGATAAATATAACATGTGCTTCAATTTCAAGGCTCGGTAGTTTCCACACAGAAAGACACTGCCTGTGGTGGTCTAGGAGGGAACATATTGTGTGGCTTCCAAGTGACTCAGCACTGTTCCACCGGCAGGGATGTAGAACCAGAATTGCTATAATCGTGCAGCAGAGGATCAGCTTTCATTGCACAATCTGTTTCTTTTCTCAATTACCGAGTGGCATATAATAGGACTTAACAGGGAGAAGAGAGGAGGAAATATAGCAGAACTGAAAAATTGGTGGCATTTTTTTCAAAACTTTCTCTTTTTCCATTTTAAAGAGCAGGACAAAATGTGTCTTAGTTTCAAATAAACTGATAACTTATTTAAATGTCACCAGCAGTTGATCAGACAATTTTGCCGTATTATCAGTGATATTAACTTTTATTTATTGATTTAATTTTTCTCCAATTATAAAGTTGGTAGCTAAGATGTGAAGTCTAGCTGGCAGAGCAAGCTGTATGATCTGACTTGGAAAAGCTGTCGGTGGAAAATGTCCTCAGATCGCAGATACAAGTTAGGAAACGGTTTTGATATGCTCCTGTTGTAGCTGGGGATGGGAGGAGTGTCTGGTTTTGTTCCTGAATGACTGAATTAGGCCTGCTGTGCTGTTCCCAGGCAAGTTCATAGCGTATGAAAGTCAGGGCTGTGAATGTACCAGTAGCTGTTGTCATCCAACCCCAGCGAATTGGAAAGGTGGTGTGATGAGAGAAAGGAGGTCAGGCCAAGAATTGGCAGAGCTAAGGGCTTGAGCAAGAGCAGTGCGATGGCTTGACCTACCTCATAAAATAATTGATACAGAGAGAGAGTAAAGCTTTCTGGTTGGGCTTAATAATTCTAAGACAATGTTTTTAGCAGTCCCATCAATTGTTTTTCTCCAGTGTCTTAAAAACCCAAAACAACACTTTTTTTCTTTTCTTTGGAGCAGCTTTAACCAAATGTAAGCAGGCAACAAGCCAAAGATCTTTAGGTACTGTTTTTCTAGTCTGTGTTCTAGAAAACCAGGTTTTAAAACCTCTAAAGTCTTGCATGCCTAAGCAAATTTATTTGTAATTGACCTGCTGTTGAAGTGGGGAGGAAAAAAAAAGCTTCTGGGCACAGCATGTCAGAGAATAGCTAACAAGGTGTTAAATAAGTAAAGAACGTGCCATTTTGCTCTTTCAAGATACTATAATACAAAGTAAGATTGAGTTTGTTCAGGGTAATTTTTTATTAAAGAATGACTGTTAAAATTCAATCCTCTATTGTGCCACTTCCTTCTGTGAATTGCAAATGCTTTTGGATCCTGTAAGCACTGATTAAACACTGATGCTAAGATAGCTTTTTCCGTATAATTACTTGGGATATTATCAATATACTAGCACGTTGTAAATCCCTTTCAAATGCATTTATTCTAGAACAAAGATGCAGGAAGCAATAGCAGTAATAATACCACAAAATAGCATTCTCCTTCATTAACTGAGCCCTTAATTGGAGCGGGGGGAAGTAGTGTCAATTCAGGATCAATTTCAACAAGCCTTTGTAGAGCTCTCTGAAGCTGGTCTTTTGAGCACTGCCACCAAATCAGCCTTTTTCTTTCCCATCTTCCCCATCAGCTGCATGTTCCTTCTGAGTTTTTTGCTTTTGAGTTGATTGAGAAAGTATACTTTTGGTTAACCCCTCTTTCTTGTCCCTTCATCTAGCAGGTTAAATTTTTGTCACAACAGGCTTGGAAGTGGGATTAAATACGGAAGATGAATTACACAGGCTCCCCAGGGGGGTGGTTGAGTCGCTATCCCTGGAGGTATTTAAAAGAAGAGTAGATGTTGTACTTGTGACACAGTCTAGTGTTGGACCCTCGTAGGGCTGGGTAGATGGTTAGACTCAATGATGTTGAAGGTCTTTTCCAACTGAAACCATTCTGTGATTTGCAGCTTTTGGTAAAAACAATGAGTTTCAGAGAACCCAACGGTTATACATATGTTTGCTCTGATGCCTATTTTTTCCCCATATAACTTGCAAAAACATTGACTTGTGACTTCTGCCTCTTACCTCTTGTAGCAATCTAGTTTCTGTAGCTTTGTGTTAATTTTGTGACTGTTTTGATTGGCTCCTCTTTACAAGACTTGTTTGAAAACTTCCTAAAAAAGAAATCTTGCTCCTGCTTTTAAAATATGTATATGAAGTCTTTATTTAAAAAATAATAATACATGTGCAAAATTCTGCCTGTATTTTGGGCTGAGTTTCTCAGCATCGGTTTTGCAATCAGTATTTTTTTTTAAAACAAACTTTGGCCAAGCTACTCTTGTCCTTTCATAGTGCTAAAAGTATCAACTTGAACTACAGCTCTGATTTGGTCTGAAATGGGGTAATATAATTGAAAAGTCTGTATGTGAATAATTATTTATTAATATGTCTGGCTTATTTCAGGAAGATGTGGAAACAGGAGTCCACCTTGATCCTGCTATCAAGGAAGTTCAGTACAATCCCACTTACGAGACCATGTTTGCACCTGAGGTAAGGAACAATATTTTTAGAGCAAAAATGCCTTTGGCTCAAAGGGCAGAGGTTCTGTAAATCCTGTGTGAAATTCATATAGGACACATGATCTTGGGATGCTTGCTCTACTCAGGAGTCTAGTTTGGGCAGATTGAAAAGAGATTCCACATGGGTGCATTGGTATTTTTAGTGCTTGAACTTCAATATTCTGCATAAAGCTGTTCTAAGAAGACTTTAAATGTTTATCAATTATAGCTATGGGAATTAAAAGTAAAATTTAAAAAGTAAAATGTTGAGTAAAAGGTGAACTGCATTAAAGTAGGCTCTTAGTATTTTCACCTTTCTGTTACTTACTCATCGTGCTCCTTAGAGCAGTTGAGCAGTTGTCTGTCTTGCGGATATGTGGCTTTTAAGAAGAGGATTTTAGATGAGAATCCAAGTACTGTCAGTATAACTATTCACATCAGTGTTCGGTATTCTAGTTAAGCTGTGCTAAATGTGTATAGTGAAAAAAACATTTTAGGCTGAATTTGGACTGCCTAGTGCCATGTGAACTACTTTCTATTTTATTATAACTGACAGACCTATCTAAAAGACAAAAATAGCTGTTCAGGCATTTAATTTTTTTCAGTGTCTTTGTACAGTTTGTCTGCTGTTAAACCAGGGGTTAGCTTTCCAGGTAGACAAAAGCTGCATCAATCTGAAATTTCTACATTCATTATACACCACAAACTTGGCTTTTGCAATATAGCAAAGCCATGAAATGTGTGAGCAAAACCACCAATTTAAACTTAACTACGGTGTTACCTTGTGTAAGTGTTTTAGTTAGGGAAACCTAATGTGGGGCTGTCTCCAGTGTCTGCAATATAGCCGATGAACACTAATTAAATTTAGTTTGATAGTAGTCTCAGTGTATTGCATTTGTCTGTATTCACTGCTCTTTTCCCTGA
>VZTU01010756.1:311399-360878 GCA_013400835.1 Zapornia atra | reverse complement strand
AATGTGTCCAGAAAGCAAATGGGCTACTTGTGAGATTGTACTTTTGGCATTTTTTTACAGGATTCCACCTCCCTGCCCCCCCCAAAAAACCCCAATGCATCAAGTTATTTTACTTTATGGACTTCATAATTGTATTAAAGTTGTCACCATGCAGCTGAACAATAAAGACATTCTGGAAACCAGGAAAACCTCAGTGTTTGACAGAAAGAGGCATCAAGTTCAGATTATTTAATTCCTGCCCCTTCTCTTAACTATCCATTGCAAATATCCTCAGTCTATCTGACAGTAATCTGGAAGATAGTCTTGGTTCACCTTTGTAACCTTGACAGTAAAAGCTAAATCTCCGAGCCAACATATGTGTCCAGGCTGGGGGGCTGTATCACTGTTAAAGTCATAGTACCCACCTGAGTTTTACTTTTTGCCATGATTAATTACAATTATCTGAGCAATACAAATATCATGTCTGAACATACCAGGGCCCTCTTTGGAGAGTACGATAATTTCTCTTGAATTTTCTGTTGAAGGCATTCTTCAAATTTTCTAAATGAACCACAGCAAGACAAATACTTTTTTGAGAAGATCATTTATCAAAATTAAATAATGTCACTGTGATTGCCACTCACTAGTTAACTTACCTTGTTAAAGAATCTATTTCTCATGCCTCCTATTGTGTCAGCAACCTCTCTACACTCATAGGGACTGATAAAATAGAATGTCAAATAATTGCAAGAGCAAAGCATACTGAGCTTTTCCCTGCAATTCTTAAAAGAATGGAATTCACATCAGTTCTGGGTTTGATGACTGTACATTAAGAAAGTCCATTTTTCAAAAATCATCACATTTGTTTTGCAAGGGAATCACAAAATCACATCAACCAGTGCATGCTTCAGGAAAGGTACTTACTTGGAGAGATGAAATGGGACAAGAAGGTGCCTCTCTTGCAAAGACACACACCTTCCCTGGTGAGTAATAGAGAAAAATCTGAGCAGCAAATCCCACAGAAAATTGTTGAGAACACTGTTGGTTTTTTGGTTGGTTTTGTGTTGTTTTTTTTTCCCAGTACATCAGAGGATACATTTTAAAAGAGAAATCAGGGTGACCTCTCTTGACCTTAGTGAGAAGAGGGAAGAACCATTGACAATCACAGGACTATGAAACAGAGCAATTATTTTCAGCAGTCAATCCATTTTCAACACTCATTGAGCCTGCAGATTTAACATGCAAGAGCAAAATAGAAAATTCTAAAATTCTGCCTAAGAAAGAAAGGAAGAAATTCCTGATCCACCCCCATCCACTTCTGTGCCAAATAAGTACACACAGTAAACAATTCACACTGACCTTTTTGTTCTTCAGGTAAGGCCATACATTTTGCAAAAGAAATACTTGAGAAAAGACTATTTCTCCATTTGTAGAAAGGAATAGCAATAAAAATTTAAATACTACAGCTGAGCATTTTCTCATCTTGCTGTGGGTAGGGTAGATCATTTGCTATTAGCTTTTTTTTTCTTCATGAGCACCAATGCTTTTTAGTATTAGAAGCATAACGATCTGTAAGTTTCAGAGGTCACAAAGGGGGAATATAGGCCACAGTCACGGGGAAACTCACCTTCCATGTCTAGTAGGTCTTCATGTCAGCTGGAGGATCTGGGACACAAACTGTGGAGATTACTTATAGCAAAGAATGACAGCTCTAGAACAACCCCTTCTTGCTTTAGAAGACTTAATCTCAATCTATAGCACAGAGCCCATCTAGGTGATTTAGATAAATGATGTACCTGTCTTCAGATCTTCTATGAAAAGTTAGCTTTCCTATTAAGGCTTATATCATGGTTAAGCATAGAGGGTTTTTTTATTGAACCAAGAATTCCAGTAGTACAGGTATAATATCAAAGTTGACATATACATTAGCTTTGTGTTATTGATGTTGTGGCTTCTATTTCTTTGCACCTTGAATGTAATGTGAATATCAAATAGAAATTCAGCTGGCATCAAGTTTCCCGAATTGATCACAAGTTAAAAATCTAAATCTTAATTTATTTTTCTAGGTTTTCTGTCTTTATGAATAAGATGGGCTGTTCTTCAGAGAACTGTTAAGTAGAAAGGTGAATGTACTAACAATCCTTTTAGAGGGAAGAAAAGCAACTTCATTTTACTCATGCTTCCCAAACATGGGTGGAAACTTCTGTAATTCATAATAATCAGAATATGATTAAAATACACCATGCTTCCCCTAAATTATATTTCTACTTCAAATAGAAGGGGTAATAGAGCTAAATCAAACTTCTGTACAAAGTTTGGTGTACTTAGAGAAGATGGAAGGTGAAATTCAGTGTTATTACATGGTGCATACACTTGGAAACAAAAATTCTACCTCAGCTAAACAAAAAAAAATACAGGACATCAGTGGTATCCGCTAACTGTTACCTGCTAAAACAGGTTATCATAGGCCACCTATACACATGTGGACACAGACTCACATGCGTATATATATGTGTGCATGTATAAAGTTAGATAAATAACTAGGCGAAGTTCAGTGCAGGTTTTCCCTCTTTAGGCATACTTTCTGTATTGTAGTTGGATAACAATAAGATAAAATGAAGTGTCTTAATAAGAATCTGACATTATAAGACCCTACATTTCCTAAGAGTATTATTCCTACTGAAGAAATTTTTTTTTCTCTGTTAATAAAGGAGTAATAATGGCTTTGCAAAAGATACCACCTGATTGTTTTCCTGGTCTTAAGTCTATGTAGACTCACCTCCTGGCTATTAGCAAAAGACCGGGAGTTAAAACCCCACTAGTTTAATTAATCTCCAGAAGTGCAAAGAACCCTGTTTATGTGAATGCATAATATCAGAGGCACCTTCCCAAATGTGGAAGGGTGGAAGACCACACCTATGTTTCACACTCTACACAAAATGTCAAGATATGCATCTTGCTTATAAGTGAGAAGCCCCCTAGGCCTCTGGGCAAAGTAAGAGACACAGTTTCAAATTTCTTTGTCAGAGATGTCTCTTCATGCTACCAATTTAATATAGGAGCGCTTTCTCAGAGTCCTGGACACTTGGGATGCTCGTTCCGTCCAGGTAAGACTAAGATTAATGAAACTTGCATGGAATATTCAACACTGATATTAAACTCTCTAACAGGATAAAAATCCAGCAATTATATTTTTCCTACTGTGCCTCCTTACCCTTCTGTTTTTACCTTTGTTAAAAAGATACACATTTTATCCACGTAATTTACTGTCATTTGATAGACAATAGTTCACATGCAATTATTGTTCATATTAAATTATGTTTTTACAAAAAAAATCTACCTAGCACTCACATATTGTGTTTGAAACAAATGTGTGTCGGACAGTGACACATACCTACAAATAATCTTCATTTTTCTGGCACACTTGTGATTTGGGACCAAAGGCTTGTTCATAAAATGGAGTTTTATATTCAGTGGAAGTAGAATGTGTTCACTTTTTGTACTAGAAAAGTTGAAATTCCTTTCTCATCATAATCTGTAATCTGACATGCTTATAAATACCTTGTCACGCTCTGCCTTGCACATTCCTAATCTTCTGCTGATAGTCATATTGACTCCCATTTACACTGCCACACGCATGCCCGTTCATACTGAATCAGGCTTTATGCTTGGCTGATCACACTGACTGAAAACCATTCTTTGTCCCTCAGACTTTTATATTCATAACCATTAGTATTTCTTTATTCATATTCTCTGCTTCACACAGCCATTGTGTATTACCTCAAGGTATTTCCAGCCTGCGTAGCCTTAAAAATTTAAGACCTGATTTAGGAAAAAAAGTATCCATGAAGCTGATATATTTAAGGGAAAAAATAATCTGCTTTCTGGATTTTTTTTCTTTCTTGAAAAGAGGAAAAAAAAAAAAAGGAAAGTTTTGGTGAACTGGAAAAAAGTGTGGAAAAGTACTATAGTTTATGATGCTGCTCGCTTAGGGCCACTTGCCAATACCCTTGTAATAAATAGTTCACCCACTGAGTATGAATCAACTGATGGTCCATTCAAAGTATACATTCAATGTGGTTAAGACTGGCAAGGATTGCCACCCAAGCCTTTGGAGCTTTGTCATTGAAAAAGTAGTTTGAGTTTGCCGAGATTATATAGTCTGATTGCAAGCCTTGAACTGGGGAGCAAGGGGGCACTTGCTTTAAATAGAGAGAGATCACTTCTGCTTGAAGGGGTATTTTGACAACTATGGGCCGTGTGTAAGATGTACTATAATCCAGAGGAGCTCATATTTTTAGCAGTACACGCTTGATACGAAAAAAATGCAAAGAGATTCTCTCTCCCTTCCTGTTTTAATAGCATTTTCCTGGCACTCTCTGATATTTGTGAGATACTTAGAGTGGAATGGTACCATGCATGACAAAACATGATACCATATTACCTCTTTATTCATTATTTGGTGTACATTTCAGTTACAATGCAAAAAAAGCATATGTGCTAAAAAATATTAATTTATAAACTTCGATGTATTTGAGAAAAATACATGTATATGTTCTGCAGCTTTGCATTTTCAGTAAAGGCATGCTATAGCTTATTTATCTTGGCTGCACTATAATCATCTGTCTGTAAGATATAACAACGACTTCATGCAGTCGGTTCTCTCCTTATATGTAGGTGGTATCTCAAACGGTCTGCCTTCCATTACCAGGATTGATACATAAAAGTCTGATACAGTTCCTCAAATGGCCACAAAATTATCCTTTTTATGGAAATGACACAAAAAATACATTTCAACCCCGGATTTAATGCTCTAGTCTGCCTCTGTTGCTTCGTTCTTTTTATTTCCTTGCAGCACATGTCCCAGTAGATGGTTCTTGCCTTTTGCATCCAGACGATTCTAAAATACAGCACAACAGACTAAAAAAGGGGGAAGTCTTATTAATGGAGGTAATTTGCAAGCACAGTAAGAAGCTTACAGGGTAGAAATTTTATGGCTCTTCTGTGGTAGAAGCAAGGTGTTCTTAGTCATGTTGAGAAAACAAAGCAAAGGAAAGAAACCAAAATATAGCCCTTATTTGTTTTCTCATCCAGGTCAAGGAAATTTCTCCCTTTCCCGGGGAACCAAGGCAGGTACTGGCAGAAGGAAATCTCTGCCAGGAAAGGGGTGTCCAAGTGATGTCCCAGCATCTGCTCTAGTGGCTCCCAGTGACTGGCTGGCTGTGGTCAGTGTAAATTAGGAGACAGTGCTCGAGCAACTTTATCATCTACTGGAGGAGTCAGCTGCCATGTGAACTTTCTAAACTGGGCAGGTTAATGGCAACTCAGGGGTCAGTGCCGTTTAAGCCACCCCAAATCCACCACACACTGTGTGGGGCCCTTGATGGTCACATAATTTTTGCTATTATTGAAGAAGACCAAAATAACCCCACATTGCCCCATATGGAATAGCCACCATTAGAAGGATGCATGTGAGGATAATTTTAAATTCCTTTTAAAGCCTCTTAAAAAATAAAACACCAGCTGGCAAGTGTCACAGGCAGCGGAGACCCATCAGGGCTTGCAGGGGAAAAGCAGGGTGCATGTGCTCCCAGGGTGGCTCCTCACCTCTTGCAGAGGCACAGAAAACTGTATGGAGGGAATAGGTATATATATATATGTATATGTAAAAAATATATATTAAAATGTTGCCAGATCCCTAGTTAGTATAAAGCAAGATGGCTTAATCTGTGCCCTACAATGTAAAAAAAACCCAAATCTAAAATCCGAGGACCTTATCTGTTACTCTTCTCACAAGCCCATTCTTCATGGACTTTTCATAGCAATTTCATAGGCCTACAAAGTCCTTTGCTGATTGCTAGTTTAGAACCTGAAAAGGGTATGAGGTATATTTTGGCTGGGCAAGAAGGGGAGGGTATGTTGTTTGGCTGTTTTGGGGGGGCGGGAGTTCTTCCCTAAAGAAAAGGATGCCAATATCAATCCATTACAAACCTCATAGCCTGTGTGGTTCAAAATATTTTAACCAAGTGTGTACTGTCAAACAATTTCAGTGGGTCCCAGGAGAGAACAATATAACTAGCTGGTATGAATAATGTTTGTAAATTTGAGTAATAGTGCTTCCTGAAAAACAATGTCTTTTCCTGTATATGTCTTTTTATTACCTGCAGCTCTTTCATCAGCCAACATCTGCTCTTTGATTCGAGCTCTTTCCTTTTTCCTATGCTAATAGCTGTTAACACTGAACCTGCCTGTTACAGTTCGGGCTGTAAACAGCATGGAAATATTCAGTGTTGCTGGTGTCAAGAATCTTTAATGTAGTCCTAGACTTTAAAGGGTACGTTCAAATAAATAGATCAGCCTTCTGTCATGTTCCAGCTTGACACTCCTGAGGCAGCACAAATAACCTGCTCAGTAAAGTGTAAAAAGCATTGAAGCAACAGATGAAAAGTTTGTTTTCTGTAGTTCTGCTTAGTAAAAATAAAATATATTTTATTGATAAATAGCAACACGCCTTCATGCAGCTATTTCTCTTCAATCATTAAGGCTCAGCTTCCTATTTGATTCATTGCTCAAATAGTCTTCTTCCTGAAAGGAAGACAGGGAAAAAGAATAATCTCTTTAAAATGTATCACCAATCCAAATCCATTAATCCAAATGTGCCTGTGGTACTTTGCAGGCCATCGCTTCACCACTTCTACACGCTTTAAACACACCCCACCACCACCCCCCCTCCATATTGCATGTTCCACACCACCTTCCATTTTGCAAAGCTGAGTGTTTTGTCCATTTGAGCATGGTTACTCACAGTAATCCAGTAATTCACTATCATCTGGACTATCCAGACACTTATGGGGCCGGTGTGGCATTCAGACAGATGTTTTCGAAGTGATATGTGATCAGGGCAAGCTCCCAATAGTCTTAAGCAAGACAGCATTATTCTTACTGCTCACGTTGAGCTGCCATGCATGTTATGCCAGAGATCAGAGGTGATAAAAACTAAATCAGACATCTCTGAGTGAGGCACTTCTCTGGACAGCCAACTGCCTGTAGAACATGAGGATCTCTGCATCTTTGGATCTGTGAATTGGAATTGTGTCTAAACTACAGTAACTTCATTTATTTGAATCAGAGGCCCACCTCAGATACATTAATGCAAAGAAATTTAGTAATGTGCGAATGCTTAACACCTATAGAGTTCTATTTAATAGACTAGACTTAGATCCACTCATTCATTCATCATTCAGTAATACAAGCTTTAAAAGGGCAACGTGAAGAAAGTCTGTTGGCCAGGACCTTTTAGTATAGATCTTAGAGTACAATACACTGAGCTGAAAATTGCACTTCCTCTACCTTTAAGTGATAGGTGGAAAGCCATTGCTGTCTCTGTTTTGCATTGAACTGTCCTGATGGGTCACTAGAGTGAGTGATGCAGCCCAGGAGAAGAAATTGGTACCAACAATCACACGACTGTGGCACTGGCTTTGATAAATGCCATCATAGCTGTGCAGAAAGAATTGTAGGGAGCTGTTTTATTTTGTTTGTTATCTAAGAGAATGTCAGTAACTCAATATTGTAGGTAGCCTGTCTGGACAACCTGTTTTTCTTGCTGAAATGACTTAGAGTGGTGTGATTGTGATGGCGAGTAGAACACATGCATACAAACAACTCCCTGCTGAATGTAAGGGCTATTGATGAATGTGGGCGACTTTCTGGTGAGTCCTGAGATATCTTTATTCTGATAGAATTTACTCCTGTATTTAGGATCAACTGGCTTTTCTACTGAAGCAGGCATTTTTCAGTTCTCAACTGACCCAGAAAGGATAAGGTGCTGAGTTTTGTGTGACGGGAAAATGAGTGCAATAGTGTAGACAATCTGATTAATAAGATGCTCCTTATTCTCATAGTTTTCAAATACATATTAATTGATATTAATGTATCCTTAACTCCTATGAAGCAGAAAAGTTTGTTTCCTACCTCACGCACGTCTCCTTAAATATTTTTAAAGTCTCAGAGTTGGAGTCTCTCTTACCTAACTAAAACAGCCCTTCTTTCTTCTATGCCAGATTCCACTATTACTCTACCTTCCATCTTTATTTTGCCTGCAGTTTATCTATTAGTCTTCTGGTAAATCCAATATTCAGGCATACAGCATGCTAGTGAACACGAATAAATATACAAATATAT
Organism: Zapornia atra; assembly: GCA_013400835.1. Classification (NCBI taxonomy): domain Eukaryota; kingdom Metazoa; phylum Chordata; class Aves; order Gruiformes; family Rallidae; genus Zapornia; species Zapornia atra. The sequence goes on along the minus strand of VZTU01010756.1, from coordinate 352,715 downwards.
GTTTTATTTCTTCCTTTATCAGATGTTCAATACTGTATTGATATTGCATGTGTAGTACTTTAGATTCTAGTTCTAATTAGGCGTTATGCTAGCAGCTCATTCAAAATAAATTCTGTGGTGCACATTAGTAAAAATATATTTAAATGCTGAAGATTATATTTCATGTGCATTCAACATGCTAATTTACAGAATACATCACTGCAGAATCCTAACATGGCATTAATAAAGTTCCTATTTCTATACAGGTACAAACAGTCTGCAGTTCATATAAAGACATAAAGAAAAACACACACAAATTTAAGGTATTATCTCTCTATATATATAAATCTCTTTGTACCTATATATATTTTACAATATGTCTTGTACATCATTTTATCTATGGCATATATTACAAGCCAACAATAAATACATTGCATACAGAAATAAACTCTGTATATGTACACACATATATATTATATACAACACACACCCCTTATGCAAATGTATATACTCGCATGTATTGGTACATATTAACAGGAGTATCACTTTTCTATCATTGTTAATTAGGATTTAAAGTGATAATGCTGATAGACCCTTAACAAATAAAGCATGACAGGCATTGCAGTTTTGGGCAATTATGCTACACCTCAGGTGGTGTTAGCTGGCAGTAAGCCAAGTGACTATAATCACACATGAACTCCAATAATCTCTCTGTAATGTTTTCATTTGAGTGACATCTTGTTAGTTTGAAACGCTCTCTGATAAATAAAGATAAGAGAAATGGTTTGGTCTCAACTTATTCGGGATATGGTCACTGGAATGACATTAATGTCGAACAGTCAAAAAGATCCAAATGTGTTCTGAGCTGTAAGGTTTTCATTTAATTATAGCAGTATTAATAGATGTCACCGTAGTTTTAAGTTTTCCAGTGTGAGCTATAAAAACCACCCAAAAACCCCACAGATTTTTAGATTTTCTGAAAAGATTATGAATTTATTTCTTTTACAGGCAAAAGTAAATTTAGACAAGACTTGGAAGATTTTTTTTCAAGTCAGATTGAAATTTCTGTAACGTCAGCACCAATCAGGTACAATTTCTATACAATTCTTTTTTCAATTTTTTAATATGATGCTTCCAGATCAAATGTGCTGCTTATGGGTCAAATGTTTGTACTTTGGAAGGCCCCTGATTTCGCAAAAATACTTTAAAGTGACTTTGCAAAATATGTGAATATCCAAGACAGTTTTGACATGGGATTACATTTTTTGTTATTTTTGTAATAATTCTGTGGGGAAAAAAAAGTTAATCTATTATATGGACCAGAGAAGAAAACATAAAGCAGAGTCTAGACAAAATGAGGATGGCTGCAACCTGACCTAGAGTTTAAGCCTCAAAATCTCTCACAAAGTGTGTTAGTCCTCACTTCCAAGGGTACGTAACAATCCTGTGCACGCTCAGAAATGTACCAGTATGGCAAGATTAATATTTCCTTTAGACTGAGGAAATCTGGGGATCTGATTAATGTTTATAAATATCTGAAGTGTAGGACACAGGGGGAAATGGGCAGCCTTTTCTCAGTGTTCTGTGGGGACAGGACAAGGGACAATGGCCTCAAGTTGAAGTATAGGAAGTTCCGCGCCAATATGTGGAAGAACTTTTTCACAGTGAGGGTGACAGAGCCCTGGGACAGGCTGCCCAGGGGGGGTGGAGTCTCCTTCTCTGGAGGGATTCAAGACCCATCTGGATGCCTATCTGTGTGATATGTCCTAGGGAACCTGCTTTGGCAGGGGGTTGGACTGCAAGATCTCTGGAGGCCCTTTCCAACCCCTACAATTCTGTGAATCATCAATGAAATCCAGTGCTAACTGCCATCTCTCCTGACGTCTGACCTTCCTTCCTGTGAGACCTCGGTTCAGGTGTCACACTCAACTCCTAAGCTGGAAGCTGTGTCGGGTTTTAAGGAGAAGCAACTTCCTTTTAGAGGGAGCACTCCCAAGCAAGTCATGCCTGTGCCACAGAATGATGGCTGGAGAACATGCCATATAATCCATCAGCTCTGCTTCCCAATTGCTGGGCTGCAGCCCTGCAACTGGTGGCTCTCCCACTGGGAGACGCGTGCATTTCCTCCCTCGCAGTATCATTTCTCTGTGTATGTTAAACCTCCTTGTCCTGCTCACAGATGACAGATCACTGCACTTTCTGAGGGGAACAGCTGCATTCTAGAGTCCAGCTGTAATCCTCTATATAACACACTGAAATCACGGATTAGAGCTAGTCCAACAAAGATATCAATCAAAATAGTTATTAAGCGCCAATTACTTTGTTTGGTAATTAACTAATACCTAATGAATTTCCTCATGGCTGTTTCCTTTAAAGGCAATGAAATGCTTGAACAGACCTTCCATGTTTAATAAACTAATAAGAATGATTCATTTATAGCATATGCATTTTTGAATAATTACCAAGCAGCTGTTCTTATCTCCAGTATTTTTATTAAACCTCAGCAATCAGTTTTCACAATAAATCAGTATTTAAAATGCATGATCTTGAAAACTTAGTTATATTAATTTGTGTTGCAGCTTTTGAGTAATTTTATTCCAGTATACAGTTTGTGATTTGTCAACACACAGAGAATTTAATTTTTGTTGCCAGTAATAAGTTACTTCGAACTTGAAATTCTATTGTCCTGCAAAGTAATTATTTTCTTATCTGTAAATATTACCATTTGGTTAAGTGTCAGCCACACTACAAAAATTATTTTGATTCTGCACAAGGGCTCTTCCAGTCCAGTATTCTTTTCCAAGAGGGGTCATGAGCAGAAACCTCAAGTGCAAACAGTGTTCCGGGCGCACCTCCAATTCCCACAAGGGCAAGATATGCGCCCATCCTATCTCGTACCACCATACCTGTGGGACTTGGCTCCCCCACAGCTGAGTGTTGTGGGTCTGGTTTCTTGCTTCAGAAGGGACAGTTTACTTCTGATTTTGAGATACTTTCTTCTTGCCACAGCTGATTCAGCCAATCTCTGCCCTTTCCCCCTTCATCCTTTGCCCTTTCGGGATGAACATGCTGAGCCTAACCACCTATTCAAAGCAGCACTTTGCAGTGAGCATGTCACACACACACACACACATCGCCCCCAAATGCACAGCAATTCCCATGTGTACCTCAGTTTTCTTGTTTGTGATGGAAGAACGACTGTATTTACCCCCCCTGCTCCAAGCACTTTGATATGTATGAAAGAAAACTAATCTGATCCACTTACACTTTCAAATGCAAAATTATTATTATTAATGCTAAAATGAAAACAATGAGGCTGAATTTATTTCTACGTCTTTGGAACATTTAATTAGTATGGTAATAAGAAAAAATCAATATATATTCATATAGTAGATGCTAAATATTATATTTGTCTTAGAACTAATAATTTAAAAAGTTAAGTTGGGCAAACAAGCCGGTGTGCAAAGCACAAAAAATGCATCCAAAGTAATGATATATGTTTGGGAAGATATGGGATCGTACCATCAGGCACTGGAGAACACATGTTTGCTTTTGTTCAGAATAAAACCTCGAGATTTGCTAGAACTGAAAATTACAGTATGAGAAGTTCTACATTTTTTGTACTTCCTGAAGGCGAAAGAGAGTTTTCTGTGGATAGCAAGGACAGCTTTTAAATAAATAAACAAGAGGAAATTAAGTCAGAAACAGGTCAGCTCAGGTTCCTACCTTATTAAAATCAAATGAATTTGGATAATGTGTTCTTCTTCTTGCTAGACGATCAGTGCTGTGCTGTCTGTGATTTGTCCTCTGAAAGAAGGATCGTTACCAGGAGCCCATTAGGTCATCGCCAATCTGTTCACAGAGAGGTTCAGTGCTGGGAACTAACCTGAGCTGACACAACAACAGCTGTGGGTCCTAACAAGTGGATGGCATGCACAGACCCTCTCGAGCACAGACAAAAACACAGGCTTTCGTGTTTCTAAGTGAATGCTGTATTAATCCTCATGTATAGACATGCAAGGTAACAAATAGCAACACACGCTTTGAAAGCGCTTGTTGAGATGCAGAATGAAGGGATGACTGACAGGAGCTAGAGCTAAAAGGTAATTCAAGATAGCATTTTTTTCTTCTTTTTTCCCTAAGTGAAGTAATGATGCAGAAAGACTAATTAAGTTAATGCGCTGTCTCCAGGAATTTTGGGGTACTGCAGATGCCAAATTTGTCCTTCATTATACAAGCCAGGATTTCAAGGATGTGTCTTATAGGAGCTCTCAGTCCTTCTTAGCCTAGCACACCTACCACGTTTTTAAAAATATATTTTTGACTTTGACAGTCAATTCCTTTTATAATTTATTAAATCGATGGCTGAACAAAATATGCTGTTCACAGTAATTACCAGGTTTTCATACATGTTTAGTACAGCAGGAACTGAATAGGTATTTCCTGCTTTCTACTCAAAAGAATTCATTTTGCAAACTAAATTCCCTCAGATTTCTTTCCTGATACTTTTTTGCAAAAGTTTAACTCCCATTCCTTCAAACAATCTTAATCTCCTCTAATGACAAATTCATATGTCTATAAAAACTATGCATAGGTTAAGTCAGGACCCTAAATTAGGACTCTCTATTACAGTCAGTGAAAAGTTATTGGAATCTTCACGAGAAAATGCGTTCCATCCGCCTTGAACAGGTATCTTTAAGTGATACCTAAACTTTCATCTCTCAATCATGCCCATTTTTCTTTGTTAAGTATATAAATTGTCCTGGCCTAGACAAATGGCTCAGAGAACAATATCTAACTTTCAGATGCTTGAGATCAGATGAATCACGTCTCATTTGATCCTTTTTCCTTGGCAAAGGTGGAGGACTGGTCTTCTGGAAAGACGAGTTTAAGCAATGAATGAGCATGAAACTCTTGAAATGACTAATCTTTCCACTGGGATGGTCGCCTCCTCTTCCTCAGAGATGTGACACCTTATTGAAGAAGGTTCCCTGTACATCCATGTAAATAACCCCCTTATTACTAAGTTTTGGTTCTGCAGAAGTAATGACAAACGGAATCAAAAAGGTCAGGTGTCTCATTCTTCATTTCTTCTGTCCTTTGAAGGAGACAAGTGAGCAGAGATGCTCTGGAGGCCAAACTTCTGCCTCTCTTTGATCATCCAAGGGCACAGAGATAGGAGATTTTTCCGTCCATGTGGAAGAACTCAAAGAAAGGAGGCAGAAAGAAGAATCGTTCCTCATTATGTGATATTTTAAAACATTGCAAAAATAGTTCCTTGGAATATATTATCACTTCATAATACATGAAGAATGAAACATATATCCAGGCAGCTTTCAAGAAAATCTATATAGCATAATAGATAATGATTGTATATATTAGTATAAAGATTTATGGAGTGAAAGAGATTAATAATTTTCTTGTAATTAGTTTATGGTTTTTATTTATTGTTGCCTATTATCATTCTATAATGTATATCTGGTATTTCAGAAAAAGTGGGGAGCATCTGAAGTAGGTATTTATACTGTTTTATGCTTTGCAATAATTATTCCCGCTACTGGTTTTGGTATTTCATAGGAAATTAGTATAAATCCATTGGAAAGCACATTGAATCCTGCAGTGAGTGGAGGTCTAACAAATCCAATTTTCAACTTACTACTTTGAGGAAGCCTTACTTTAAAAGTTAATAAACCAGTAATGTTAACAGCAATGAACAGTAGGCTCACTACAATAGGAGTCCCGGGTTTCATACACACTTTCTCTAATCAAAAGGAGCCAATTATTTTTTGAGTTGTGCAAAATATCATCTAATTGGCTGCCTGAAAGCTGTGAAGACTGAGAGAAATGTAAAATTAATCAAAATCCTGCTTTAAAAAATGTATAAAGAATGTAATACATTGTTATTTTTCCCCGAGTGGTGAAGCTAAAATCCTTCTTCCATTTTAGAGGCCACAGTAGGGAGTAAGGGAGAGGAAAAGATGCTTGCAATTATTATACACAGAAACACTCAAATTGATTGTTTTCTTGGCTCCTTTAGTCAGCTGGATCAACTGGGAAGGAAACGCACTCTGTCACGCACCCCATGGCCCCTGACTCCCAGTCATCCTGACTGAGGACCTGTCCAGACAGGCCCATGCCTCTCACTTCCTTCCATGCCACGCATAACAGAGAACAGGTTTAAGCACAGATCTTGCCTTAGGTTCCAGTTAAGATGCAACAGTGAAGCGCCCTTGGAGCTGTAAACTGAGGAGAGTGTTTTGGTTTGCCAATACAGAGTCTGATCTCCATGGTCACTCAGGGGCAGGTAGGAAACACATCTTACAAGTTCTGACAATTACACCCACTGTCTAATTAGAAATACGGAAAGGCTGTGTTTTTGTCTGTGCTTGAGAGGGTCTGTGCATGCCATCCACTTGTTAGGACCCACAGCTGTTGTTGTGTCAGCTCAGGTTAGTTCCCAGCACTGAACCTCTCTGTGAACAGATTGGCAATGACCTAATGGGCTCCTGGTAGCAATCCTTCTTTCAGAGGACAAATTTCTCATTACAGTGCTGGTTTTGGGGTCTTTTTTGTTTGTTTGGTTGGGTTTTTTTTTATTTTGGGGGTGGGGAGGGATACAACCATTATCAAATTCAGTCTGATAAATCCAGCAATATGAGCTGAACTCATTCAGACAATTTCCTTTTAATTATTTAGAGTTGCTTCAGGTACCTTCTAGAGCAAATAAAAATAGATATTTATGGATGGTAAACTGAGTTCCATGGGTTCCTTCCAACAAGTACAAGGAATAGAGTCTAATTGGTGAATTGTATTATAGCCTAAGAAAACCCCCAATATTAATTATAAAGAAGACTCCACATAAGCATGTAGCTTTAGATCATTACAAAGTCTTCCTCATTAAATTACAATGATGGTTATTATCCAAATTGCAAAGAAATTATATGCTGAAACAATATGAAAACCACTCTGCTAATTTTAAAGTAAATCTAGCTTTATTTCTTATAATTATTATTTTTTTTAGAATTGCACAGTGGGAGTTATCAGGAAAAGGGGTGAATTCCCCATTCACATCACAGAATGCATCAACAGACCATGAAGTGACAAATAACGGTATGGCCTTGATAACAGGCTGGCTTAGCATCATCTTGCCAAAGCCATTTAGCACAGGCGTTCATAGCACACCAGTAGGATCTTCAGTTACTAGAGGTATGTATTTCAAAAGTTATTAAAAAAAAATCCAACATAAGGTGAGAAACCCTACTAGTTTATGTCTTACCCATGATAGACTATGGGAAAGGCATAAACTTTCACAACCGTAAGTATGGTTTGGAATACAAAGGAACACAAAGACCTGCATGGTACACTAAACCCAGGATAAATTGTGTCAAATGACTAAGAAGCCCAGTTCTACTTTTGCAGAGTATTTAGGTGCCTGTGAGAGTGGTTTTACAGGCGTGTAGCTACTCAGAGGTATCACTCTGAACCTGACAGGCTCAGGACTCCTTTAAAAATGGTGTGGTCGGTACAAGATGGTGATCCGGCATGCCTCACATTCAAAGGGATCTCAAAATTCACAGTGGGGCAATAAATGAGGTGTTTGAGCTAATGGAACTAATCAGTCTTACCTACCTGAGCTGTCTCAGGATCCTCATTGGCTCTAAAGGCAAAAATCAGCTGAATGGCTGAGTCTGGGCCGGACCCTGAGACAGGTCAAGTAGGTGAGACTGATGAGTTCCGTTGTCAATGGCATCAGTCTGTGATGTGGTTTTAAATTTTAAAAAAAGGGATCTATAGCAGTTAGGAATGCATACTCTTTGCTTGAAACGCCAACTACTCATCACTGAGTAGGCATCATGAATATTTTTTTGTTATTTTCTTTATCTAACACTCTCTTAAGCCAATGAAACATGCTCACTATCTCCCCTTTGGGTCTACTTTCTGGATAAAATTATAGGGAAAAAAAACCATGGGAAGAGCATCACTAAAAATATAAAGCAACGTTAACTCCTCATAATTTCAATGCAGACATATTTTACACATCCACAGGCATATAAATAGGTACAGATTTCATTCACAGCCCTTTGAAGTATGTCACCAAAAGAGGATTTGTTATATGCAGATGTTTCATTCTGATTCCTGATGTTTAATCAATCCACAATGCCTTTGGAGATAGAGTTGTGATTTTTCACAGAAATTTAATTACAATGACTATTCCAGACTGGATTGAAAAATTAATGATAGGAAAAAAATTATATATTGGTATTTAGAATAATCTTTGATACTTCAAGAGCTGGAGAGATCCTGCAAAGGATTTGAAAGCTCATTGAATAAGTCCCTGCTTGAGCTGGTTCCAGCCCTGAATGACTGACTTCTATCTATTATCTTTGCAGAATATTCACCTTGCTTTTGGCATCGTGTTTATCTGATTGCTTCAGGCAAAATCAGATTACTGACCTCATCACTCGGATTTTTGTTTTATTCTCAATAGAAAGTTAGATCAAACTCATATAAAGGATCAGCAATGAAGTTGGCGCTGAGGGAATTTGATTTTTCATTTCGGGTTTTTTTTATTTTCCTTTTATTTCTTTGGTGAAATAGTTTTTACTAAGTTATGGGATAAGGGTGAAAATTGAAAGCTATGTGAAACAGCAGTAAAACTATGCAGCTATTTCTTCAGAAAGGGGAGACCAAAAATGTGCAGCTATTTCCCTTACCATACCTTAATCTGCAGTTGAAACCTGTGTCTTTGAAAAGGAAAAATACTGATTATTTTATAAATGCAGCAGGCTCTTGGTTTTGGAGTAGAGACAGTCCACATATTGTCTGGTGTTGTGGTTTAACATGGCAGGCAGCTAAAACAACTACACAGCTGTTCACTCACCCTACCCCCAAGCACCCCCTTCCCCCCCCCCCAAAAAAAAATAATCTAATTTTAATGATATGAGCATTTGTGGAAAATTAATCTAAAAACCCAACACACAAAATCCATGGAAACTAGTTTCTCAGTTCCAACATGCAAGGAGTAATGACATAACGGCTTGAAAAGTCTTCTAGGTAAAAATAATAAAAACAATCCACAAATAAACAATGCATCTAATAGGAAACATGTAATATGGTCTAAAACCTAAAAAATACCCAAAACATTAAAATAAAACTGAAAGGACATCATGCAACACAAACAGAGTAAGTTTAATTCGTATAGAGCATTAATTCATATAAAGATACTCCACAATATCCTTATCAAAATGAGTTATTTGGAGCAGTACCTATGAATTGTGTTTTGAGCATCAGCTCAAGCCTGTACTTCAAACTTGGGGGACTTGGCAGTGCTAAGTTAATGGTTGGACTTGATGATTTTAAACGTCTTTTCTAACCAAAATGCTTCTATGATAATCTCAATTTGCTTCACANTTTCTAACCAAAATGCTTCTATGATAATCTCAATTTGCTTCACATTAACACAGTATGGGAGCACACCCACAGAATCCCTAGGTTGGAAAAGACCTTTGCAATCATTAAGTCCATCTGTACCTGTCCTCTACTAAACCATATCCTTGAGCACCTCATCTACCCGTCCTTTAAATATATTCAGGGTCGGTGACACAAGCCTCTCCCTGGCCAGTCTGTTCCAGTGCCTGATAACCCTTTTGGTGAAGAATTTTTTCCTAATGTCTAATCTGAACCTGGCCTGGTGCAGCTTGAGTCCATTTCCCCTCGTCCTATCACCTGTCACTTGGGAGAAGAGACCATCACCCATCTCTCTACAACCTCCTTTAAGGTAATTATAGGCAGTGATAAGGTCCCCCCTCAGCCTCCTCTTCTCCAGGCTAAACAACCCCAGTTCCCTCAGCCACTCCTCATAAGGTCTGGTCTCCAGCCCCTTCACCAACCTGATTGCCCTTCTCTGGGCACACTCCAGGACCTTGATGTCTTTCTTATGGTGAGGGGCCCAAAACTGAACCCAGTACTCGAGGTGTGGCCTCACCAATGCTGAGTACAGGGATACATCACTTCCCCGGACCTGCTGGCCACGCTGTTTCTGATACATACCAAGATGCCATTAGTCTTCTTGGCCACCTGGGCACACTGCTGGCAACTAACTTGAGTCAACTAACACCCCCAGGTCCTTCTCCACCTGGCAGCTGTCTAAACAGTCTTCCTCATGCCTGCAGCAAAGCCCAGGGTTGTTTTATCCCAAGCGTGGGACTCTGCATTTGGCCTTGTTAAACCTCATCGCGTTGGTGTCAGCCCATCAATCCAGCCTGTCCAGATCCCTCTGAAGAGCCTCCCTACCCTCAGGCAGATTGACACTTCCTCCCAGCTTAGTGTAGTCTGCAAATTTACTGAGGGAACAAGACATTAGGACCAAGAAATAAATATGCAACCTTGCTAATCTTTGGTATAGAGTCAAAGCAGCTTCCAGAAATTTTCTGTCACTTAGTCTGTTCTTGCAGCAATATCTGTCCTTGATGGTGACTGACAAAGAAATCAGTCGAAAGACTTTGCAAGGGGAGTCTCCTCTTACAGGAGGGATTTGCTGGCAAGTGGATCATCTCAGGTTTCCTTTGGCTGCCTGGACAGGACTCTCATATGGTGGCATCATGGCCATCTTACTGAGAAAAGCAGAAATCAATGAATTAATCCCTTGCCGTCACCACTTATTACAATGGCACAATTTATTAGTAAGGCCTGTGAAGGCAGTGAGAACTGTCAGGATTAAATAACGTTCAGCAAGAAACTGTGCATTGCCTCTTCAGGAAATGCTTCATTTGCTACATCTCATCAGGAAGCCACAGTTAAGCACACAAAGGTTCCTATCCTGTATTTGCCCAGTTCTTGCAGTTAGGCACCAACACCGTGAGCCCAGCTCTTGAAGCTAGAAGGGAGTACTAAAAGGGCACTAAAAGGGCGGGGGAATTTTTCAGCTGTGATTCTATGCCAGCATCTGCAACTCTACTGGCCATGTTGCATCGAGGGCATGAAAACCTTCATACCTGGAGGGTTTTGTGACTGTTCCAAATTGTACTTGGTCAAGCCTCTTGACATTTTTATATATTTTAAATACATGCTTCCACCTTTAGCACTGAGACTCAGACCTCAGCCTTGCTTCTCGTGCTTCATTTCATTTATTTTTTTTTCTACGCTCTTTTATTTCTTCAAGTACTATAAACTGGGGCATTTGCTGAATACATTTGAATTAGATTTCAAGTGCTTAATGATTTAAAGTCAGAAAAAATCTTTTACTAATTAGTAGTCCTTTTTTTTTTTTCTTTTTTCCCCAAGAAATGTCGCATTAATGGGTAGGAATACTTTTGCTGAATAGTTTCCTGATTCAGGTTCAGGACAAAATTCTAGCTTATAATGTATTTCACCAAGAGGTACACAAAAGTAAAAGTAGAGTTTATTTTTCGTATTATTTTTTCCCCAACAAAATGGGTTGATTCCTGAAGTTCAATGAGTAAGTATCACTTCAGCGATACTTGTTAACACAGAAGGCATGCTAAAAGTGGATACCAGGGGGTGCAAAAGCCTTAGGACAGTACTGCTGGAGACTTCAATAACTTATGAGTGGGAGGCAAAGGACAAGACAGGTCAGGAAAGAAATGCTGTGGCATTTGATTACCTTTAGACATAGAAAGAGAAAGGATCACAGCTAAAACCACATCCCTGAGCGAGCCCATTCTGTTATCCTTCTAACAGATGCCATCTCAGTGTAAATTAGTCTCCTGTCAGAAAAGTTAAGCTCGGCTTTTTGTACATTTACCATGCCAAAGGTCCCAATACATACAAATGCTTACTGATGTCCCTGCAGCATCATAGCCGTGACCAGGGCCATCTCATTTCTGAAGTTTCAGTACCAGCTGTACCTGGTACCTGTTGAAGACACGAAAAATGCCCACAAGGTTGACAACGAATAGCATGGAGTCAGTTTGAAACTACCACTGACTTTGTAGGCAGTCACCTGACACTGTGTCAGTTTTCTTCACAGCAGAACAGAAGATGGATTCACTACACCGTATTTTCATTAGTGTGCTATCTATTTCTACCTATCTATATGCATGTATGTATATATTTTCCCTTTCAGGATCCAGATCCAGCAAAGCTCTCACTCAATGCCCTGGAGCAAGTACTTAACATTTAGCAGTGCTGGTCCTGTCAAAATTAATACAGTTTCTCAAGTATTCCACAGTACATGTTTATTTAGCAGGTTGTCTATGTCACTGGCAAAAGGTCACTGTGTTACCAAGTAGATCATGGTTAGAGGGTGTAGAAATAAAACCAAAACCAGAAGTCCCATTAGCCCAACACTGGTTTTGGTGGGTTCTTCAGAGCTATCATCCTTTCCTCATGCAGAAGGCTTTTGGGGGTGACCATTGTCAGCACTGGGACAGTAAAAGGGAAAAATAAGCTTCTAGCCCATTAAATGGGTAAACTGTGCCATGAGACAATTACATGGACTTTGCTCCTCCTGTTGTCACTGATCAGGTTTCTCACAGATAGATTTGCTGTGAGAGACTGGTAACAGGAAGATAAAAACGTGAGATTTTTGCCAGAAATAAGTTATAGTTTAAAAGTAACTATAAAGATACTAAAGAGGCTAAAGATACCAGAGAGGAAGAGCTGTAACTCATAAACTGTGCTAGTTAAAGTTGCTAAGAGTAAGGAAAAAACCCAGTTAATTAGGTGGAAAAAGAGGAGTAAAGTTCCAGTTTTAGCCTCTTAATTAATTTCCACCAGTCCTCCAGGAGGTTTAGAGATTTAGTATTAAAGTTAAGGAATGAGGAAAAGAAGATATCTATTAGCAACTTCATCTAGGCAGTTTTGACCAGGACAAAGACAAAAAAAACCCTCTGCTTCAAGCTGGAGTCAGTCTTATGAGAAAATCAATTAAAAAACCAGCTTTGGATATCTTTTGAAAATTAATTTATGTGTTTATTTCTCCTAAAACAGCTGTGAATGACATTGCAGGGACTGACTCTGCTCCTCTTCTGCTTCTCCGGCACATCAGGACTGGCACGATAATAGCATATGGCTACTGAACACAAGGAAAACAGGCACATGCTGTACCTCTTATATATGTGTCTGTCTGTGTGTATGTATATATAATTCTTGATATCAATTACCTTTAACAGTACTTGACAAGTTTTTCCTGAAACCTCACATAGTGCTCATCAGTACAATCACTATCCAATTCCTATAAAAGGAATAGTGACATAAAAAAAGGGTGAAAATTATCAAAGTTAGGGTCATAGATCTCCATTTTAATGCCTTTTCATTATCAGCTTTGTAATTTAGAGTCCATTATCTACGTAAGATATGAAACTCTCAAAAAAGCATCAACGCAGGATGTCTCTCACAGCGAGGTGTGTTAAAGGACAATGTAGAAATTCTCAGTGTGGTTTAATCTTACCATTTACTTTCTGTATTTCCTGAATTTTCATCAAAGAACATAAACATTCAGTTGAACTGACCAAGCAATTCATTAATTACAGTATTACATCTAGTATCAAGGAAAACATATTTCCAGAATTCAATTTCCTGCAAAGGAGGGCATTTGCCAAATTTGAGATATGCTAATACTTGTGTTTAAAATATTTGCAAATGATTTTATGACTATTAATAACACTGCACTTCATCCACATGCAGATCACCCTCTGGAAAAAAATGCCATCTGTTCTTTTCAACAGTATTTTAATAGTATTTATATATGGGTATAAGGAGGTCCTTCCAAAAGATTAAAATCTTAGTTTTGTCACACAATGGATTAATTTTTGTTACCATTTTCAGATCTCATTATATTTTTGGCACAAAGTAAAAGAGTTTTGTGTAATTTTCTGTTCTTTTTACAATTTTGTCACTGATAATGCTTTATAAAGAGAAATTTACATCAAGTATCGAGCCTTGTGATAATTCACTCTTACAGAAGGACAGCACTGATTAGAACTGCCAATTCCACAAAATCAGGTGACTCCTCATAAATATCACAGGAGGTGGTATAAGTATTGATTGTTTCTCATGGTAATTTATAGGCAGTTTGGAAAAAGGAAAAAAAAAAAGGTGTTTGCTATTTAACTTGACCGAAACCACATTTACTGACACTTTAAATTCCTGAGATGGCTCCCACATAAATAGAGTGCAAATATAAAAAAAAAAAATTTGAAACATTGCAGAAAAGCGTAATTTATGTCCTTTCACAGTGTTGAGCTGGGTAGTGTTTAGAAGCCACATAACACATAATAGGAAATCATTATCCTAATTTTGCAGAGAGAACGCTTTAGCCCACTAAAAGCTGTAAACAGACAAGGATGCTTACCCGTGCTCCAAACTCACGTTTGCTATGCCCAGACTCCCCTTTCTCTTTGTGTGTATGAGGTTCCTGGGGGACCCAAGACCCATCAAGCCAAGCTAGGACATTCACAGTGAGCACACTGAAACCACGGTAAATAATGCGCAGACATAACTACAGAGCAGCTACTGCTCCACAGACCTGCTAACGCTGCACAAGAGACCCATGCAGGTTATATTGCCTTACTGCATGTTTTTTCCAATAATATGGCTAATTCTTTTTTTTTTTTTTTCCTTCCTAGGGAATTACATTCTGAAAGAGTTTTCCTTTATAATAGACATAAACCCATAAATAACGAGCTGTTATGACTTTTATGACAAGATGATGTGGATGCTGAGAGGTTACTTGGATCCAAGGGGAACTTGCACAAGTTCAAATCAAAAAGTGATCCCGAACGTCCTGTGCAACAAATGATAGGCCTCTGGGAGAGCATTTGCAGGAGAGTTTCATATAAATTTTGTTATTCTACCCTTTCTGAGCTTCCCCTTTTAGCTCTGTTTTAAGACACAATACAGGAGCAACGTTTGTGTCTGACCTCAAGCAGCTATCCCTATGTTCTGGTGTTCTGTTTTAGTCTCGCTGTTTAGCGGTTATCATTCCTCAGATCCTTCCTCTTCATTACTTCCTCTACCTCATACACAAATATGCTCAAAGAGTAATTTTAAAATTCTGCTTTCTCCCTTTTCTCACTTCCTTGGGGAAAAAGAAAACAGAGTGGGAGTCAAACACATTTAGCACACATGCTGTCATAACAGAAGCTAAGTCGGTTTGTCCTTGATTTGAGGTGAAGGGGGAAAAAAAAAGAAAGAAGGAAAAAAAAAAAAGGGAAAGCACTGAAAGAAAAACTTGCCTCTTTTGAGAGTAAAAATAAGATCTGAAAGTAAAATTACCATTTAGTTTGAATAATTGAATGTAGTAATTGAGCACCCTAAATGAAAGGTCTAACTTTTGAAAAATCTGTAAACTCTCTCCGAGGACAACATATGGTGCTTAAGGTGCATTATGACTGAAGAAAGCTAACATAAACAGTATTATTTGTGTAAAAACCTGTGTCAATGATGTGCTCCCAAATCAGAAAAGCAATTGCTTTAGAAAAGCATTCCATGCTCTTCAGCATGACCTTGTTAAACCCCAGAATATTTCAGCATTGGTACATCTCTTATCCAAATACAGTACTGTGAGGTACGGTGTGTAAAGCTATTAATGCAGATGGCCAGCCAATAAGGTGACATGCAGAAAACATTTGAAAAAAGTTACACTTGGAGTTAAGGTGCCACAACCCATTGCCTTATATATACCTGTAAAATACTAAATTAAAGGTACAAGCTTAAGGGGCAGGTTTCAGTCTTTAACGTACACCCCTCCCCCCCGAACTTGCCAGTAGTTAGTGGGCTCCACTGCATCCTTATGCACCTTACTCTCACAATTTCAGTATATGTGAAATAATATTTCTACCTGGAATACTAAATACTGATCTATAAAGTAATATGAAATTATTTCACAGAATCCCTAGGATGGAAAAGACCTTTGAGATCAGAGTCCAACCATAGCTATCCTATGCTAAACCATATCCCTAAGCACCTCATCTACCTGTCTTTTAAATACATCCAGGGTCGGTGACTCAACCCGCTCCCTGGGCAGCCTGTTCCAGTGCCCGATAACGCTTTTGGTGTAGAATGTTTTCCTAATGTCTAACCTGAACCTGCCCTGGGGCAGCTTGAGCCCATTTCCCCTCGTCCTATCACCTGTCACTTGGAATTGGAATATTTATTGAAGCTAATCATATACTTAAAAAAAGTCTTTGTGAGATTGCCTATTGAGCAGAATACAGATGTGGATGGCACAATGTAACTTCAGCACATCTGCTACTTTATTTTAAACTTTCTTACATACTTTTTGGCTTTCTGAACTTAAAAACACACCTTCCAGATAGATACACTTTTGGTTTGATCAGGAAGAAACAGTGTTGGTAAAACTAACACGCTCTAAATGAAGATTCCACTTTAATACAAACAAGGTCTAATTTATACTATGTTTACATAGCACTTCTGGAGTTTTTTTAATCTAATGCTGCAGCATCGTGTAATGAAGCAATGTAAAAAGATAAAAAACCCCTGCTTTATTTGGCTAACCAGCATGGTAAGCAGTGTTCATCTGGAATTCTGAAAAAGGTTATATTCATGGACAAACATAACGTTTCTCCTCTTACTTCCTACTTGTGAGGGGAAACCATGAGGTACTGCAGGAGACACAAGACATCAGCACCAGAAATTCCCAAGCCCCTGACAAGCCCAGGAAGGAAAATTGGAGCTCTGAATTCAGCTGTTCCTCAGCCAACCAGGCAATGCCACATGACAGTGGCACAAACTGCTTTGAGAACTTCTGGAATTGCCTTCTCACTTCATTAATGAAGATGGTGGTGCTGCTTTTAAAAAAGATAAATCCAGAATGTATAGTCTTATACTTAACACTTTTGTGTTACTATGATGTTCCAGTGGCCCTCGAAATAATTCAGTTATTGGCTCAGCACAATAAAACTTCTCAGTACAACATTGCAACAATATTTGACCCTCATATATGCACACAAAATACTTCAGTTTTTTCATATAATAATAAGCTTTGTCTTAAGAAATTATCCTCCTTAACGTCTCAAGGAAGTCTGATAGGCTGCATGCCAGCTTGTACTTAGCCCTGGCTTGACCACCTAACATCAATAATAGGTTTACATTAAAACGGAGAAAAAGTGACTTTCGTAGTTCATTTCATATGTTCATAGCATTGTGAATGAATAACAATCGGAACATCTGTTTTTCTTAATTACAATATGAAGGGATGTTGAAGTACAACATATTTGCCAATCAGTTTGATATTTTATCTGCAGGAAATAGATCATAAAGCTGGCATGGAAGTTCCTGTTTTGAATTATTTACTGTAAGAGTGGTACCCTTCCAGCCAGAATTTTCAACTCCAAACCTCTTCCTAGGCTTGTGTGCTTTAGTTTGGCCCCTTTGCACAGATATGGTAAAGAAAAAATGTGTTAGTGATGTTTGGAAGGTGCTCTGATGATTCTTTGAAAACCTTAAAGCCGTAACTTTGTTCTTCACAGAACGTTCACCTGAGCAACCTTAACCTCTCACTCTTGCTTGGCCTCGGAGATGCTTGTATCCAAAGAATGTGTCCCTAATCCACGCGAAGATGAACAGTTACAGCTGGAGGGACTGTGAGCATCATCTTCCCTACTCCAGACCTCATCACTTTGTTGATACACCCTAAAGAAAAAGAAAAAATAAAAAGTTTTCAGTTCTTCCCAGAAGGTGAGGCAAATCTACATAAACGATAACAGCTCATGGAACTAATATGCTCTGAGAAATTCTCCCTCATTTAGCTTTGGACACATAACTGGTAAGTGTTTTAAAATCTTCTGTATTCTCGGCATGCCTGCAAACAGATCTTGAGATACTCACAATACATTGCTTTTGAATATCTGAATGTCCACAAAAATTGGGCACCTTGATGTATCTGACAAGAAAGGCAGAGGAATTTCAGCTATTAACCTTGTACCGAGATAGCTATGGGTGCTCATCTTGCATACTTCATATGCATTTACTGTCAGCCTACCTACCTATGGGGCGAGTTATCTGGCAACTGTTTTGAAGATCTAAGCATGTAATTCTGAATTCTGATTATTTCTAGTCTTAGCTTCGTACAAATAAAAAAATGCCTAGAACCTCATGGAACAGATCTCCACGCATATACAAAATTTGCTAGTGCAAAAAAATCCACAGAAGGTTGCTACTGAAGTGATTTCTTCTAACAATTCTCCTAATTAAAATGTTAGCCAAAAGACGTTGGTTACAGAATTGTTATAACTGTCTAATCTTACATTCTACACAGTAACGTTGGGACGAATGTCCCCATAATCAGGCTCATGACCAACTTGATTGAGACTTTCTGCCAAGTGTTTTGGTCTGTCTCTGTGTTACGTATGGTTGAGGGTTTTAGTAGTCTATGCTTTTTTTTAGCCATATGGTATATTTGACTGCTATTTTTTCCCCCATTAATCTTTCAGCAAGCCAGACAAATGCAGTTCTGTGCCTCTCCTAGTCTCTTGACCCTTAAACACTGCTGCCTTACAAAGCAGAATTATGGTCTGCTTCCAAGGAACCCAGCTCATCCTGAAGCAAGACATCAAGGGCAGTCATAGCTGTCGTATAGCTGAGTCCTTTACAAGGCTCAGATGGTAAATATTTAACTACCCCTCTTTGTTGTCTTTCTTTCTGCCTTTAACAGTATTTCACAGAGTGATATTGTCATTCTAGCAATAGGCTGTGACTAGGCTGTGCCATCTTTTCTTTTTTCTGTTTCCTTTTCAATTTGAGGATACTGGCTACAGCTCATTAAAAGGTCGCATTGCCAAATCCCTTTGCTTTAGCTCTCATAAATTCCCTTTCCCTCTAAAGGTATCAGATTTACTTTCTGTTTTAAACATAGCTGGTTTACTTGTTTGGTTAGAAACACGGGGATCTTAATATACTTTATGGCATCAGATGAATGGATGTTATGTTCTACATCTCAGCCAAATTAATTAAAACCTATTTCCTGAAAGACATGCTATGCAAATTAAACATTAAGGACAACATCTACAGAGAGTTTAGGAACTGTGACATTTGGGTGGAATTTAGGGAACTAGGTCCACACGCAAAACTGTAGACCAAACAGACACTGAACAATTGCAAAATTCAGGAATGGGACCTTGTTTTCTTTGCCATGAGTTAAAGGCTGCTGCTGAAGGGTTAGGAGGATTTAGAAAAATGGAAGAGGGAACATCTACATAATCCAAAGAAAGTACACAGCAAACATTGGCCCCAAAATAACAAGTAGCTTTACCGGCTTGTTACAAGGTTTATAGCTCATAGAATCCCTGAGTTAGGTGCTCCGGAGAGGCCCTAGGCCAGGGTACCCCTCATAACGACCAGCATGCTTCGACAGTAATCCATCCTGTTGTTCATCCTTAATTCATGTTGTTCCCTTTTGCACTATTTCTGCTTTATTCCTTTCTCATTCACATGAGCAATAAGTTATCTGGGGTAACGCAGCATGTGAAGCAGGACACCTTGGGGAATAAACAAACCTTAATTTCTATTGGTCTGTGTACTTTGCAAATTCTCTTAGGTCTGCTTTTAAAATTAATCTATTTTGGCTGTGATTTTCCTGATGAAAGACTCTAAGTTTAAAGTTTGTCCTTTGAGAGAGTTGGGATCTTTTGTTTCAGAAGATGAAGGACTGCTGTTTGTTCTCTGCTGCTGGCTCTTTTTGCAATGACTGACATCCAAAAGCTCCCCAAACAGAATAATTTAGAATAAAAGGGAAAAAGAAGTCCACAGAAAAATATTTAGGCTAAAATGACAAACAGAACAAGTACAGTTTGCAAAAACAAATAAAGAAATAAATCCAAAAAGGAGGAACATGAGAGGCTTTGTATTCTTTTGTATTATCTTTAACTTATCAATTGTAAGACTTTAAATCCAATACTGGACTCATTTGATAAGATGTTTAAACAGTATCAGAAGTGTGCCTTGCTCAGTGTTGTAAAAATTTTGTCTCAAAACATAAACAATTTTCTTTGACCTTTTTTTTCCTGCTCCCTGTTCCACATTCTCTTTCAGAGGAGTTACTGCCTAGCCTACTCTTCCATCACCAGACACAATTATTACAGTACTCTCTCTACTAAAAATAAATGATACAGAAGTAACATGATAGCCCGGTGATGAAGAAAATGACAAATGAAATGTTTTTTAAGAGTGACCGTTCACTGTAAATTTAACTTCTAGTGCATGCTGTACATTAGACCTTGTCGGTAAGTAAATCTTCTTATATCAGAAATCTAATCATTGCCAGAGTCCTTTTGAAGCCTCAGAGAAACTTATTAGCAAAGGATTTATGGCAATTCTGAATTGCTTTCAGAAAGGTACATCACATTTGCAGCTGGGACCCAGCGTGTAGAACAGCTGTCCTGACAGCGTCCTTGTGCTATCGTGGTGTCATCCTGGCAGCTCTTTAAAACCTAAAAGAATCTGGTTCACATTTAATTTTTGTATTCAGATGCCTCATCTGCGTTAAATTTTAGTCTATGATGCTTTATTCATTATTTATTGTATGTGTTTTAAAAAAAACAAGCAACTTTGTGTACGTCAGCAAGCCCTTGCCCTCAGTATGGGCTGCTCACAGGGTGACACATGGGTATACATTTTAGGTAAATCACTTCAGGTAGATTAAAAAAAAAAACCACCCCAAAAGAGGAGTTTTCCCTGTTAATTTATGCAAAACCGATCGAGCAGATTAAACCATGGAAAACAACTGCATTTCGTACTGGAAAATTGCCATTACTGTTCTACCAGTGCTTTGACAACTTCCAGCATACATCTAAGTTGAATGCATTGCTAATTCTGACACACGAAGTCATCCCCATCCCGTCACGGGCATTAATGTGATGCTAACCGCAGCCAACGCACATCAGCCTTGTTTTGTTAACAGCGAATGATCAGCATGGAATACTATAATTTCTTAATTTTATTTCTGAAGAATGAGTGTCTGGTACCAGCTATGAAATTGGGAAAGAATGAATAAAAGCCTGTTGCCTCATAAATCCGGAGACCGCTTCGAATTCCAACCGCGAAGGAAAGCGTATTTCAGATAAAGTAATTCCACAAGCAAAATGGTGATGTGATGGAATTTGGGTTTCACAAGTGCCTTTTGCATTATTTACAGATATTGACAAGGCACCTGGAAGAAACAGGGATTTGGGGAACTAGCGCTTCAGCTTAAAGAAAACAGAAAAACATGCCGTTCAGAGACTGAAGATACCATAAATTCTCTACTAGTGACACCTTGCAATCACCTATGCCTAAGCAAGTTCTTGAAAGATGTTAAAAAAATGCTTGTGTTACTTTGCTACAGCAGCACAGCAAAAAGATGGTTGCACTGATTTACCAATACTCCTGTGACATTCACCAGCATATTCCATGCGTACCAGTTTCCCAACATCTCCTGACATCATCAAAGATGACTACTGTGTGATCTTTTTCTTTAGCTCACATTATTAAAAATCATTAGCAACACTTAGATCTGTAACTGTGTAACTACTGCGAAACCATGGGCACAGTTGCCTTTTCGAAGTCTATGAAATGAGGTGTTTATGTCTGGCCTTCATTACCAGAGAGGACCCAGTTCAACAAAGGGAATCCAGAGAAACTGCCCCCTTTTTTATCAGGGAGTACATGACTTTGTGGCACTAAGGGAAGTCCAAATAATTCTATTCTTTAATTAAAACACAGAATTAAAATTAAATATTATACATAACTTTCGACAGATAATTAATATAATATTTAATGTATGCTACATTATTATGAACATACATAGTAAATCAGAGGAATTTATCATATACTTTTAAAAGACACATTCCACATCCTAGGAGCTAATATTTCAGGACATGTAAATGTCACGAATAAGATTTTGTTACATGGCTTTGGCTTAGCAGCAGTCTAGGATTTATTAATATTTTTGAGATGGATCACAAGATTAGGCTCTATAATTATTAACAGCACTTAATCATCAGCCAATTTAACAGAGGGATTCAATAGAAATTGCTACAATCAAAATAGTGACTTAGTTAAAGACCCAAGAATGGCAAGGGTTGCCCCAAACTTATGGAGGGCTGCACACACAGATGGGGGGGTTGAACCAAATCACATACACAGACAAGTAGCTCTGAAGCAAACTGCACACACACACGCACAGAGGGTAACCCATAATTCAAATTCTGCTTTTTGTGAGTTTCGTGACTGACTCACTTTTATGCCTGGCCACCCTGGCTCCACCACTGGTGGCCAGGATAACAGCAGAATGGGAGTTTTTCCCAAGGGCCACACAACTCCTCTTGCTGTAGGCAGCTCACCTTCAGGAGCTGATGGCCCACATGTGGCCAGAGTGCATGTGCCCAAGTGACTGTGCTTGCATCCAAGGTAGCAGCACCATGGGGCTTCTCTTGAGGTCTCAGCATGGCCCAGGGAGGCGGGCCTGTATCACCACAGCAAATGAAAACCAGTATCCCAAATTCCACAAAGTGGCATGCCTATTTGACGGCGGAGAATTCTGAAATTCACGGGATATACAAACCTCTGCCCTCGAGACATGTTTCTGGGTAAAACAACTGCCCTGTCTTAGCTTCCTAGCTCTGGTTTTGAACTAGGTTTTATTTGCTTTAGCAACAAAATATTGCTCCGCTCATGCCTTCTGACATCTGCCTATTACTGGTCAACCATTCCCAATCTGAGATTAGAAAATTACTGACCTACCACCTTATTTCTGCAAGCATGTGGACTCTCTTCCACATTCCAACCTCCCTATGCTACAACAGTTCTTTGAGTAAAACGGTGCAAGAGAGTCCTAAGACCCGTAGATTGCAAACTGGATCAAGTTCTCCACAAAAATGTTTTTATTCATGGACTATTCAACCATTTTAGAAATAATTTGATTTTTTTTTTCACTTACAGAAACGTACTTGCTAAAACACTGCAATAAAATTCACAGAACACTTGATCAAAAATATCAGGGATCTCTATTCCCAGGGATATATATCTCTCTGGCTACATTACTGGAAGAGATTAAACTGAATATAGTATTTTAAACAGGCGTGTTAAAGTTTTCAGGGAAAACGATGTTTGTGACAGAAGGAAATATGTAACCCAAAGGTGCAAATTGCAATTACCCTCCACTCAGCGCTCTAATGGGACTGACTAGAGCAGCAGACGAACAAGATGAGATTTCCTGTAGTTTTTGGTGTCTTGATACAATATTGAAGCCCAGCATGACTTTTATTGTTGAGTCATGAAAACACTTCTTGAAGGACAAAGCTTTTTTCCCTTCTTCTCTTGAGGATATAGTTATTAGCAACAGGGTATTCTAGCTATTTTATTCTGGCTGTAGGAAAACAGTGAAATTTTTTTCATCTTTCTCCTAACCTTGCTTTTTGTTTCATTCCTGAGCCACTTAAAAGTTTTGCCAGGGATCCTTGAATTAGCCCAGTTTATAAAAAAAAAAAAAAAAAGGATATATGCTGAGAAACAGAAATACAGCTGCTATGGGGAAAGAAAAACGTGTCCAGCAACTGTTGTTGTTGTTTTCCTTATGCTGGATCTTCCTCTGAGGAATCCACGTGGAGTGACACTGAAGCTCTCCCTGGAACACACTCCTCATTTCATCTCTGTGCCAATAAACTCCTTCTTCAACGTCTGTACAGTCTACTTCAGGGAATGGAAGGCATGAAGAAGGGAAGATGGAGACACTCGAACTAATTCCTCTACAGAACAAAACGGAACAGCAAACAACTCGCACCATGAAAGAGCTAGCTCTGTTCTGAAACTCCCGTGCACAAATGTTTGAAGGCCAAAGTGCTTGATGTCAAGGGCTAAAATTCCTGACAAGGGACATTACGGCAGCTGTTAACCACCAAAGGGCTTCATATAAGCAGCACTTAGAAAAGATACACATACGCAATATCCCTGTTACAGTCACGGCACGCACCATATAGAATTTATTGACCCAGAGTTGTTAGAAGCCCTGTGATCCAGAGGCTGTCACTGCCAGTGCGCAGACAGGAATAAAGCAAGAGACGTGGCTATGCCTTTAGGCTGCTTGGCTGCAGGGAAGCTTGCAGGGGCTGGAGCTGGAGAGGGACATCTCCTCTCTCCTGTGCCCCAACTTTGCTGAGCACGCTGAGCATGCTGGGTGAAATCAGAGCAGGATGGATCCTCAGCAAGGAAAGAAAACACCTGACTGGGGCACGTACTGAAACAGATATGACTCCATCGATGCAAACCCTGGGATGGCGCGTGATTTAGGATTACGTTTCCCCAGTGAAGGTGAAGATATTGCTTAATATTAAACCAAGCAGAGTTACATGGAGTTACTTTGTAATAAAATAGTTCCTTAGTGCTTTGGTCGACGTACTGGTAAGAACTAAAGGAAACACTAGAGAGACGCATAATTCACATCAAATCTGAAATACCATTGTTAATGATTTCCCTGCCATCCCACTGCAACTGTGGAACAGATAACGTGAATTTTCTAAAATTTACAGCCATCAGTATTTGTACTGGCCTCAGGAAACTAATCCAGACACAGCATTTGCCTACTTCTCCCCCAGCCCCCTCCAAAAATAAAGGTACGTAGACAATTCAGCTTTTCCAAAATAAACACCTGCTTTAGGGACTTAAACCTAGACAAACTAAATAAGCAAACTAGAAATCAGTGAGAAGCTAAAATGATAAAAACGTAGGAAAATTCAAAACCTGTTTTTCCCAGGTCCCGAGTTTTAAGTAATTTCCTTTGTTATTCTAAATCCATATATTCTTTACCATCCCAAGGACGCACAGTGGCTAAGCATACTGCTGTTTCATGTGGGCTCTGCTTGGAACTTGAATCACCCTCTGACTCTGGTGATGACACTGAGGCTGAATTGCCCAGTTTCTGCTGGTCACAGGGAAAGCGATCTTGCCACAAAACAACCTTCTTAGTAAGCATTGCAGAGCTAATTCCATAATTTCTCACAAAAAAATCATGCCTTTTCCTGTCATGCCATGAAGAGCACAGCGCAGTTCCTGAGACAGAGGCATCTAATGCCACCACAGACACCCCTGGGTATCCTGCCCACCTTGCCCATCAAGTTCTCGCGGTGCGGGAATCTCCTTTGAGGCCTGTGTCAGCCTTCTCAGATACAGCAAGCGATCTCAAATGGTACTAGACATCTTATGCTTAGGCAATTCAATTGTGTCCCCAAAGTTTGTTGTTTCATTGCATGAGTCAGTAACATAGCAGTGTTACACTTTAAGAGTATTGTTATGGGTGAAAGGGAACATGAATATTATGGGAACATGACTTTTACAGGAACATGAATTCACTGACCTAACTAAGGTTTTGACGGTTTAATCAAATGCAACGAGCATCTTCTATTAGCCCAGTTACTATGCTGATAACGCTCACAGTCCAAATGAAAAAAACCTCATTTATAGTATATTTTAGTTTATTTAGCAATATATTTGCTTTTTAGCATCTAAATCTTCAGTGTTATAATCACCCTTGGGAGTGTCCCTCTGGGCCCCAAGGTCCACAGTGCCCATCAAGAAATCTGGAAAGGAAGGTATTACATCAGTTTGATAGTACCATCCCAAGGATTTCATTGGGAGGAGGATGGCATTCATGGTGGGGTTTCTTTCTTATCAGGCTTGGATCTGCCCTATCATGTTTTCTCAAAGCAGACTGCTCACTTGTACATTTTTTTCCCCACACCAAATCTCAGCTACAGCTTGATGATCCTCACCTCTTCACTGTGAAAGACACACAACAGTCTCCCACAGCCCTGGCTACAGGAAAAGGTCTTTTGCTTGTGTTGCAGGGACTGTGCAGGTTTGCTAGACCTTTACCATGCTTGGTACACACACGGATAAGCTTAAATAAGGTAGGTAACAGTCTTCTGACAGACAGAAAATTGCTATCACAGCTGGAAACAAGCTAAAATGAACTCTGGCCAAGGTGAGGCCAGGCAAGTCCTGAGGCCAGCACTAGTGAGTTAATACCCAGCGTGTGGCCTTTAGCAGAAACAGAAACAAGCACATCTGCTGAGCTGCAACAGCAACCAGAACCCAAGTTTTGATCCGCTTCCATTTCGTGAAATCTCTCTGCGGCATTTAAACTTAGACAACCAGGCTTCGGGTGCTGCAGGAGCACCGGCAGATGGAGAAACAGATGTAAAAGTGGTCAAAGACAGAAACAAATCAGCAGTTAAATGAAGGGAGAAGCACATTAAAGGGATTTTTGACACTTACGAAGCATGAGAAAGACTCAGGTGTTTATCCACTTTAGTCCCCTAGTCCTGTGGGTACATATTTATAGCTGTTAGACTTCAAAAATAAATGCACACATCTGGGAGTTTGGTACAAACCTACTGCATATAGTTTTCTGAAGGGAAAAAAAAAACCCAAAAGGTTTATTTTCCTCTAAATTGGTGTACTGTGGCACTTGCTCATGACCCTGAATCAGAACTGCAGAGAAACTAAAACCATAAAACCACATAGTGATGATCAGATGTGAGAACGGAGAAGGCAGGCGGGGAACATGGCCAGTTACCTCCAGCTCAGGAATAAGTTTTCTGCGGATTGAGGAATTTTTTTGAAAATAAATAAAGTGGAACAGAATATTTGGAAGGAGATGCCACAATCTACTAAAGCTACTTCATGATAGTCTGTCGTTAAAATAACGGTACTGGATAGTAATCCAGTTCTTCTCTGTTCTAAGAATGTTCTATTATGTGCCTTAGAAGTGATTAAACTGTCCATCTTTCTGCTACTAAATATATATGCACAGATCCTACAGTATCCCCCACAGGTTAGCATACTTACGCTTCACCAATGCCAGGCAATGTGTTACCACACCACTGTATATAAGGGATGAATCTGAAACAAACAGAAATCAATTTAAAACTTCCCCTTTACTAGGAGGTTTTCACTGGCATGTTTACAGAAAGGTAGATCAAAATATTCCAAAAACTTGAATTAATATCTATTTTCCAAATAACTCTGCCTCCCAGCTTGGTTATGATAACCAACTATTTACATATTAAGGCACACAGGGTTTACGAGGGGTGGGAAATACTGTAACCTCCAGAAAAAAGAGACTAGCTACTCTTGGAGAAATGACAGGAATTTATGTGGAAGTGGATCTCAGTGGGAACAGCCTTGAGCAAATAGAACATCCTTGCTGGGCCAGAGTTGACTGCACTGATTGCGTGGTTGTTACTACAGAAAACTCTCTCCTGTAGTCCTCCCCACTCAGTGCAGCACTAATTTTAATCCCTGTTTCCAAAATGAAATTATACCATTGTCTTCGTGGGCACAGCCTGTATTAAAGATGATGTGAGTCAGACCAGATTATGATACAGCATAATTAAGGTCCTGGACAGTGATGTGTAATTTCAAAGAACACCACATCTCTGGAGTGCAAGTTCAGAAAGATCTTGGAAATAAATTCCTAAGCAATTTTTGTGGGCTTGTTTCCTTGAGTGCTAAATTAATATCTTTTTCCTTCACATTCTGTGAATAAATTTGGGTTTTTTGCAAGATTCTTCCAGCACATATACTGGCAAATAAATGTTTTACCTCGCTGGCTTACCTGGGTACTAATATTTCTTCTATTGGCAGTGTCCACTGAACGACAACAGGCAGATGAAGACCATTATTTACAGTAGACTAACGTATATAACACTATACCTAGTATTTTCTCTATAAAGTTTACAAGAATAGATTCTGATGCTAAAAATATTTAGTGTATGTGATTTTCTGTGAGGATAAACTAAAACCAAAATCTAACATGACTTAGACACCCCGAAGGAGCCCTTCAAAGAGAGCGTAACTAAAGAGATGTGACACAAGTCAATCAGGGATTGACAATACTTTTTGACAGCCCAAATTTTCATGAAATTCCTTTCCAAGGCCTTTCCAGTTGTTATTAAAAGCCCGTTTCGCATGCTACATTATTAAGAAGTGCCAGTTTAACAAGGAGAAGAGAGACAGTAATTATGCTAATACTTCACATAGAAACTTCTCAACATTAATTGTCAAGAAATGCGTAAACCAGAGCAAAGTACATGTAAAAGGAATCTCAGGTCCCAGAAGATAATGAATTTCTCATAAATAAAGCTCTTTTTTCTGTGCTTTGTTCAGCCAAAGCCCCTGTGGAAATTCGGGGTTGAGTTGTGCAGGATTATTATTTTTTTTTTAGGATTCCCATGTTGGATTTGTGATGGTATCTGGGCTCTTTTTGTACAAACTATCATGGGGAGTTTAACTGCAACAAGAACTGTGCAGTTGATCAAAACTTCTTACATCAAAGTCAGTGAAAAAGGAAAACAGAATATGGGAAATCTTTTGCAAAAAAAGAAAAAAAAAGGAAAAAAAGCAAAAAAAGGAGAAATTATTTGTACCCTCAGAGTCATTTGAAACAGCTGTAACACTCGGACTGGCTAGCAGGTTTTCATTAAGTGGACTCAAACAGTTTCCCTAAATAACTAATTCTTACAAAAACAAGTCTCCCCACTCTTCCCTACGGAAACTAAAATTCAGGAAATTTGAGAAAGTGGTGTGAGAGCAACATGCCTCCATATAAGATGATTTCTTGGGTTTCTCTTACCGATTTCCTTGTCCCACTGGAATTACTTCCGCAGCTACATCAGAACCTTGCTCTTCCTCCCGGATGCCCTTTATCTCAGTTTTCTGCCACTTTTATGATGACAGCCGCAGTCCAAGTGTCACCTCAATGGTTGGGAATAGGGCTGGACTCTGCTTAAAGGCTGAGAACAGGGCTTGGGATACCACAGGAGACTCTCAATGGACACTGAAAAATGGAGGAAAATGGATTTTAATATAATCTGAAATAAAAAGGAGCAGATTTTACACTGAATGTGTATGTTTTTTTGTCAATTTTGAGATATTTTCCCAGATGCACAAACATGGAAGTATATGTTTTGTTCTTTCAAAATTTCTGGATTTTTCAGACAATTTTATTTACTTTGTTCCATGCTATAATATTTGACTTAGCTTGTGTGACAATGTTCTGAGCGTATCAGGACTAAACCTCCAAGACAGAGGCTGCCTTTCATCTCCCACTTACCTATACAGGCATTTATTAAGCCAACTGAGGCTTTCAGGATAGTATGAAATAATAAGCAAACATAGGTGACAGACATAAGCTTTGAGGGACAGAGAGTTCTGTACTCAGTAATAGTAAACAGATGGAAAATCCCTGAGTTATTTTTGAAAACTCTGTCTTGAATGTAATGGAACCAAGCTCTGCCCTCAGTTATGTATGTCTAACTCCCAGAAATTTCACTTCTATTTACATGCCTGCATAGATCAAGGCAGAAATGGACTTCATGTTGTCAGCCAGAAAAATTATAACTTTTTCATTCAGTATAAAATGAGACTGATCCTTTGCCTTAAATGAATTTATCTGTTTGTTTTATGAAAAAACCTTGGGATAAAGAAAATCAAACGGTAATTGCATTAATGAAACATCCTGGTGATTTCAGTTTTTTGAAGAGCCAGGCAATAAGCTTCTTACTTGGTTGAAGAACTGCTCTAGAAATACTGAAATCCCCAGTTTTAAAATGTTAAATGTGGAAGGTGAGTTTCACCAGGGAAATTAAAAATGCCCAGCTAACTTTTATGTCCCTATACTTAAGGCAACCACATAAAGTGTCTCCTACTTAAGTCTAAGGAGGTACCACTGTGCTGTTATGGCTCATACTCCACAAATGTTGCAGAGACCTCCTTAATTCAGTTTTTGAATTGCAAACAATGCTGCATCTACAGTTCCCCACAATGGTAAGGTATAAACAAGCACAGTATTCTGTGACTGTGGGATGATGTATTACACACACCTCTTGTTTTTAATCCATTCTAAAAACATTTTTAAAATAAATAAATAAACAATGTAAGGCATTGACTGTGGCATCAGGATCACTCTGTGTACACAGGCTGCTCTGTAGCGCTACAGCTGAAAATTAATGGCAAGGACAAGCTTATATCTAATACTTTGGTATTCATCTGTGGTACTACTGTCCTGGTTATCTCCACTGACTTCCCAGCATGAGTACATCTCTTTATCTTCCAGCTGAGACACCTGGGGGAAAAAGAGGGAAAAAAATAATCCAACACCACCCTCCTGCCCCCCCTACACACACAGAGCCGAGCGGTCTAGTATTCATAAATAGCATCACTATGGTGCAATGAATACTATCTTTTCATCACCCTTTTTCATCACATATAAAACACAACATGCCTTATGCCTTTGCTCGGCAGCTGGGTGGCTTTCTGTTCCTTTGAATACAAAACACAAATCACACGCATTGCAGAAAAGCCTAGAATTGCCTTCATGTGTTTTGCTAAACATAAACCAGTCCCACGGCTATCATATTTCTGTATTCTGGAAATACGAGTGCTGGAGCTTACAATGTTCATGTATAACACAGTAACAACATTCTACCTTTATTCCTCAACATTCCAGAGGGAAACACGGAAGAGAAATTTACTTATTACTGTAATGCACAAGTTATGTGCATTTCAGAAATGGTTAAATCACCCTGAAGTCCTAAAATACCCGAACCAAAGTTCTTGTGCAGAGAATCCTGCAACAGTGTCTGCTGTGGAGAGTGTATGAGAAAGCAATTTACGAGCAGAAACCTTTCAGAAACAACTATGTTCCCAAAGATTAGTATCTGGTAGCAGATTACTAAGCAAAGAATTACCTTAGCAAAAGAGATATGTATCTATATATTAATAGACAGATATGCTCTCTCTATATATACATACACACACACATTTTTGTATGTGAACATTGCGTATATATTTTTTTTTCCTGTGGACAGGTTGCAGTCACTGGATCACTTTAATAAAACGGGGACACAAGTGGCAATGGAAGCTTTTAATTAACAGAGAAAGCAGCAGTTTAACAAGCATTCGAAAATCTGTAGAGCTACAGTGTTCTTAAATGTAGTTTATGTACCCATTTAGGTATATGCCCTTTATATATACCCTTTGTGTGCTTAACTGCTTGAAACATTTTGAACAGGCTGCAGGAGCACTTTGCCAAACGTATTAGCTGCAAGTAGTATTATGTTTCTGGACTTGCACTATTTGATTAAATGAACTAAGTGACACTAGAACAGTGGAGATTAAAACAGGTCTTGTATGTTTTTCCAGAGTGGTGCTGCTGAGTCTCAGCATGGCAGTGTTCATACTTATATTTGTCTGCCCTTAATGACAGCAGCGAGAGATTGACTGTTAGGAGCTGCTTTTATAATGCGAATAACAAAAAATAATCAGTGGCTTTTCTCTTGTATAACAATGCTTTCCTTGAAAAGAAAAAACACGGCATATTCTCTTTTAAAAAGATCCGCCAGTTTTCCTTTCTTTTCTTTGGACTGTAAACGCAGCGTATGTTTACTTTGAACCAAATCTGTGCTGCCAGAGTGGCACGGCCCTGTCTCACAGCTGGCTTGGCGAGGTTGTGGAGCTGTGTGCATCTGTGTCATGTGTGGTACAACTGCACGTCAACATAGAATCATAGAATCACCTGGGTTAGAAGAGATCCTTAAGGTCATCGAGGCCAACCACAGCCTAACCCTGACTAGTCCACATCTAGATCATGTTCTTAAGCACTTCATCCACCCTCTTTTTAAATACCTCCAGGGATGGTGACTCCACCACCTCCCTGGACAGCCTGCTCCAATGCCTGACAACCCTTTCTGTAAAGAACTTCTTCCTGATATCTAACCTAAATCTCCTCTGGTGCAATTTAAAGCCATTTCCTCTCATCCTATCACTTGCCACCTGAGAGGAGGGACCAACCCTGACACCTCTACAACCACCTTGCAGGAAGTTGTAGAGAGAGATAAGGTTTCCCTTCAGCCTCTTCTCAAGACTAAAAAGCACCAGCTCCCTCAGCCACTCCTCATAGGAACTGTGCTCCAGACCCTTCACCATCTTCTTTGACCTCCTCTGGAGGCACTCCAGTATCTCAACAGCCTTCCTGTAGTGAGGGGCCCAAAACTGGACACAGTATTCGAGATGCGGCCTCATCAGAGGTGAATACAACAGAGCTATCACTTCCCTACTCCTGCTGGTAACACTACTGCTGATACAGGCCAGGATGCCATTGGCCTTCTTGGCCACCTGGGCACACTGCTGGCTCATGTTCATCCGGCTGCCAACTATGCTGCAGTGATCCTCCACTTCCTTATTTTGTTTAGGAAACAACAGTCCACAACAACCTGGTCTCTCCTTACTTCCTCAACCACTCACTGATTACCAGGTATACCAACACACACACAATGGGCAAGCAACCTTCTGTCATGAACATTGGGATAGGAGAGGGGAAAATTAATTCACATGGGCACGAATATGCGTTTGGGTGAACAAACCTCTCAAGTCCGAGAATGCATCTCCCAAGCACGAATGCCAGGTGCTGAGCAGTGCTGCCAAATTAGCCAACATCTTCATGGGGAATGCTGTGCTGTCAGCTTACCTGTAGCACTCGGGAACTGGACACGTGCCCATTTCTTTCACCTTTGTGTGAGTTACAGGTATGTCCCCTATACATACGATTATTTAAGTATCAACGTGGAAGTATGTACATGCCTACTAAGTATATTGGGATCAGATTTCTTACGGTAACGTCCATAACATTCTGACACAAAAATCTCAGTCTGACTCTACCTTGCTCCTGTAAATTGACTTTGACTCATCATTCACCTGTCATTTACACTCAATTACTTTTTACGTGGCTTCAACATGCAATTAAAATGAGTGACTGAAAAAGTAACTCTTTATCAGTGATTTATTAACTAACAGATTAAAGCATTTAATTCAATATTTAGTCCATCATCAAACAAAAATATTAGCCACAGTTAATACATGAAACTAAAATTCTTGGGTCAAAAAATTTTACCAGAAATGCTGTGTGATTTTGGCGATTGCTCCATACCTGTTTTAAAAACATTACTGAAGGGCATCCTCTATCAAGTAGCTCAGTGATCAATACTTTATCCTTTAAGTGAAGGCTGCTAATACTCAACATAACCAGCAGACTGGCGGGGAGGAACCCCGAAACAGTGAAAACAAAGCAAATCAGGCTACACAAGTGCATGCCTGTAATTCAGACCTGCTTTCCAATCTTCGACTCTCCTAGAAATTACAGAGTCGGATCAGAAAGCATACAGCTACCCAGACAGAGTATGAATTAGGCTTAGGGGTCCTTAGGAAGCTCATCTGAGTTAGCCCCAGTTCAGAGTTAGGGAAAGGCTGCAGGTTTCATTTCAGAAACATAGAATCCTAGAATCATAGAATGGTCTGGGTTGGAAGGGACCCGAAGGATCATAGAGCCCCAACCCCCCTGCCACAGGCAGGGCCACCAACCTCCAGGCCTGGATCTACACAAGGTTGCCCAGGGCCCCATCCAGCCTGGCCTTGAACCTCCAGGGACTGGGCATCCACCACCAGCTGTAAAAAATTTCCCCCTAATATCTAATCTAAACCTCACCTCCTTTAGCTTTAATCCATTCCCCCTTGTCCTGCCATTATCTACCCTTTTAAAAAGTTGATTCCCCTCCTGTTTATAAGCTCCTTTCAAGTCCTGGAAGGCTGCAATGAGGTGCCCCTGCAGCCTTCTCTTCTCTAGGCTGAACAAGCCCAGCTGCTTCAGCCTCTCTTCGTAGGGCAGGTGCTCCAGCCCTCTGATCATCTTTGTGGCTCCTCTGAACCATCTCCAACAGTTCTACATCTTTCTTGTATTACAGGACCCAGATCTGGACACAGTACTCCAGATGGGGCCTCACGAGGGCAGAGTAGAGAGGGACAATCTCCTCCCTGTCCCTGCTAACCACCCCTCTTCTGATGGAGTCCAGGATACCATTGGCCTTCTGAGCCAGCACACTGCTGGGTCATGTTAAGTTTCGGATCCACCATGACACCCAGGTCCTTCTCAGCAGGGCTACTCTCAAGGAGCTCTTCTCTCAGTCTGTATCTATGTCTGGGATTCTTCCAGCCCAAGTGCAACATCTTACACTTTGCAGTGTTGAACCTCATTTAGGTTCCCCTGGGCCCATCTTTCCAGCATGTCAAGATGCCTCTGGATGGCAACCAGACATGATGACATAACCTGTGTTCACTGAGCACAGCAATGCCAACAGAGAAAAGAGACGAGTTGACAAAAAGGACACATGGTACCACGTTACACAGTGAAAAATACGAAATGCTGTTTGCTGGGTAACAGAAACCTAAACTGGGATGAGGATGAGGGCAAGGGCTGAGCTTAACCCTGTTAACAGCGAGTCTGAGAAACGAACGGGAACCCTCATGGAAACTTGGTGTTTTTATGTAAAGGGGTTGAAACTGTTAACACTGGCACTTCTGCAGGGTCACAGCATATGCATACGTGGAGCAAAGGAAGATGCAAATCCCCAAGCAGCAAGCTGGTTTTCACAGAATCATAAGGTTGGAAAAGACCTTTAAGATCATAGAGTCAAACAGTTCCTATCCTCTACTAAACTATATCTCTAAGTACCTCATCTACCCGTCTTTTAAACACATCCAGGGATGGTGACTCAACCACCTCCCTGGGCAGCCTGTTCCAGACCCTGACAACTCTTTCAGTGAAAAATTTTTTCCTGACATCTAATCTGATCCCGCCCTGGTGCAGCTTTGTGCCACTTCCCCTTGTCCAATCAGCTGTCACTTGACTGAAGAGACCATCGCCCACCTCTCTACAACCTCCTTTCAAATAATTGTAGGCAGTGATAAGCCTCCTCTTCTCCAGACTAAACATCCCCAGCTCCCCTCAGCTGTCCCTCATAAGATTTTCCCCCCAGACCCTTCACTAGCCTGGCTGCCCTTCTCTGAATATGCTCCAGGACCTCGATGCCCTTCTTGTAGTGAGGGGCCCAAATCTGAATCCAGCACTCGCTGATGCCAAGTACAGGAGCACAATCACATCCCTGGACCTACTGGCTACGCTGTTTCTGATAAGCACCAGAAGTTTTGGAGTCATTTTACTTCCTTTCTCTACACAGTTTTCTTCAAAAATCCATACTTCCACACAGAGCCACTGCCGTGTTTTTCAGTACCTCAGGGGACACAATACAGTATCTGAGATCACTTAAAAAGGCATCTTTGTATTGATATAAGTTGATGTAACTGCAAAAAGTGCCTTTTCCTCCTGCTTTCGCAAACCCAATGGGAACCAGAGCCACAAAGCAGAGTTTTGTCACTGAAAACATACCTTGGGGAACTGATGCACTGCCGCCCGCAGCCTTCACGGTAGGCTTGAGCTCCTGAAACCAGAGCCATAAATATTGTGCCTTTGCATTTAGGACTTCAGAAGTAGGTGTTCACGTATTTCACAGGGGATTGATTTCGCTCTGAAGACGGGTACTGAAGATCCGCTTGCTTTAAAGGCTGAGGCAAGCAGACAAGCCGCGGTTCGCGCTGGAGTGTCACTACCTGTGACTCCATTGTGATTACAGCATCGAGTACTTCTTTTTTTCTCCATTGTGGATGCCTTGCTGAGAAGCTTTTCTTCAAAACCTTAGGGAAGTACATCCTACTATTCTATAATGTAATTGCTAAGGTAACGTGGCTTATGACATAGCTACAATACTCTCAGTGTCTGAAAAATAACACATCTCGCTAAAAAGATTAACCTGAGTTGATCCAGGCATGTGAAAACTACTGGGTTTTTTTTTTCCCTCCCAAACAGAATGATTTCTTTCTTCCTTAGGATAGAGTTTTGTTAACTAACTGCACAATTTCCCAAGCAGAGCAGCTATGCTGCCTTCTTGCTTAATTTTTCTTTTATTGCTCACTATATATTAAAAGCATTGGCTCCTTTAACAATTCTGCAAACATTACTTTCTTCTGCAAAGTCCCTACTATATTTGTTAGCATTTTACTATTTACAAAAAAAAAAAAGAAAAAGAGACATACCAGTATAATAATTTCGTGACAGAATGCTGCTTTGGCACAGTAACCCAAATTTCATAGTTTAACAGAATTGGCAGGGTGAATACTGTCGGGTGTGATCCATCCCAGTTAACCCATTGTGCTACAATATTCCATTAGGGAAGAATGCAGCCTAAGGAGAGAACACCTAAATCATGTTCCGAACACTTGTGAATAGGCTGGAGTTTTTTTGTCGGATTTTGTTCAGTCAGAGGAACAGATTTAAAGCTATCCAGGTAGGAGAGAAAAGTTGGTAGGTTTTGTGAAGAGCTTTCTGAAGGAAGAGAGTTTGCCGCTATAACTAGATTTTTTTTTTTTTTTTCATTTTATTTGAAGCTCCTGAAGGAGGAAGTGCTTGTCTTGAAGGGTTCACACACACGCTCCTAGAAATCTGTCTCACAGGTAATTATTCTTCCCAAGTGCTGTACCTTTGTAGAAATATATTAACTTCCCCTATTCTTTCTGCACTGCAGCTTGGATTGGCTTAGTGAAAGATGTCTTATGCTGGGTTTTAACATCTGAAAAACTGTATTCCCCAAAACAATTATAATCTGATAATTCATTAGAAAATTTTATAAATGTAGACTAGTAAACTATACTCAGGATCAGAAGGTCTAGATTCTTCAATCCATCCATTTCTAAAAATTAAAGTGAACTTCTGTTAATTCATATTAAAATGCATTACTTAAGAATGAAACAGAATTTCACATTGTATGCCACAGAAGTTTTATAATTATTTTTTATTACTTAAAATGTTTTTAGAATGTTTACTTGCATTGGAAAATGTCAGAGAGTGCTAAACACAGATTTGTATGTGCATTCATGATCAAACTTGGTGAGGGTTATGAGAAGGTAACTGGAAAAGAAGCTTTAACTAACATTATATAATGAATTAGAAAAAATAAAACATTTTAAAATTCATTTCCTCTTGAGATGCATTTTTGGAAGATCCTTGATACACTACGTACTAGGTACTTCTTTCCACTACCTTGGCACTGAAGAAGATGAAAGAAAAATAATATTACCTATCCCTCCTGATACGCTGTATTGTTCCAATATGCTATATTGTTATATATTAGGTTTTCACAGGCTGATTAGTGGAATCTGAACAGAAATCTATTTAAACTTATTTCAATATTGTCACAGAATCACAGAATCTCCCGAGTTGGAAGGGGCCCATAAGGATCATTGAGTCCAACTCCTGACTCCATAGAGGACCAGCCAAGTCAGAGCGTGTGACTGAGCACATCGTCCAGACACTTCTTGAACTCAGCCAAGCTTGGTGTTGTGACCACTTGCCTGGGGAGCCTGTTCCAGTACCCAACCACCCTCTCAGTAAAGAACCTCTGCCTAATATCCAGCCTAAACCTCCCCTGTCTAAGCTTCATGCCTTTCCTCTAGGTAATATCCGATCACATACAACTTCAGAACTTTTTACTGAACACCTCTGGCATAACTGTCACAGTTAAAAACCCACCTGGGTCCTCTGTCCGAAGGACAAAGGTACGTCAGAGTTTTTGTATGGATCTGAATGTGTCCCCTGACGACTGTTTAGTGGCTCCATCCACAGCAGTGCAAACACAGGTAGTGGCAAATACTCCAGCCTTACTCCCTCACGCAGCCACACTAGTTGTCTGCTCTGGAAGGGCTTGTGGTAGTGCCCAGTGATGGGCACTGCAGAGCCTTGATTGCCTGCAGAGCCTTGAAGCTGGGTCCACATACAGAGGTAGATCTCCAGAGTAAAAGTTCTGCAAGGAGTTGATGGTTTCACCTCAGACTTTTTGGGAGATGGTACTTTTTGGGTATCTGGCCAGCCTAGTTGGGTGGAATGGCTGCCTGGTGGGGCGCATCTTTTATTCTACTTCCATATGCTGAGAATACAGACGGAGCTCTGCAAGGCTATTCCTAATTAGTTCCCAAAGCACACTTAAGTAGATGTGACAGAGATAAGAGTGCACAGCTAAACCTGGTAAAGGCACATCCTAAACTGATACCACTGCCAGATGTTAAAATCAACTTGGACTCAGCAAAGTTTTTTTGGAAAGCAGGTGCATCTCTGATCCAAAAGCATCCTGACTTTCTGTTAATCAGCCTACCTCGCTCTCTGGAGTAAGAAAATGGAGAATGGAATGGACTGCCCCCTTTCAAGGTAGCTTCTGGATAGAATTTCAGGATTTAAAAAAAAAAACTATTCCTGAATGGAAGTCCTGAAATCTTCAACGACATTTAATTTTGGTTTACTTGGATTTACTTTGTCAATGATTATGGACACATCTCTGCTGGGTACTGGCACAGAAAATATAGATGGCACTGTGAAATCAGCCATGGAGCAGTCAAGAGAGGAGCGGAAAACAAGGTGATAAAGAATACTAGAATGAATCTTGTGCATGGATGATGTATTAAAATGGCATACGAACAATTTGAACAGTCTGAGAGATGCATGCTGTGGAGATCACCTAGATTCAGCTACCAAAAGTGTTTGACAAGAAAAGGTTGTTTGCAAAAATTTTTACTATGATTGGTGAAGTCACTATCTCAAGTCTTTATTTAGGTTCTGTGGGCAAATTCATACGGACTGAGGGAAAAAAACCAACCCTGTGGGATCATCTCGAAGTTGCCCCAGTGTCTTAAGCATGATTTGACACAGACACCCATTTGCAGGGAAGATCTTTTTAGGGTAGTGGGATGAATATCTTAAAAGCTTTGATTGTAACTGGTAATTCAGATGACAGCTGCAGTTATCTACACAGCTTCAGTATCCACCGCTTTACATCTCATTTCTCAGGATCCACTGCTTTATATCTCATTGCACATATTCCAACGGGATAATAAAAAGCTCAGTTCCCTCATCTGTCTGGTGGATTATTTCTGAAGTGGGACAGGTGCTGGGATACCAGACCTCTCCAAGTAGCACAGCCTAAAAAAGCAGGAGAGCAGGGAGCTTTAGTGACAGTCTTTGCCTTACAAACACCTTCTTGGGGTTCCCGCTGACTAAACCACTAGCTGCTGCACCTGCTGCAAAACAATGAGAGATTCCATTAATATCCTATTAATCACATCCCTATTAAAAAAGGAGGCTAGGTTAATTTCAGAGGTTCATTGCTAGCTGAATCATATTAGTGCATATCCAGTGCAGGTATCTGGCTTCTATCTGATCTTCTCTAGCAATACATACTTGACATATACCAGGCTTCTAGTTTTAGTACACATTCTTCCTTCAAAACATTCACACAGCAACCATGCGCATCTGTACATACAGAGGTCCACTCAAACCATGTGCTGTTCTTCTTCTCCCATAACACTGATATGAGATCTTTATGTAGCCATAATTATTTATCCTTTATAGCACTTCAGAGCCATCTGAAAGGTTAAGGAGTAGGTTAACACCAGGAAGTAGTGGGTTTTTCCCCTCAAAAGTCACAAGCATTGGAGAGATGCCCCGTGTCCAGAAATCTTTGAGTCTGCAGACCTTGACCTGAAGAACATATCATATAATCTTTTTGGTAGCCCCTGAAATAAAGATAGCAGTAATTGCATCATGAGAACACCTTTCAGCAACACTTTATTACATATGACAGACACTTACGTAGAGCAGTGATCTGTACAAGAGAATACCTGTCAGTGAATTATAATAAGTTTTCTGATGTTTATAAAAGATAGTGTATCAGATGACATCCTAATAAAGGCTCCTAGTTTGCCTGAGTCAAGCACAGGAGCTTGATGTACTTTGGCAAACACTCACACACAAGTATTTGAGCACTGGGATATCATTTTTTTGACCAGATCAATGTTATTTTCCACTCTTGATATGGAAAATATGACCCACTGTCTGCGCCAGGTGCCCGTGCAAGTGGTGCAGTCTATTCATTGTGAGCAACAGAGCTACCTCCTTTCTCTCTCTCTAGACCACAGATTCAGACTCTTCTCTTCAAATAAGGTACTCGGCTAACGTTATGTGATGTCGGAAAAGCTTTTACTAAAGCACGTAGCTCTTGTACTACAAAATACACAGCTGCTTGCTTGAGCAGCCATTTCAATTCAGTATGCAATTCTTGGACTGGCTCATTGATCTGACTAGCTCTTGATCAGCTCAAATTGAGATCCTTTCTTCAGTCTATAAACATAAGCGAACTCTTTGCTTTTTGATATCCACAAAGTAAATTTATTTCAAAAAATGGGCTTCCTTCTCCAAACACGCTGTTCTATGCTTTTGCTGACTTCCCTGCTTGCTTTGTGGAGACACAGCCCAAGGAACCACAGTCTAAATTGTCCTTTTAAACAATACCTTCAAACCCTGTATTTTGAGTCTTGCACCATTACAACGCTGCATTAAATCTTCAAAATTTCTTTTTTTTCGTTTTGTTTTTTTTGGTTGTTTTTGTTTTCAGTCACATATCTAATGTTACCATTGAAGGGATGAGGGAAAGCGGTTGATTAGGCAAATGAGCTACCTGGTACCATCACTTTTAAACATACCATCTCTTAATGTTTCTGAAGAATGTTTGAGAGCTACAGCTGTGTGACAAGACAGCCAGACGTCTTCATTATTACAATGATCCCCAAGCCAACCTAATATTTCCATTCATCTGTGACCGTATAAAGCTCCAATCAACACCATATTTTGATTCTAATCTTAGCACTGCTTCTCTAAATATGTGATTCTTCACCTCTACCACATGAGACATCACCTGCAGCACTGCATCCAGCCCTGGGATCCTTAGGACAAGACAGACATGGAATTTGGGAGCAAGTCCAGAGGAGGCCACAAAGATGATCAGAGAGCTGGAGCACCTCTCCTGTGAAGACAGGCTGAGAGAGTTGGGGTTGTCCAGCCTGGAGAAGAGAAGGCTCTAGGGTCCATTTTGCAACCAGTCAATATACAAAAGGGGCTTATAACAAAGACAGTTATAGAATCATAGAATGGTCTGGGTTAGAAGGGACCCCAAGGATCAGAGAGCTCCTAGCCTCCTGCCACAGGCAGGGCCACCAACCTCCAGGCCTGGATCTACACAAAGTTTCTCAGGGCCCCGTCCAACCTGGCCTTGAACACTGCTAGGGACGGGGCATCCACTACTTCTCTGGGCAGCCTGTTCCAGCACCTCACCACTCTTTCTGTAAAAAACTTCCCCCTAATATCTAATCTAAACCTTCCTTCCTTTAGTTTTAATCCATTCCCCCTTGTCCTGCCATTATCTGCCCTTTTAAAAAGTTGAATCCCCTCCTGCTTATAAGCTCCCTTCAGGTACTGGAAGGCTGCAATGAGGTGCCCCCGCAGCCTTCTCTTCTCTAGGCTGAACAAGCCCAGCTCCCTCAGCCTTTCTTTGTAGGGCAGGTGCTCCAGCCCTCTAATCATCCTTGTGGCCCTCCTCTGAACCATCTCCAACA
>VZTU01010756.1:300276-310988 GCA_013400835.1 Zapornia atra | reverse complement strand
GTGCACTCAATTCCATCATCGATGTCATTGATAAAGATGTTAAAGAGAACCAGTCCCAAAACAGACCCCTTGGGGACACCACTTGGCACCGGCCTCCACCTGGACATAGACCCATTGACCACCACAATTTGGCTATGGTCTGTTAACCAGTTTCTTATCCACTGGATGGCCCACCCATCAAATCCACATCTCTCCAATTTAGAGATAAGGATGTGGTGGGGGACTGTGTCAAAGGCCTTGCACAAGTCCAGGTAGATGACATCGGTTGCCTTCCCTTTATCTACCGATGCTGTCACTCCAGCAGAGAAGGTCACCAGATTGGTGAGGCACGACCTTCCCTTGGTGAAGCCATGCTGGCTGTCCCGGATCACATGCTCTTCCCTCATGTGCTCCAACATGTCATCCAGGAGGATCTGTTCCATGATCTTCCCAGGCACAGAGGTGAGGCTCACCGGTCTCACAGTTAAGAGACTTTTTACCAAGGTCTGTAGTGATGGGACAAGGAGCAACTGAAAAAGGGTAGATTTAGATTGGATGTAAGGAAGATATTCTTTATGAAGAGCGTGGTGAGGTACACGTGTTACAGGCTGCCCACCAAAGTTGCAGATGCTTCATCATTCCAAGTTTCCAAGGTCAGGTTGGATGGTGCTTTAAGCAACATGATCTTGTGAAAGATGCCCCTGCACTTGGCAGGGGGTTGGACTGGGTGATCTGTAAAGGCTACTTCTGAGCCAAACCACTCTCTGATTCCATCACACTTCCACACTCTAATGACAACTGTTATAGGAGCACATTCAACCTTGATGCGCCATGGCAAAGTCTTCGGCAAAAGGCAATAAAAGCAAATACTTGCTTTCCCTTTTAGCTGTTGACTGCATGACCTGTAAGTTCATTCCAGAGCTACCAGCTCCTAAAAACGTTATTAGAACAATTCATGAGACCTGGCACACAGGAGGACACTCTCATACTATTGAGTTTGATTGGATTTTTTCCTGGCTATCACTTAAAAATAATTCTTATTCTTCAATGGTTCTGTATAAACCAGATCTTGACTTGCACTCAATAACTTGCTGTACAGCTTCCTGTCAAAAAAATTGCTTATTAACGTTGATTCCTCATCAATTCCTTGAACCGAGCACCAAGCCTGTAAAGCAGCAAAGTGCCTGTTCTGTTAATCTAGATGCCTTATAACCTGAATGTAGCTGCTGGTCGTGAAATCATCTCTCAAGTAAAAGATGCTTTTCCCCAGATAAGTGACAAGGCTTTAATTAGAACATTAACTCAGTTTCTCTGAACTTCCCTTGTGCTAGAAAGTCTTTTAACAAATTGAGCTCAGGCTACCTCATGAGAAGAATGGTGGGTTTTTTCCCCAGCCTTCCTTTTGTTTGTTTACTTCAAAACTTGTTTTAATCATTTTTCATACGTAGCCACTGTTACTTCATCAAAGCGAGCACCAGTTTGATTACCAAAATGGGCCATTTTCTCTTTCTGGCTCTCTGAGAACTCAGAGCTGAAAATGCATTCCCACCATTAGTTTCTTCTCTTTGAAAAGTAGTAGCATTTAAAACAAAAAAAGGCAACCTCCCCCCCACCCCCCAAAAAAAACCCAACCCTGTAAATTTAGCACTATTAAACAACATAAACAAAATAAATGAAAGAAAAATTGCAAAAGGAAGACATTCTTCAAGCTTCCTTTTGTACCACAGCTGCAAAATAAAGTAAACATCATCTGGAAACATCTTATCTGCAGAATATTCACGCTCTCAGAACCACGATGGCTGGTTGATATGGGAAACACTGATTGCCATAACGTTTTTCAAGTAGAAATGCTGACAGAGAACAGTAATTTCTTCCCTCCAAAACTATTATCATTTGTTTAACCAGGAAACCTTCTATTTTAAACTTAATGTTTCATTAGCTTTTTTCATCAGAAAAAGTACTGAAGCATAAGTGTACAAGTAACCTTTGGGCTTTAACCAATGCATTTTTTTGTGATGTGGTGCTTTTAATAATGTCTTAAGACTACTGCTAGTAGAATTGTGGCCAAGACCGGGAATAAAAGCTGAGAGTAGAAAATGAAAATTCACTCCATCTCGGGAAACCTACGGGACAAACTGGATTTAGCTCACATAGGAGGAAGCAGACTAAGTAACCTTGCCTAATATTTTTATGCATACCGTAAGAAATCCACTTCCAGAAAACCACTCCCATTCACCTGCAGAGACATAAATAAATTAAAAGAAAAAAAAGAAAAAAAGAAAAAAAGCAAGGGAGACCATTCCGCACCAATATGTGGAAGAACTTTGTCACTGTGAGGGTGACAGAGCCCTGGGACAGGCTGCCTCGGTGAGTTGTGGAGTCGCCTTCTCTGGAGACATTCAAGACCCATCTGGATGCCTCCCTGTGTGACCTGTCCTAGGGAACCTGCTTTGGTGGGGGGTTGGACCCCATGATCTCTTGAGGTCCCTTCCAACTCCTACAATTCTATGAATCTCTGTTTCCTACAGATTAAACCAGCCACTGCTACGGAGCCTGACATGGAATATGCATCCTAGGGTGAACCGTAACACTGTTAAGAGATACTTCAGTTCCCCTAACTAACCTCACTGTTACTGGTGAATACAGGGCAACATCTCTGCTCAAAAAGTCAAGTTTATGTTAAATTGCAAATAAAAACCCTAAGATCAGTAACACCAGTTTTGGTGGGCCCCAAGGAGTTGGTGAGTATTGCATTCTTGAATGGAAGCAATCCTTCTTCCTAGGAGAACAACTGCAGGGCATTTGTATCTGAACATGTATTTTTGCAGATAAGAGAACTGGTAAGTAAAAGCAGCATGTGTCAAATGGCATACAGCTTGTGGAAAGTCAACGAGAAAGCAACACAGACTACTTGGACCTTAAACTCCCAAATACCTACTTGAACACCGGAGCTGGTGCACAAGGGATCCTGTTACAAGATGGTGTTCTTTTCATAGTGTTTACTTCAAGGGCTTTCTCCTCCTGGAATTACTGTGCTTTTAGGATACAACAGTACTCTTGATACAGAGAAGGACAAACAATGCTTTGTGTACTGAATTTATAATTTTGCAAATGCAGATAAATTTCATTCTTAAAATAAATCTTTGCCTGAAAAACATATGACGGTTTGTGTATTTGCCTGCCCAGATACTAAATCATCAAAACTTGTAAGCACTATCAATTATTCACATTGACTGCGGTACAAGCATGGATGCCTGCAGTTATTAATTTATGGCATAAATTCATCCAGCTGAGAAGTCTTGAAAGAACAATAAAGTCCCGTGTGTTTTGTTGGGAAATTGCAGAGGGATCTGAGCAGCTGTTTACTGTTAGCTGGATTTCCAAAACAAGACCATTCGTACCAGCTCAGTGACAAATTCAGATCTATTGGTGAGCACAGTAATCTGCTAAGAACAACATTGTGCAACTGAACAGTGATTAAATCACAGAATCACAAGGTTGAAAAAGACCTTTAAGATCATCAGGTCCAACCATTCCTGCCCTATGCTAAACTATATCTCTACCTCATCTACCCATCTTTTAAACATACCCATGGATGGT
Organism: Zapornia atra; assembly: GCA_013400835.1. Classification (NCBI taxonomy): domain Eukaryota; kingdom Metazoa; phylum Chordata; class Aves; order Gruiformes; family Rallidae; genus Zapornia; species Zapornia atra. Next base: position 307,409 of record VZTU01010756.1, on the reverse strand, counting down.
GACCTAACCACCTCTCTGGGCAGCCTGTTCCACATCCTGACATCACACCAGGTTCATATAATTCAGCCGTCCAATTCTTTCTGCCGTGCTCTATGGCAAATTGTATCTACCCATACAGAACGTGCAGGTCCTGATTCACCAGGTTCTACAATACATTCCCATATTTAATGCCCCAGACATAGTATTTTGGCCTTTGCAAATTAGGCTGCAGAGACTATAAAGGTTTTATTCTCAAGTGGAAATTCTATGCTGGAGGACTATCAAAACCATTGAAGAGAATTAGGCAAAAAACCCTGAGAAAATACCACTAACAAAATACAAACCAATGCCTATCAAACAACTGTAATAATGACTGAAACATACAGTTTACACTATACCATGCATACTGGGGTACTAAAATTTTAACAGTATTAAAGCTTTAATAGATCCTCAATTAAAGTCTTAAGAAAGGGATAATTGGCACAATTTTTAATTTTTATTTTTTCTAACCAAGAAATGGATTTTCTTTGCATGCTTTTTTATCTAGTCTAGTTCAAGGGGTGCTGTATGTGAGTTGGGAAGGTACCCCACATACCTAGCCCCACCCCCAACTCAGTCCCTACTTTCTGTGTAACCAAAGTATTTTCTTTGTGCTTCACAATAAATACACATGAACTATGAATAAGGAAATTGAAATCCACCCTGAAGTTTGTTGACCTGGGTTCACTAAATAATACATGAACTTTAAGCATGCATTTGCTTTGCTCCGTTGAATGGAAAACTATCAATGGCTCTTCATAATATGCCTATGTGAAGACAGAATTTCATATGGCTATATAGGCAATGCCATTTCTAATATCTCTGCACTAGTCACAATGGTTCTTCCCTCATCCATATGCGATTGACTGACAGGCACAAATACACCACAAACTACCTTGAGAAATTTATTCTGTTGGCAGAACGATTCCAAAGGAGGGCTAATGAGCAAATCTTGCCCAGATTTGCCTGTATTGCAGACAGGTTGCTATCTTCCACTTCCTTGTGGCCCTGTGTTTGACTACCACTCAGGAGTATCTCCTGCTCAACAAGACAACCAACAGAGAACCTCCTAACCAGGCAGGGCTGCTCAGATTTACACCAATTTATCCCAAGAGGAACATTAAATTTACTTGGTAAGTACTTGGTAAAGGATTGCACAGCTGTTCAAAGACCTTAAGTATAATATGTATTTCATGTTACTAGCTGACTTGATATGAAACCAACTACCAAAGGAGGAATATCTTGGTGTAAAGAAGACATTTTTCTCCATATAGAAATTTAGATGCTTTGTTAGTTGTCTTAAAAAAAATATTTCCTGACATTTAATATATTGTTGTACATTTTTACTGTTAATTTTATTTCATATACTTTATTATTCCTTCACAATATCACTGCAAAAGCTATTATGAAGCCAGCATTTCTAAACATTTCTTATAAGGGATTTACCTTTATCCATGAATATTTGACTTGTACTTAAACTCTGCATCCAGCTCAAAGAATTTCTTTCACTTTATCTAAAAAACCAAACCCCATATGTTAATTCATATTTAAGCAAAGCAGGATATATATAAAACCACATTTAATAAACATAGTTCATTTATTAGCTTCCAGGGTCTCTGTGTGTTAGTTCATTAAATAAAGCAATTAAAAATTATATCGTATAATTCCCACGTCTTGAATTCAGCAGCATTAACTAAGTTGCTTTTCTACGGACTTTAAATCACCATTTCCTTGCAAAACACTATTCATTACAAATTTGACCCACTGCAGATCAAATTGAAGGGAAATGGCCTTATTCATTTCCTAATTTAGTTTCATTGCATGGATTATAACCATACAACAAAAGGCAGTGGCACAAATACGTTTGAAAGTGATAAAAGGATAAGATCATAAATGCCACTTTAGAAGATGCTATCTTTGCAATCAATTTAATGCTTTGATATAGGGAAATATATTTCCTTTGATTCAAGCTTAAACAGAAAAGCTGCACTCTCTCATGTATGATATTCAAATTCAAAGCAAATCCTGTGTCTTACATGAGCAGCTCGCATGATCCAGCCTCATACATCCAGAGTAAACAAGAGTAAAAACAATATCACCTTTTATAAATACTCCAGAAATATGTTAAGAGAAATGCAATTAATGAAACATTCTCATCATTCTTAATAGAAATTAAAATGTCACAGAGAACCTAGAAGCTCAGAACTGGAACTGGCTCTTCTAAACATTTATAAACACAACAATAGACTATATTTTCATAGTCTAAACTTGGAAAGAGAATTTTGTACGTTCTCATACATTCTAGCCTTGAACATTGTTTCAATATGGCTACATTAACCAAGCAATGCTTTCAACTACTTAATTTCCCTCTCTACTTAGTTGTAAGAAAAACTAGTAATGGTATTTTAAATATCTCCTTAATTTTAAAGATAGATTTATAGTATTTCCTTTTAGCACTTGGCCAATGGAAAGTCCATCAGGCCTTTATTTTTGAGATGAACAAACAACAGTGGCACAATGTAGTGCACTTGTCCAAAAAAAATCAGGAGAAAGTAAAGAAGGGGAAAGAAAACAAGCTTTGAACTATCATATTTGGAAAGACAAATTAAGCTAATGTGTTTGTTCTATTCTTGTTATTAGTCTAGTCAATAAAATACCCAGGGAAGTAGGACTGTAGATTGCACAGAGTATGTAGAGAATACCTTGGGGAAAAGGCTGAAGATGCTCTTCTCCCGAAATACTGTCACTCAGAATAAATTCAACCTCATAGACAAATGAAAATGTTGAAAAGTCCACCAATCTTTCTTAACCCCTGATGTTTAATAAGGATGTTTCCTGTTTCCAGCTACACTTTGCTCAAAGTTAAATGACAAAAATGTACACGTATGGCCAAAACCAGAATTCCCTTTTAAATTTCTTAGTTTAAGATAAATGTGTTTATTTGAGATTAGCATAATCTCTAGCTATGAGAGTCTCTTAATTATTTAGAAAGAGTTTTCATAATGTTAGAGTCAGAGCTACATTGTGCTGCTCAGAGAGTAACAGATCTACAGTTCCCCTGAGAAAATTGGGAATGGCACAGCTCCTCTCCAGGCATCCAGATAGGTGCCAGAAGTAAGCAAATGATGCATCCAATTCCTCCACAGCATGCCTGGCATTTGATATCATGGCTCATGGAGCCCATCTCTCTAATGTCCTTGGAGCAATATGCTAGGATAAGGGAGAGAAGTGAGAAGTTTCTGTACCTCAGACTGTGACTTTTTTCCCTCATGCAAGAAAGAAAGAGTAACTCATCTTGTCCTTCCAGATTGTTACACCATGGAAAGACTGTCCTTCGGTTTGCATTCATTGCTCACCATAAGGTCAGCTGCTGCTGCTTTCTGGTACTCAGAAACAACCAGCAAAGGCTGACTTTGCAATGACTTTTGCGATAGCTTCGTAGTCAAGCCCATAGTGTGTGCTCAATAAGCTGAACATTCCCTTCTGTTTTCACTAGATACACCCCTAATTTTGCTATCTGTGGAGAAAATACTTCTAAGATGCAGCCACACTAAGTCTAATAGAGATCCTCACCTCTCAAAGCATCCATCAAGAATGGGGCCTGGGGTGAGATATGCTAGAGAGTTTCAACAGGAGAAGCCCCATGAGGAAAATTCCTACCTCATGGAAATGAAAAAAAAGCCTGAAAGTTACTTCTGGTGTGAAAGAACCATGGCCTCAGATCACTTAAAAGCTGACCCTTGGATATTATCAAAATTATCCCAAACTATTTTGCAGATCACCAACAAAGGGGAAAAATAATAAATGAGTTATGAAAGCATCCCTTGAAGTAAGTTATTTTGTTGGACACGCTGAGAAACATGAAATGCACTAAATACCAAAAGGTAATGGTATTTTCAAGGATTAATTACAAAGCTCACTAAAAGAACAGTGAACTTATTTTCTGTTCTAAGAGGAATTGTGAGAATTACATTCTAATACAATTCTACCAAAACCATTTCTGAATAGAAAAAGCAGATTTTTTTTTAAATGAAATAAAATACTAAAAATATTTTTATTATTCAGAAGATCTCATTTTGATAAATTAAATATTTTATACCTGCTTCAGTTTTTGTATCTGCAAACAGCAGAGCCATATAGATAACACTAGAAATTTAGAAAGTTGCAAAAAGATGGGATTTTTTTGAAATGGAAAATTCTGTCTCCTTTCTGAAAAGGGAAAAAGGAGCATTCTCATTTTTTAATGAAATGCTCTTCAGATTGTCAGGTTTCACAAAACATTTCAGTTTAAATGAATCAGCACTTTCTAACTGAGAAATACTCTATCAGAAAAATTCTGGCCAGCTCTACTCAAAACGACAAGTGAGAAAATTGTCTATTTAACGGGGATTGCCATCAAATCAAATCACTGCAGTGCACTACATCAAACAGTCAGCAGTACTGCAGCTGAGCCAGGTTTCCCATCCACTGTCTGCCTCCTGCTCCTCATCTGTCCCCACTTTGTTACCAAAAAATAAGGCACTGGAAGAGTCCTAAAATGAACAGCAGAACCGAGACAGTCAGAGGAGGGGTTGCCAAGGAGAAACATCTCTGTATCTGCAAAGATGCACTACCACTAAAAAGACTGTAGAGGTACTGGCTGTCCTACCAACTGGGCTGTCAAGCATGGAGGAGCTTCCACAAGGACCACGATCAAAAAGAAAACATAAAACGGGTATTATGCTAAAGTAGCAATATCTTGAAAAACATGTGAGAAACACCACAGAAACACCCAGAACAGGTACCAAGTGGCAGACTGTGGTGTCCTAGAGGAGAATACAATCCTGTAGCTTCTAAGCAGAGGTGAGTAGAAGAAAGAAGTCTGTTCATTTCCCAGCTGACAGAATCTTACAGCTGCATTTAAACCTGTGGTAAAACAGTATGTGTGCACTGACTTGGTCTTACACTGACTTTTGAGCTGTGCTCTTTGGAGAAGGCATTAGCCATGCCACATTGGCACGCTTTCAGATCTGCAGTACTCCATGTGCATCCAAAAGCTGCATTTTAGTTTTACTCTCCAAACCCGCACCAGTGCATTCCTCTAGGCCTCTTAACTTCAAAATATGCTCTTCAAAGAGGGTTTTCACTCACCTTTCATAACATTGGGTGCTTTTCCTCCCTTCCTTTCTTTCACTGCCAGCACTGCACAGTATAGCGGCATTAGTGGCCTTCCAACAAAAGTGCTGTTAAGTTCTATGCTGTTGTCCCCTTCAGCCACTGCCATGGAAAGAACTTGGAAACACGTTATATCCAGAAGCCCAAAGTCTGTTTTATATCCAAGTACATTTAAAATGGAAATCACCTAAATTGCTCATTAGCAGCAGTTTCAGGCCCGTGTTGACCCCACCTTATGACATATATTGTTATTAAAATGAATCATATAAGAATCCGGCTGTCCCGTCTCTGTGTCTCTGTATGATGTATCTGTTGACTTACTGGTTTTCACATTTCTTACCAACAGAAGCACTTTAGTCTCCTTAATGCAAAGTCTTACAGCAGGGAAGCTTTCATCTATCTTATGTAGTCATTAAGACAGTAAAATAAAATTTCTCCCAACCCTTTTTATCTATTTCTCTCCTGTGTTTTGTAATACACCCTTCCAAATTTTCTGAATTAATCCTTTGCCTGGGAAAGAGGGGGTGAACAAACAAAAAAAAAACCCAGACCCTAATACCTGACAGTGACCTGAGATAAGCTGCCTTCAGCAGAATCCAAATCACGGTTCACTGATGGATCTCCGCCTGCCTAATTAAACTGCGGACAGTGAACTCTAGGCTGTAACTCTGCTCCTCACAGAGCAGCAATTCATCATTTTGCCATGCAGCTTGTGTTGTCAGGACAAGCTTTTGTCATATGTAACATGTCAGGTTTTGTTTTGATAGGTGACTTTTAATTGAACCATAATACCATCGCTGCCAGACTATGAGAGGACCGAAGTTATAAATCATAAATCCGGATCTATAGCACTTGGGAAGCATGTGAACGTTAAAGGAGCTTCGTGCTATTAGGTTTTCTGAGAGAAATGAGCTGCTATGAAATGGTACACGCCATGGTATAAAGACACAATAATTATTTATGTAGATTTATAAAAGTAGAATAAATATAACAGGTGGTGCAATAAGCCACCTGATGAGCAAGTTATGATGAATGCTATTGGAATGGTTATAACTTCTTTGAAGTATTTGAGTTTATATCCTTGCAGATCTCATAAATTGAGAAATGCTTCAGTAATTTCAAACAACTGAGTACAATGATAGGTAATTTGCAGTTGGTAAGAGCTTTTTATGGCTACTGCAATTAGTAAGTGAGTACAAGAAGTCGTCTTGAATAATAGCTCAACTCATAGATACAAGAAAATTGTAAAATTATGGAATATATTTAACATTGCTAGAGGAAGAAGTGATGGCAAAGCTGCCAGATCAAAGATCAAAAGCCATGAAAATGTTCCATTTAACAATACAGACACTTTCCTAGCTCTTGTACTACAGCAAAGGAGCACATCTTCACAGCCAAGGCCCCATCCTACCATGATCATGGCTATCCATGTAAAATCCCTACAGATATCTGGAAGCTGAGCAAGAGATGTGTTCCTCACCTTTACTGCACACAAGATCCCTGTTTTTTGTCTGAATAATTATTCAGCTCTTTCCACTGTTAATAAGCAATTTTACACATAAATGTATTACATATTCTAAAATAATGCAGAGTTGTCAAATGTATAAGCTTCTCAGTTACACCTGCAGAAAGTAAAGCTATGCTGGTAGTAAGTTGCTTTTACCAATAAGAACTTAGTCCATTTTCTCTTCTGTCTACTCCAAGGCACCAAAATTTTGCAAACAGAAGTTCAGACAAAATAATTGCAGGTACAAACCAATGAACCTTTAAAAAACCAGGCTCCTCATCATAGTCAGAATGATATAAAAAAAAGAAAAGGCCTTTCTGATATTCACAGAGAAAAGGGGCTTCCTTGCCATCCTTCACTTTTCTCAAACATGGGAATTTAAATCACAGTTTAATCCTCTAAGTAGATCCTCAGTTCTCAAAGGCGCAGGGGCCCTTTTTTCCCTTCCCTTCCC
>VZTU01010756.1:261722-300223 GCA_013400835.1 Zapornia atra | reverse complement strand
CCCTTCCCTTCCCCTTCCCTTCCCCTCCCCTGCCCTCCCCTCCTTTTTATCACATTTTCCTTTTCCCTACCAAGTTTCCCTGCAGCTTACACAGTGCGGCAGAGGCTTAATTTGCTATGCTATAAATCAAATTACATTGATGCTGCCCATGGTTCCTAACGACTGATTTACCTCCTGAACCACAAACCATCATGAACCCTTCATGTGTAAACCCCTCCTCAACCACTGGACTGGCCTCGCTTAGGCCACTTGACCAAAGCAGTGTCTAACTCATGATGTGCAACGCAACTTCAGAACTGATTCCTCTGGGGTTTAATTTCTTTTTACACACCAGGTATGTCAGCAATGAGAGCTCAGTCATTTCCTCATTTTTTCCTGATCATACCCTTATTAGGAGATTTTTCACTTGAATAATTTTGACCGGTATTGTACAACCACTGTAGTTCCAGAGATGTATTTAACACATGTGTTATGAAGCCACAGGATCTTTCTGCATCTTAGGTTAGAGCTCTCCAGCCTGCCTCTCTCCACACTGTATAAGGTTTTTTCATAAAGCTACAGAAGTTCAAACTCAGTTATTCCAGATAAATGCTATGGAAACAATTAGGTATAAGCAATCTCTGTAGAAAAGAGTAGTTTCATTATATTGCTTTTTTTTATATATTGAATTGAAAGAGATGCATAAAGGCAACAAGGATTTGACTTTAAAGATCACTTCTACCTTGAACTATTGCAGTGGAAAATCAGTTTAAAAAATTTATCTGAAATTAGCCTCAACTAAAGTAGCTGTCATCTAATTGCTTGTCTTTTGCATGCCTTCCTCTTTAAAGAAGGTAGCATCTAAAATTATGCTGCATTTCAGTTTTGCAGGCTTCAGGTCACAAAGGCACCCTGCACACAGCTTATGTTATAATTAATAACTGATGGAGCATTGCTATGTTTTTAATCTTCCTGAAACCACAGTTTTGAAATCAGAGACATTTATCACTCCATTTAAGCAGCAACGAAGATATGAAAAAAAAAAACCCCACGTTTAGTCAGTATTTCCAGAATCACAACATGTTCTTTCCAGCCATTAACAGACAGCTTACCAGCTTTGTCACTTAATGCAGCTGAAATGCAATTGACAGGATGACAACTCTTTTTATGAGGAGCCTGAGTCACATCAAATTAGTCACACGGAGATGTTAGTAACATATAACCTGCAAAGATGTAATGTCTTTCCGATTTTATACTTGCTGTGTTGTTACTCCGTCGCTGCTGCACAGATACAGATAGAATGTCTTTTTTGATTTTGAACTACTCCTGCTGCTGTTTGTGCAGGGGTGTATAATTAGTTTTAAGCTCGGGTGAAGAACTGACATAATATCTGAAGTTGAAGATGCGAAAATGTATCTAGCAAAAACTAATTTACACAAACATTACACTATTTGTTATATGCCAGCTTTATTATAGGCAGAATTTTCTTTAGCTTCAGTCTACAAAATCAAACCTCAAAGGCAGGATCTTTGCAATATATGTTCCAGCTGGACTATTATATCTAGATTATATGAGAATCTTATTCAAACCTGGTCTCTCAGAGCTATTTGGTGCTCTCTGTTGGACTGATAATTTGACTTACAGTAGGGGTGGCTTTGCTCCAGAACAAATCCATAAACTAACAAAAGAAAGCATAAAGCCCACACTATGATCCATTTGCCCCACCAGCGGTTCTGAGACACGCTGTTAAAACACAGTGTCAGTCTCAATAGTACCGTAGCTCACTGAGGAATAAGTCTTTCTGGCTCCACTGTGTGGCCAGGCTCTGATTTTGACATAAAGATACCTGCCTAAGGACTGAAAAGATTTCTGTTAGCTCAATTTCAGAATAAAAGGAAGGAGTCTGCCTGAGTTCTCCCATTACTGAACAATGAAAAGCCTCAGTTTTAAATACACAGGAAGCCACCACCGAACAGAGCTGTAGAATATGCTTAGAATTGAAAATGCAAAATTAAATTATTGTTTATTGTTATCATTATGATCTCAACAGTGACTTAAGTATCTTTAATTAACTTGCAGTCACACCAGTCATGCTTGGAGCACTGCTTTGAATTTGAAGCACTACCAAAACCAATAAATTTCTAAACCAGTGACTATCACCTAAGTACTTTACCCAAGAATTGCCTGGGCGGGCATAGGTGCATGTGCATGGACACACACTGACTGGAAACTGCTGTCAAGACCAAATTTTGTGTTATCCAGGCTGGGAAGGGACTCTGCCCTCCACAGCCATATGTGGGCTTTCCCCCCCACAGAGCACCCTGATGGACACAAGCTTGTCTATGGGCAGGTAGTCTGTGGGACATGGATGGAGCAAATGAACCCCTCTGTCCTGTATTTGGAAGAATTATTAGAAATGGTTATTTCAGGATGCTTTCAAATGACTGCACAACGTGCAATCCATTGTCATTCTTATTTCTTTCTTGCAAATACAAGTCTTGCCTTTGCTGAAGTGTTTGAGCTCTCCTAAGCTCATTTTTAAGCACTCCAGTTTAAAGTCTCAGATATTGTTGTGCAATGTCTGAAGGACAGAGAGCACTTTGGACCCTCAATCATGCCTACCATGCTAGGGGTCAGGGATCTACCCTTCAGAAAACCTCCTACACACCAACCCCTGTTACCTCGATGATTCCAGGGAGGTTGTCTGGCAAACTCAAATGGCTTTTGTAGGACATTAACCCTGATTTTTGCAGTAGTATTTCTCTCTCCCTCGTCTGCTTGTCCCCAAATCTCAATCATACACTATGGATCACAGCACCAGAAAGCATCATTACCTTCAGCCTTGAATGACTGAATAGGAGCTCTACCTTATGTGAAGCACAGCTTTCCTCAATATACCACTGTGTACTTTCTGTCTGGAGAACGAGTGCATCACATGGAAGAAATAAACTTATCTTGCGGCCTTCTCTAGACTATGGTCCCTCATTTCTATGTGCCTATTCTCCCTCGTGGAAACTGAAGGAATTGCACATCTTTGAGGTCTTGAATTTGGATGACAGAGCAACAAAAAAATACAAAACAGGATCTAATTGGATGACAGACTAGCTGAAAGAGAGAAGTTGCTTTAATCTTATTATTTTTGAAATTTGGCTCTGGTACCAAATTCTTTGCTGTAAGGAATATGAAGCTTTATAATGAAATATTCACAACATTTTCTTATGTCTTTTTTTTTTTTTTAAAGTAACTAACCTCAGAATTGATCCCAAGCTAATACATTCTCCCAGCAAGTATAAGGATCCTCAAGACTTGGCTGTTCTTTCTCAAGCTGCCATCAGCCTGTGCTTGCTTCACTAAGACATCTAAATTTTCTCTTAATTCTCTTACTAAGTATTCAATAAAAAAAACCCCAACTTTACTTAAGGCCTCCATTTATATTCCATTGAGGTATACTGGGCCCTCCAAGTAGTGTGTTAAGTCTTGATGTTTGTTCCTGGACTCCTAAGCGATGCCTCTAAGATCTCAAGACAATTATAACTGTACTTTGAGGCTTTACCAAATCCACCAAAGTTGAAGGTGTTGCTGCCAATTCAAATTACTGTTCTGCTCCTAGAATTCAAACTACAAATTGCTACATGTCAGTATAAACAAATACCAGTGTTTGTTCATGAAATATGTGTGCCTCAAAAGCTAATTTATATTTGTACACAAATTTGATTTCTATTTCTGTGTGGATTTTAGGATTACATTCTTGCTACTCTGCTCTTAAATTATTTATTAAATGTTTAGACAAGGAGTCTCATCTTCCCTTTATTCCCCAGGAGGAGAAATCAGGAATGAACGAAATGCATTTGCCAATAACCTGTATTTATTTGGGCCTAAATGAAAGTGTGTGTTGTCATTTATCCTTCTATATGGCATTTACATAACGAAGTATGGTAACAGTTATAAAAAGGACACACTGTCATTTTAAAGAAATGAAGCCAACTGCAGAGACAGCTGTAAATGGCTTCAGCGGAGTTGAAAACTAGCTCCATTGCTTTAGTCTTCTATGTACCTCAACTTAAGAGGTAAATTCACAACACTAAAGTAACTTTGAAAAAATATTACAATTTCTACTAATACTTTATGTTTTAATATATCTTCAGTGTCTGTTTTAACTATCCACGAAGCAGAAACGTATGCTCAGAGCATAAGAGAACGATCATTCCCTCTCTCTTTTTCACTTCATTATTCACATAGAAGCAGCATACTCCACGTTTTTTCAATTAGATTTTTTTTTTTAATCTCTCTACAACATTTCTATAATCTCACAATATTTCCTCCACAATACCAGTGAAGATACCTGGACTTGCACAGGTGACAGAGACCCAAATAAGGGACACTACTTCCCAAATCATTCCTTTCTATTTACTAACGCTGCTCTTGTCCACCTCCCATTTCACATAGCCATTTGTCTTCCACTGAAGTTCATCCACTTCTTTGCTGCAGATCAGTCTTCCAGTGTTTTTGCTATACCAGCCCTTTAGCGAGCTCTTGCTTAATTTTCCTTATTTTATTCACAACTCCAAGTCAGTCATTTTCTCTTATGTTTTATATGCAGTTTTATCTTATTTCCTCAAGCCAAAAAACCCTCCTAAACTGAACAAATTTCTTCTCTGACCTTCGCTAGCCCCACCTGCCTATACTGGGACTACCTTCCTCGGCTAGCACTGAATCCTGTATGTGCTTATGGCCGGCAGTATAACGTTGCCATCTGCCTCAAGTCTTCCCTGCACATTTAATCACACTGTATTCAGGGTCTTATTTTTTAAATACAGTTAAAAAATATAACAGGGTATTTTCAACATGCCAGCCTCTCATTAAACATCATATGGTGATAATCACTCTCCCTGAACAGCAAGTTATTTACCATTATTTGCTGTTCTACGTCTAAAAGCTTGTAAGTGCCTCAGGGTAGAGACCTGTCTTATATTTCAGTCACACATTATTTACACAAGTTATTATTGTTAATTATTTATGTAGTCTTCCCATTTCTTATGTTCATCTACCCAACCATCCAACACGCTGCAGCTACTTTCATTTCCCTTGTCAGTCCCTCTGACTGTGACAACCCCTCCTTAAACCCTTGCTGCGACTGAGTATTTTTCCTTATCCTATCTCATTGTCAGAACAATAATAACCCTTTTCACTAACAAGGTTTAGGAGAACAAAAATGCAATAAAGAAGAAAAAAAAAAGACTAATAATTTGAGAAAGTGCACAGTGTTGATCCTCAAGAGCTGCTTTGTCTCTTAGTAACTGCTAACAGGAATTAAGATGACAGGGCAAATCACTGGGAGCATAATGATATCAATGATAATGAAAGGTTTGTATAATTCCTTGGAAAAAAAATGTTATCAAAACAAGATAATCTTTTTCTTTTTTCTTTTTTTTTTTTTGACATAGCACTCTTGACGTCATGCTTGCAAAGTGCCTACAGGCAAACAGATTCCAAATTTCAAACCAGAGACAGAAATTTTCAAACACCTACCCAAGAAAGAGGAGGGAGCTGCAGAAGAAGGAAATCCATTTCAAAATAAAGCATAACTTATCTTTGTGTTTAAATAAACATTAAGAAAAGAGAGAGAACATTCTATTGAGAGAAAAAAAGAAGCCAAAACCCAGTCAGAAAATAATACCCCATTTTGAATTTTTATTGTGTTACTTTGCAACGAGCCAGAAAATACTCATATTCTTGCATTTTTGTTAATGTTTAACTCCCATTTCTGCAATGTAATGTACATCATAAAGCACCAGAACATTTTTAAATAACAATGAAATTCAGCGTGCGTTGTATGTTGTACCACAGGACACAAATATGATATCACATACTACATTAACCTGCCAAGATACCACAATAACTATTACTATGTGTTTTCAACTTTTGATTTAAAAACCACAAAGAGTTACAATTCAAACCCTAACTGGATAAAAAATTACTTTTATATCAGTGCTATCTCCAGAGATATGCAGAGAATTGAAACGGTTGTTTTTTGAACACTTTGACATTATTTCTCATTGAAATGAGCATGAGAAATTGTTCATCAAAAGCAGAGAGGAGAAAAAAAAAAAAAAAGAATGGATTAGCATTTTAAACCTGTCCCAGGAGTTTGACTCAAAATTGAGGTAATTTCATAGCCAGCTAGAATTTAACTCCTTGTAGATTCTAAATGGTAACTCTCATACCGCTTACACAGTAGGAAGAAAAAACACTAAATATATTTATTCTCTAATGACCTGAACTTTAAATGGCAAGGCTGCTACTTTCATAAATCAGTAAGATTTTTCTCTTCTGATGTTTTAATTTATTTATGCAAGAAAGTGATTCTGACAAGGCTTGACAATTATATTACCATGATACTGCAGTGTAGTATGTGCTAGTACAGTGTGGCTGAAACACACTACTACTTCCTTCTGCTCTTGCTATCCTTCCAGGTTCTTTTCCATTCTCCTACCCTAGCTTTCATAATTTTCTTTCCATACTTTCTTATTGTCTTAGTTTCCTTCCCTTATCTCTTTTCCATATTTTTATCATTACAGGTAAAAGTCCTATAAAACTTAAGAAGTTTTCAGATAGATCATTACTAATATAATTGCAGTATGGCGAGCAGAGTGGTGTTTGAATGTAAATCAGACTGGGTTTTTACAGTTCATTAGAAAGAATTGGGGATTGAATTTAGTTTAATCAAAGCTTGAGCGCTCCCAGTATACACAGCACACACCTTGTGAGGGAAAAAAAAAAGCTTTAATACAGACTCAGAGATTAAAGATGTATGTCGTGCTTTGCATCCATTCAAAGGTGTCCACGTGGGGTGCAGTGCAGACACATTTCTGACCTGCTTGCTGGAAAAGCACCTGTCCTGAAGGTAATACACTGATACCCTGACTGACATTCCTCTTAGAAAGCATCTCCGTGGAAATTTCCTAGGATCTCTCCTTGGCTGCTGGTTTTCCACTTAGACTTACTTTGAGATCCCTAAAAACTTTCAGGGTGTTAATCCAACTGGTAGGACTTTGCTTAGTATTCAAATTTAAACACAATTGTTATGTCACATTAAACTACTCGCTCTAGAGAAGCTGGCTTTCTCACGGTTCCTTTTTCTCAAAGGGTCTTCAGAAGTTTAGGAAGCAGGCCAGGTACAGCTAGAGAGGATCCCACAGAACATGCAGCAGCTCTGCACTTAGGGGAGCTTTGTGGGATGGTGACAGGAGGCAATGGTAACTTAAAAGTTAAACCCGATTTCGAAAGGCTCAGCATTTACAGAACATTTCAGGGTGATAAGCAGCTGAGATGCCAGGCACCCACTCAGCCATAAGTTCCTAAACATCCTCCTTTGTAATTGATTGTCTCCCCTGGGAAACTATCTCTATAGAGTTACTGTACATCTTTTAATGCATTAGTAGTTAAGACCTTTAGTATTTACTAATGTTTTGCAGACAGTGAATTTATCACCAGCAATCCAAACAAGATTTCTGAGGCAATCTTGAAGTTGAATAACGTCTTACGTGGAAGATGGAGCAAAGTGGAGACATTGCGGTCAAACTCTGCCATAACATGGAACTTGAGGGTTAAGATGGAACTGATAAGTTGCATCCCTGCTGTCCCTAGCCCACGGCATGCTGTCCTTTTGGTGAATTATAATGTCATCATAATACCAAAACACACCTCCATCAGTTTCATTGATCTGTACCTATAAACACGAGGCGAGAGAATTTTACAGCAGTCACAATAAAGGTGTGTATGACTAGAGTCCCTCAAGTTCCACCTTAAAGATAATAAATGACATTAAAATAGCCCCAAATCCAAGATGTGTCAGGGAAGACACCCTTGCGCCTCACCCTGATCTCTCAGTCCAGCCGATGGGCTGAGCCTCTCCTCCCCCCCATCGGGACGCCTATGGGTAAGATTTGAACACTAGGCCATACCCAGTGCCTCCCCTGGGAAACTATCTCTATAGAGTTACTGTACATCTTTTAATGCATTAGTAGTTAAGACCTTTAATATTTACTAATGTTTTGCAGTCAGTGAATTTATCACCAGCAATCCAAACAATCTGTGTGTCTGTTGCTTGAATAAAATACTCTTTCATTTGAGCCTGTCGTGCTGTTGTACTGCTCCTTTGAGGCAGCCATGGTAGTGCAAGGAACAGGACTAGGTTGACGGAGTAATTTATCACTTGTGAATCCAAATCATGATAGTTCAGTGCATGGAACTAGACCGGGCTTATAACGACTCATTGGGCACATCGTTACCCTTAACGCAACAGGCTTACCACGGCACGCCTGCGCATTGCTTCTGGGTGGGGAATGGGCAGCTGCTGCAAAGATCACTCCTTGAGGAGACTACGCTAAGGCGTGCATGATTCACGGTGCATGTGTAAGAGCACATACATACCTTGCAAAAATACTGAGGAATTGGCAGTTTAATGTGGAAAGGCACAAGCTACAGGCCAGTCAATGTTAGGATGGTGCGAGGTCCTGTGAGGGCGAGGGAGTATCACTCTATGTGCCCCAGCACAGGTCTGGGCCACGGCACGCTGCAGCTACAGCAAGAACAGGGCAGCAGTGCTCGAGTGCTTTGGAGCATGGACAGAGCTGGGTCTGGAGCTCCCATGGCTTCCTGGTTGGGCAACAGCACCGTGGCTTTAATCAGTTCATTGCCTGTGCAAAATGGACTGGGTTTCGCAGCTTGGAAAGCCCTGGCGTGGATTTGTGTGTTAAGTTTTTACTGCCCTAAAAATAGGAGTTCATAATTGAAAAGCTGGCAGATCCTTTAATTATAGGGGAGCAAACAATGCCACTGGAGAAATGTAAATACAGCCTAATTGTTACTTCTTTATTTCATTGTTAAAGAGCCAGCTGACATAATGGCAGACATTGGATAATGCCTGTGTCTTAAGCAGCAAGATCTGCAATCAAGTTTTTTTTAAATGTTCCTCATTTGTTTCTCCCACGGGACTTTACATGCAAAATCTTGCCAAGTGAATCAAGAAAAAAACAAGGTAAGTGTGAATGCTGGAAAGAGAAACCGCAAAGAATACATTGAAAGTACTATACGGGGCACAGTTTAATTGAATTGTGATTTGTTGGTCTTGTAAGCACTCTCCAGAAAGGAATGTCATGCTAATCAAAAGCTGTCCAACTTCACCTTATTTTAAGCAGGCAAACTTTAAATGAGACAGTTCGGGATTTTGATTTCTGAGGGATATTGGATCACATTCACCCACAGGGCATTTAAATATAAAAACCTATTTATATGCAAATTCTTTAGTATTTCATGTAAAGTGGATTTTTATCAATTGACCATTCTATTCTATAAGTTATCCTGTTGATAAAACATCTTTAGTAATGGTAAAATGAAGGAACAAATATAATCAGTGCAGCTCATTTAGGTAGATCCTAGACTTTCTTGGGGGCTTTCCTCTGAGTTCCTGAAATGTAGAGCTATAAAGTTAACAAATTGCCCTTCACAGAAGGACCCAAGTATAGAAGTTCTCAGAAAAGGCTCTTTTTGATCACTCTCACCTTAATTGGAGAGATAACTAATACTGGGGAAAGTTCAGAATATGTTTCTCCTAAGTCAAAGGAAATTGGAGCACCTTTTTGCTATGGAATCAAATCCTTCAAAAAAAATTTTTTTAAAGAAAACTCAGGTCAAATCCCTAATGTCCAAATTTTAGCCTGACCAGCTTTTGTAACACAATATCCTTTAGACATGTGTAGAAGAAAATGCTTCATTATCAGAGAACCTCTGGCTGTAGTGAGGGAACATCTGCTATTATAAGGTATTCCTTTTGATGGCGCTTTATATGCAAATGTGTAATTTGGGGAGAGGGACAGCTGTGCCTCGCTAATTCTACATATTGTGCAACACTAAGAGAGTTTGGGGGGTGTTGGGGGAACTCCAGTCTTGGAGGTAGAAGCGATCTCACGGGGGAAGGTTGGAGCTTCTGGCTGTTCTTTTGCCTGCCCACTGTGGAATGCCTCGTCAGAACTGAACAGGTATTTGCAGTGCCTCTGAGAGTTCTACTGTGAGATGCCGAGCACCACCATCCGCACTGACATTACCACTTCCAAACACTTCCAAACTCCTCACCTCCAGAAATGGATGCCACCAAAGCTCTTGGCAGCCCTTTGGCATTAAGGATTATGGCACCAAATACCTGCAATCCACCCTAACTCTTCTCTTTGGGACCAAAAATACATGGATTCTCTTGAAAGACTCTATGTACACTTGTTGTTGTTGTTGTTGTTGTGAAATTTCCCTCAAGTCTGGAAGGCAACTGAATAGTTACCCCAGTGCTGCCTTCTGGAGCGTTGCAAGCCATCCGAGATGAAACTAGGATAATACGATTAGCCCAAGGCCACAGAGCAGCTTGGGTGATTAAGTGAGAGAGTTCAGCGATCACAGATCTTGCCCTCATCCCTGGGAGGTTATGGTCATGATAGCCAATTGCTTCAAACATGCTTGCAGTGGTTATTTGTTTATTTAAACAAGTTAGATGTAACGGAGCAGTTCCCTCTTTTCCTGGAAACAAGTTAGTGTTTCTTTGGACTGTTTATTCCTCTGAGGCTGAACTTGGGGAACGGCCTTTTAGAAATAATAAAGTATTAAAAGATTTTGCTAGGTTTGGAACAATACACAGAAATGGCCATTTCGTAAGCCATGTATCTTGTAAAGAATTTAATGTACATTATTACAGAAAACGGGGTCATTTATTTGAGTACAGTAGCCTTTCCAGTAATAAAATTGCATAGAGAATCAGGTATGAATTCAAGCATATTTATCCAACATAAACGCTCATAGATTTCTTCTAAATTTACATAGTCCTTTTAAGAGGTTTGAGAGAGTAGGCAGGGGAGTTAAAAAATTGAATCTCATTACATAAAAGATATATTAGTGTTTGTTCTGGAACTCAACTGACAAAAAGAATTAAAGAGGTCACCTTTGCCAATTCTTAATAGTGAGTGATCAATGTGATGCTAGATTTTACAGTATTTTTGGTATTTAAACTTTGCCTTACTGGGTTCACAGTTGTCTGCAACATCCAGTGCCTCTTATTGTATCTAAATTGTTCCTACAGACTGCTTCTCACTTTCATCTTTTAAGTTGTTCTCTAATATATATTTTTAAAAATTAAATAAAGAAATTTTTGCAACAGGCAGGCATTATCAGTGATTGGATTTTTTACATTTCAGTGAAGATTAATATTCTTTGAAATCTTTTCCCTACCTTTCAGTTGCACATATCAATAACAACCATATTCTGCTGTATTATCACAGCCAAGTCGAACATGTAATTTGTAAAAACATCTTCAGTGCAGTTCATTAAAATGATGAACTCATGTTGCTATGTATGATTCCTGTATATCTGTACCACATTAACGTATTCGTTCGTTGCTTCCGAAGTTACCCACTCTTAGGAAGCAGATTTGCCCAATGATTTATTTGATGTATCCAATCTTTTTGTTTCTTCTGATTTCCTACAAACGGAACACAGTTCACAACTCACAATCATTCCATTACTCTGAATAGATAAACACCGTCCTATCAATTTCTCCTGAATGCTCTTTGTTATTTTTCTACTATCCTAATTCTTCATTTGATCAGTAAAACAGCACTGCATTGTGTCCCCTGATAAGCTGATGTTCATAGCTTTTAGTATAAATGCATAGTGTAATGCGAGTTCGTCTTTCTAATATTACTCTGAACACAGTTCTTTCCAGCACTCCAAGGAACAGAAATGGACCTCTTTAACAGAGACAATACAACCCTAATTACCCTTATGAAGTGAGTTTACCCTCAAATATTGCAATCAATATGCAACACGGGAAGGGCTGAGGCTGAATTCAAACAAATTTAAAATCATTCTTGTGATACCACATCATCAGGTTGAATATCTGCTAAAATTCTTACAAGACCTGCTCACCATATCCATAGGAAGTTTGACTGAATTTCACTCAATTTCTGATTTACATTTATTTTCTTTCAGCTACTGCATTGTACTGTGTACAGAAAACTGCAATCTTGTAAATAACTTGTCATGGATAAGTAGCAGATTTGCAAAATTCTAATAAAGTCCTATATTTGCTCTAAGGTGCCATCGGCTAACATCTATTAAAATCATCAGGGAAATGGAGATGGTGAAATAAGGACTAACTTTCCCAATGCGTGAAACAGGAAAACACTTTGAAATCAAACAGATTATTTTCAAAGGCTTTGTTTGACCAGAAATAGAAAACCATTTACAGTCAAGCCAAAATAGGCACATATACAAGTTCTTACAATCTATAGTTTCCTATCAAACAGTATCACAACTGCAAAAAAATGAGATGAAAATCAAAAATCCAGTGCCATCACCCACCCTTCTTCCTCTGTGTTCACTAACAAAGTTTGTCATTTGGAATTAGTTTCATAATGGTGTACTAGACATGACCCACCACCTACTGCTTTCAAATTATCTCCAGCTTCATTTCTAGCTTTCCACTTTACATCTGTTATTTTTAAACCCTTTTTTTAAAAAAGCAGAATAAAGAAGATTCTGACATCAATTATGCCAGTTTGCCTCTGGTGTTATTTATGTAAGCGAACTGTTGCTCTGGACCTTTCTGGAAGGAACTGGAGCCAAAGGTGTTCCAGTCTGCACATCAAGTAGACACATTTTAGAATTATCATTAGTGAATTATCCATATGCATCTTTTTATTAATCAGCCTTATTAAGGGTAAAAGCATATCTCCTATTCTAAGATGTAATTACAACATACCCCTGATCTCTACTAAGTCTATAAACAGAACACTTGTTTTAATTCTTGACCCTTGGGATTAAAACCAAAATCAGAGATTAAATGAAGTCAAAAACTTAGCACTAGTCCTGCAAACTAAAATACAGGGACCATCCACAATTATTCTGCATTCAGACTTCAGCGTGTATTGTGTTCAAACACTAATCCTCCCATTTACTTTAAAAGATTAATGCAAGAAAAGGGTGACTAATTGTAAAAGGGGCACAATAAGGTTCAGGTTGGTGCTCTTTTGTATTAGAGAAAAATAATATGTTTGAGATGCAGAAATTAAATTTTCTGGAAGAGGTCAGCATGGGAATCAAATGAATCCTTCTGATTCATGCAGAGTCATGCATTAACCACTTGAGATTTGGAAAGGGAAGACTTAAAGCTTTTTTTCCTCCTGCACAGATAATTTCCTTTAATAACTAAGATGCTATTTTGTCTTCAGAATATCAACTTTCCAAATTAGTTGAGTTCTGAAGGTCCTCCAGAGCACAACATCTATGATTAAACACTTTCAAAAGTTCATTCTACTAGTAAAAGTGGAAATTCCATTATTTTAGCAAGAGCAGGCATGTCAAATTTATCGAGGCATGATAGGACTGAGGATGGAATAGACGCAAGGAATCTGTGTTTATAAGTTATATTCACAGGGCACAGAAGTTATTATAAACCTCATTATGAGGTGGTACAGTAATCAAATGAAAAGAATAGTTATCGTGAATCTTGTTAAGCCTAAATTGTAAAGAATTACCTTCAAAACTTTTAAAAGATAGCAACACAGAGGCAGCAGAATCACACAAACAGCATTCTTTTGCCTTGGTTCACTCAGGAGAAAAGTCCCCATTTATGACTTACCCTACTCCAGAGCTCCAGGGGCTGCAGAAACAAAATCCACATGCAGTGTTGTGACTCTCCAACCGGGTGGCAGCAAAAGGGATGACACTCTCAGGAGATCCTCCACCCAATGGCAGACTCCAGCCAGCCAAACCTAGGAAGAAGCACATGCAGAAGCATCACAGAGAACCTTAATATGGTTCCTTGGGTGAAGTGTTAGTGCTATCGAGAGCATTACCTATTTTTTTACAGTTCTTTTACGGTGCCAAACCATATCCAGAAGGCAGACCAGAAAAAACTTCCTAGTGAAATCTGACACAGCATTTTCCAAGATTACAGTAACTGTACTGAGCTGTAAGCCCAGGATGCCTTCCTTAGTATGGAAGAACAGCATGTGTACAGTTTCATTAAGTTATACATAATTGCTAATTTTTCCTTCTTCAAGAAATTAAAAAAAAAAGAAGGCTACTTTTCCATTTTGACAATGGATATTTTTGCTCTGTTTGAATATCAAATCTTCTGCAAAACAGAAATTCCATGTTTTGCCTAGCTTTAAAGGGGTACATATGGCAAACACAAAGTAGAATACATTATAAAGTATTCTACAGCATTATCACAGTGCCTGATTTATCCAACTGCCTCATCATTTTGGGCACAATTAAATTCACTAATAGAAAAGCTGTTGAATAACATCATGCTTCAGATCACTAGCTGAATAACATTGTCATACTCAGGCTAATATATTGTGACAGCTCCTGCCTAGAATACATAAGATCTGAAAGTTTTGATCATAAAAATATCTTTCCCAGATCTTCCAAACAAATAAAGTAAATAACATAATAGGAGAACGAGTAAAGGTCTAAAAGTTAATATTTCAGAACAAGTGAAAATATTTCTCAGTTAATTTAAACATTTGTCTCTATGTATCTTTGACATTTGGAGCCAGAGGAAGGGGTGTTAAGAAGTAATTGCATTCGCTGCCTTCCAGATATCTTTTATTGGTTCTCAAGTGGATGTGAATTCAAGAAACGGCTCTGAATGCCTGCATGGGGAAAATATTTCTTTTGACATTTTGTTCTCTGGTAGCATTTTTATGTTTACGCATATATAAATAAATTCCTTGAAAAGCAAACTCTTCTAGTACACATATTAATGAAAAGGGGATGTCAAGGCACCTCTGCTAATTTTCTGTTTGTAAAAGGAACCATGCCAGCTAAGGATCTTTGACATATCTGGCCTTTTTTTTAAAAAAGATGCTTTTATTTCAAGCAATGGGAATTTTGTTTCTGGATCACTGCTGTGCAAAGATTAGGCTAATTGTAAAAATCACTTAAAAAAGCACAAGCACTTTGAGACGCAGTCCAACAAGCACTAAAACCAACAGTCAGTAGAGTTAGTCCCCTATAGCCCTTATACAGGGGAAGTTATGAATGGAAACCAGACTTTTTCCAAGCCTATTTCTCCCCCATCACAATTTTAAGAGGTTCAGTGCATAACGCAGCTTTAGTTGCCTGATTTTAAAAAAAAAACAAACTTAAAATATTTAGGCACCTAAATGACTCCAAGGGTTTCTGAAATTTAAAAAAAGAAACAAAAAGAAAGATAAAACAACTTTCTGAAGTTTGGGATTCCTTTATGAGAAAGTCTATAAATTCTGTTTTCCAATCAAACATGACTTTAAAGTTATTTTTATAGCTATCATGATCTATTAGCTAAGAGGGAAAACTAAATTGCTTAGATCAAGATACAGGACTGGTTGATTCTCCTCTCACAACAGCGATTTGCTACAGTTCCATAATGTTGACATAGTCTGTGTATGCTTCATGGACAGGATTAATTCTGGAAAACAGAAGTCTATAGAATGTGTTATTTTGTCTTCTCCGGGAATAAGAAACTATAAAGAGTGCAATTACTCTATCAGATTTTGAATTCCAGTTTAGTATACAAGTTTATTGTTTAAAATTATCCAAGTGACAACATTGGCACAAGTTTGGATGCGAGTACCTTTGTTACCAGCAGTAGAACTTACCAAGACTTGCTTTCTCGTATGAAAGTCCTGCAAGAGCTGCAATGCCCCAAATAGGGCAGCCCTCTTCAGGGATGGGATCCGCATAGCACCCTCCAGCCCTGCCGGGACACACGCTTGGTGCTGCGCACCTCAGGTGTCCACTATCTGAAAGAACATGGGATTATCTTAACTAGCCTCCCTTTCTTTATAATACTAGCTGTACTAAACAGCATTTTTAAATAGTACTTTACAGATTCTGAATCTTCTTACTGGGACTGCAATGGACCAGCGCCTACTGGTACAAAACATCATCTGGCCTAAAATTATTGTCAGTGTACCTATTAGAGTCGAGTCCTCTCTTTGCTAAGGAATTAAAATACAGTTTCTATTTATTTTTCATTTTACAAGATTGATTAGAATAGTATTTTCTACATTTCTTAGATACCAGATGTTCTTAATTATTTACCCCATTTTTGTTTAATTTTTATGTACTTTATGTGCCAAAGTACTGTTTCAGACACATAATAGATACCCTCCATCTCTCTGTAAAGCATACCCAGAAATGCATTACAGAATGGAAATTTATTGATATTCTGTTAAGTTTCAAAAGGAACAGCCAAAGGAAACATGGAGATGACAGCAGGAAAAAAAACCACAACTGATTCTAATTGTATTCAATCAGTAATTGAATTCTGTTAACGGAAATGACTCATAAATGAACCAGTGTGACCAATATCCCAACATCTTTTGCTAAAAAAATTTGATTTATACAGTATTTAGTACTCTTGATAAAAAATGTTCGCCCTGTTAAGGCTCCCTACACTTTTTCATCTTGTTTAGCCTGTAAGATCTAAGCTTGGCTTAAGATTTGCCTGTCTCGCTGCCCATCTCACTGTCTGAACCAGAGGAATGTCTCCCACACCTGAGCTAGGCTGGGTGACAGCCCTGGTCTGAACATACACAATGGACACAGACTGTGCCAGAAGAAAGGCTGCTACAATTTCCATGTAGGATATAGCTGACAATGGAGCAGAAAACACGTCACCAGAGAGCTGGCTCAAGTCTCTCTGCCCTGCAAGCAAAAAAGTACTCTTTTCCCTGCCCCAAAAGACACTAGAACATTACTTTCCTGCCTGTGAAAATGGAAAGCTTAAAACCTGCAGCAGCAGCATGGTGCAAATCCCATGGGACGACTACGTGGCAGGCAGCAAAGACCCCTGCTAACTCACTCCGCTGTGCCTGGCAAAGGCACCTGCAGAGCAAGCCCTGAGCTGCTCAGCAGCAGAGCTCTCTGCTCTCGCACAAGGGGTGCTGGCTGTGATCACGGCAGGGGCTTCCACCCTCCAGCCTGAGGGTGCTGCCCTTTCTGCAGGGGAAGGGCCCCAAGCTGTCCAAGCAGCGAATCTGGAGCCACTCACCCTCTCCAGTGTCTGTGTCCCCCACCTCAGGGCACTGGCCTTCCACTGTGCCTTCTGGGCACAGCTCCAAGTCATCCCATCAGCAAATAAAATGTGATTAGGTGGAAGAAAAAAAAAAATTACCAAAAGCTATCAAACTGAAAGATGCCACTTCAAACTCTTGAGGCACGGGCGAGCGGCGGATGAAGAGAGTGCACTGGGCAAATACTGCTTCAGTTCCTTTCCTTTTTCCGTGCTCTGGATTAGTTGGACCTGACATGGCTCCATTCTGCCAAGTCCTGGGTTCAGGTTGCTGACCCACACTCCTTAGTTGGGAGCGTGGGACAACAAAAAGCCCGAGTCCTGCCAAGAGCAGTGGCAGACTTTCAAAACAAAACGCCAGCAATAAAGTAGCACAGGATGGATGGGTTCACTCTGAGACCATGCTAGGTCAGGCAGGAGACAAATCAAACAGTGCCCAGTAGGCACTACTGGCCTTGTCAGTAATATTTACTATAAAAAACACTGATGGCTTCCAAGATGTCCCCATGCCAATGAGGGTAGACGCCGTATTCCATACAGTAACTTGCAGAGTTGTTATTCTAGTCATGTTCAAAAAAATTCTGTTGGTCGCCTTCCATCCTAGTGCAAATACATAACACCTAGCATTATATGTCTGAATATTGTTATATTATACTGTAAAACAGCAGATGTGGATGGAATACCCTGGCACCTTCTATGCTGGAGTCAGTTTCATTATGTTTGCAAAAGGCAAATACAGATACATCAGTGTACTTTATTATAATGTCATATTCCTGACACTATAGTAAAAGTTGATTTGGTGTTTCCATTACAAATCTCATTTTCAGAGGCTTATGACTCATCCATCTACGTTTTTTCAGGATGAGATTTACCATACAGACCTCAGTCTACTTGTAATTCCTCCCTAAAAAATTGGTCAGCATTGGTTATCTGCACATTTTAAATCTCAAGAGGTCCAATGGATCGTTATCTTCATGCTATTTTGTTTTTTAACATTATCAAGTATTTGTGTCCCTCTTTAAGAATGGAAAAGCAATTAAGAAACTGAAGCTTCCACACTTACCACATTATATGTTCTTACATATTTCCCATGTGTTTTAACCAGAAGGTTAAGACCCTACTTGGGAAAAAAAGTAAAAATTCTTTATAAATTAAACAGGCACCTACGACCATTTCATCAGTGATTTTCAAAGCACTAACTGAAAATCTATTTTTAATATATAGACATGTCTAGCATTATATCTAATGTTTAGTAAATGCTACCTCCTTTCTCCCTGCTACGCCATTCATGGAGCTATCGTCACACATGCAGATGTGTACAGCTGATATTCATTCCTTCTCCTTCGCATCATTAAGAAGTTCTGATCTTTTATGCCACCACAAGCTTCACAACTCTAAAGGTCTAAATAAGCATTCTGGCAATTTTTTAAGCTTATACAAGCAAACGTACTAAACATTTACACGGTTTTTGTATTCACTATAAAACATAGTTTATCCAACTCTAGTCCTGGATTGCATTTTCCAAGTTATATATGTTCTTAAACTCAAAGTTTAACAAATCATTGCACTAATATTTTCCTAGGATTGTCATGAAAAGCTTAGAACTGATTATTCTTTTTAAACGCCTTCAGGTTTTTATCTGAGCTCTACAGAAAGCCTGATAGGAAAGCTAAAAATAATCGTTTCAGCTATTACATATATTAGGAATACAGATCTATTTCCAAAACATGACTTAGACATAAAACACTGGCTAGTACAACATATATATATATATTAAAAAAAAAAAAAATTCAAGGATCCAGCACCAAGAGTAGAAATGAGATTCCTGTCAGCCGGAGAACAGGTCATGTCAGGATCACAACCTGTCAAGCACACAAATAGGCACCTGCATCAAATAAGAATACTCCGCAAGGAAAATCTGAAAGGTAGTTATAGTAGGGGGAACTTTGAAAACTTAAATTCCACATTATTTTATACTTAAAACGCTACTGGAAGTATCTGTTCTTGCTATACAATTAATAGAGGAAGGGCCCTACCATATTACCATTCACTGCCCAGAGCACTCATCAGAACAAAGATGTGATGGTTCTTCAAAGCTGCGTTTTTCATCTTCCATAACAACATCCTAATAACAATCTATCCTATGAAGAGAAGGGGAGGACCTTAAGTATTTCCAGTTTTCTAGAAGTGATTTAATAATTCCTGACTTTATTTGGCTGAGAGATTTTAAAATTCAGAACTGAAGTGATCCACCATGATTCTGTTCTTGAACTTTGGTGGCACCACCAGACCAGTTCTTTGGAGAAAATCAATCAGTTTTGACCAGCCTGACTTCTATAATAAAATTACAAGGACTGTGCGTGAGGGAACAGCAGTAGAAGTCATCTACGTCCATGTCAGCTAAGTGTTCAAGACAACTTCCCAAACACCTTTTCTGGGACACTATGGTCTAGGTGGGCAGACTAATAGTTAAAAACCATCTCTTCATCAGACACTGGGTAGCAGGTGAAATTTTTCTGTGGCAGTCATATTATTCTGCAGTTGGGTCAAAATGATTCTTTTTGACTCCACCTAGAGCTCAGTTGTGGAGCCCTGAAAAAATTAACAATCATTTTAGCATACTCAGAAAGCCTTAATAAGCCATACTTACTCACATGGGGTATGATCCTTTTCAAGGCGGTATAAAGTAAAGTGGTGTCCGAGGGAAGAAACCATGGTGAAAATAGTATCCCTCCAAGATTTAATCTATTTTCTGTGCAGCTGGAGAACAGGCTGCTCTCCATAAACCAACATATAGCTCTTCAGAAAACAAGGTGTTTAAGCATGCTACCCACGCCTTCTTATCACAAGGGCATTACCAGTTTCACTTACTTGATTTAACATCAGACAGCAGGTAAATGAGGTAAGATAAAAATAGAAAAAGCTCTTCAATTTTAGTACAGCCACTCTGTCACAGATTGCCCTATAATCCAATAGTGAAGGTTATAGCATCTTTAACTAATTAACGCAAAATATAAACAACACAATGCAGAGCCATTCCCTTGCTTGATAAGATGTTGCAGGTAGGAACCTGTCTAGGAATTAATTAGCAAAACGCTTGAAGTACAAAGGAAGAAACAGAAAAGAAACGACAACTTCAGGAGGAGTGTGTGATTCAAGTTAGCAATAGCTACATCAACAGTGAGCAAATTAAGGTTTGTAACCCTCAGTTTGTTTTGCCATAACCAGCTACCCTACCTGAATAGAAGCCTATGGAAATACAACACCGCAGAATGGCTGTTCCCATTGCCAGTTTCCCAGGTTTTCTTTCCATACGTGGATATTGCTGCTATAGATAGAAGGTAAAACTGTACCCCAATGAGTAGGGGATGTGCCCACACCAGACCAAGGTAGGCTGCTTCTGACTGTGCACCACTCTGCCACACTTCACAAAGGATCTCCCCATTTCTAGAATGAGCAGGAAGGTCTCCTCCTGCATAGATTGCATAGTTTCAAAACAAATAAGACCACAACCTCCCCCGCCAAGTACTGTACCCGCCTAAGTCCTGCTTGCATCGAGCTACCTTCAATACCTTTATAAAGTGTTTATAGAAGTGACAAATCAAGGAAATGAAAAGGAAATTATGAAACTCTTCTCCAAAGCACTTTTTAGTCATTCCTTTTGAGATGATGCAATTGACCACAGTAACAAAATCACATTTCCAAATTATATACTGTATTACAGATTTTTATTGAATAACCCCTTGTCAGATTTGCAGGTAGAACAGCAGCAAAATACTGTGTGTTTAGCAGTAGTGGCATGCCTTAAAACATTGATAGAAGTACGGAAGGCTAGCTTCAGAGAGTGCAATGAAACATTTTATATTCTTTCTTTCACTTATTAATCTTTGGGATTTATCGAAGGCTTAAAAATCTCAACCTAGAAAAATAATAGGGAAGCAGTGGCTGGTGCTTTTCCTAGTCAGAGATTAATGAAAGTCTGTACTTGGCCTTTTCGTTTTAACTCTCTTCTTTCTGGAGAAACTGAGAAAAACTTAGCCTTACTGGATAGTCACACACCAAACAAAACCCCCAAATTAATTGTGATCCTGTCTATCCTCAACATTAGAAAATAAAAACAGACAAGCAGTTCAATAGTACAAAACCACGATAAAACTAATCCTAAAACCTCAGATGTGGAATTAGAATCTAATATAAATCTTTCAGATTGTTATGAAGCTATTTCTACTGACCACGGATCTGGTCTTAATAATTTAGGTACAGTTAAAGATTAATAGGATTTAGTTATCAAGAGAAAAACCAGGGCCCAGCTGGTTTTTCTTATCAAAAGGCACGCCTGACAAAGGCTTTTGTTCCCTCTGTATTTGAAATGAAAATGCTTCAGAGTTAACAAGCATCATTTAACCGAGAGGGATTTTATTTTGTTATAACAAAATAAGGTAATTCAGATTTACTGTTTTGCTCCTTCTCAGTTTTCACATGTGAAAAACCCCAGATTTCTACATTCTCCAGCATGTAAGGAGAAACACAGGCAAGTGAACTTCATGTCTTCGTAAATACAGTATTGCTCTTGCCTCCTTCCCCGTGTGATGCATTTTTCCGAAGTTAAAAGAACCTTGTTTTTTTGACAAAATGGAAGAACACAATGTTCCCCTCACACTTCAGATGTTAGCAGACAGTGATGTGTTAGCAACTGAAATAAGAACGGGAAATTTCACCTTTGATGAGGACTCCACAGCCATCTTAGTCCTACGTCTGTAAACACAGTTTGATGGGGAGCAAGTAAAGGTTACAACCTTTCCTTCCCAACTAATGAAGTTCTGTAGAGATACCCTCTGAAAAACTTTTGGGAAATAAAGACAGACAGAAAAAACATGGGTTTTTTCCTCCAGCTATAGCAGAGAACCGAGCCTTTCCTTCTCCTCAAAGATATGGATAGACTTCAGTGACATCAAGCAAAGTACAAAAAATCCAGGTAACACTTCTTCACCTGTCAGTTTTTTCTTCCCAATGACTGCATTAACAGATGATGAACAATTCAGGATGCCTTTGTTATATCTCATTACAAAGCAGTTCTTCTTTAACTGGAGTCACCGTTACCATCTTAAATGAATGTTCATAAAAATCAAACTACAAAATACAAAATAAAATCCATAACAAAAACTAAGGCTTTTGTCTACACCTCTGTTTATAAGCATATGTCACAAACCTGTATGCCACTTCATTCACTGAAACCAAAGAAAGGAGAGGATACAGACGAAAAATCTTTCATAGGCTCCTGACTGTAATTTTTAACTTCAGTAACTCAACAGCATTCTACCTGAAACAAGCTAGTCAGTGTACAGTTACACAGGGATAAAAATCCACAGCTCATCTTTCGATATTTTTTACGAGACCATTTATCAAGAGCAGAAAAACAAATAATCAGTTAACAAAAAGGAATAAGAACTTTCTTGTGTCCAGATGCATGATTCTCCAGTATGCCCATCTCTCACTTTAAACAAAAATAAACTGTTCTCAAAACTGTTACAAAAAAAAGAAAATCATAGTAAAGATGTGACTGTAAAGAAATCAAACCCAATGCAGAGAAATGGTCTCGCTATTCTGAATTTCCAAATAAACAGTCAAAATGCAGTAGCCAATGAATCATGAAAATAATAAAAAACCTCACGTAGTATGTCAGGAAACACACAATCTTTGGCAGACTACAAAGAAAAAATCAGAAAAGAAAAAATATTTAATCTAAAAGACTAAAGAAGTGACAGCATCTACCAATCAAAACTTTTAAGCCCACATTTACAATGTTACAGTTTAAATCACCCTATTTCACTTAGAAACCAAAACAACCTGTGTAAAGTACCAACATGCGTAGATCCAGTGGAAGGCAAATAATACAACTTGTCTTAACCACAATGAATACGTGAAAGATATCCAAAGAACAAAACCTGATCTATTCCACAGCTTCCTCCTTGTGTAGAAAAGCACCATGTACTGCTGCCTCTGATTTTCTTAGAGTACGTTGAACTATAAAAACTCTACACCCCACAGAAAAAAAAATGATCCCAACCAAAAGCCCCACTTTCAAAATTCATTCTGCAAGGAAGAACTTAGAACTGTAAGGGATCCAAAAATTGCCCTGAGATCATAACATCTCCTATTTTCTCATTAAGACAGAAGTTATTTCATTAAGGCTTTGAGCAATTATATGGCATTGCTATGACACAGTTCAATCCAACTGTCAAAGACAATAAGGTGGGCTTTTTTTCCCTCCCCCCAGTTCACCATATTGAGAAACTTAATTGTTTTTTAGGTTATTTCTAAGTCTGTGCTCATTCACCTCTAAACTTCTCATGTCAACCCATGTCATGTTCTCATTTATTCTAAATTATTTTAAGTCAATTAAAAGACTTTTCCAGTCTTCTCAGATTCTTCCTTGAGATCAGACTAAATCTCACCTTGTCTGAGCCCTAGACAAATTGTCTTACCCTTAATGTTAGGCTTTTTTAGATTAAAATAAAATGTCATCTAGCAATCCATCAATGTGGGATAGAAATTATTACATTCAACTCAAAGTCTTTTCCCTAGACTCGGTATTTCTTGGGTTTAGGCAAGTATTCCAGTGTATGGTGTTTCACTAACAATACCGAACCCGTATTTTCTTCAGACAAACATCTAGGAGTTATCCTACATATGGATTATTTAATTTTTCAATCACATGGAAGGAGAGGACAGCAAGCACATTTTTTTGTTCAATACTGAAGATGTACATGAGCTACTAGTCCTCTCTCAGCACTATCATTTATGTTTATGCTGTGAGCTATTTCTTTTTCCAGGACTGACCTGCACTGGCTATCACTTGTGAGCTACATCAGTGTTGCAGACTCCACTTGCCAAATTAAAACCTTGTTAAGTTACCTCTTTGCACTTTACCTTATCGTACATCCCATTTCTCCGATGCCAAAAAAGAAGCCTCTGATAAACCTGTCTCAAGGAGAAAATTTGCTGTTTTCAAAAACAGGTGACAAATATTTGGACCCCCGGATTCCAAACACTCTCCACACTGCATGGCAGAAAGGAAGGTGGAAAGTGTGAGGGCTTTTTCTGATGAATGAACAAGGAAGAGCATAACAACCTATTCATTTTTCTTAACCAGCTCCTTCAACACTGTGCATCCCCATCCTACTTCATCTGGATATTACAAGCTAACAATATCCTCTCAATCTGATGAAATAATACCCTTCCTGAGAAGGAAAGCTGCACCAAAGAACTGATTATGGAATATAAAAACATATGAAGTAACATAAAAAATGTTACTTGTACTGACTGTTTATACCCATTAAGAAAGCTGTTCCAACAAAGCACAATCCCACTAACGTTGTTTTCAACATGAGGTACATTCTAAACTTATTCTGGTTTAGGACATCAAGTAAGACTGTGGGCTACAGCTTCAGATTTGTGTGCTCCCTGGAGCTACATAAAACAAGTGATATCAGAAGGAATCCAATTTCCACCTGAGAAGGCCATGTGCAGCCGTTCCTAAATATTGACATTTTTTGCCTTTCACACGCAAGCTAAATTAACCTGGTCATGTCACTGCTTTGACATTACAATTTATGTTTTATAAATACAGTTCTGTGCTTATTGTGTTCTCACAATAATTTTGAAACCAGCTTCTCTACCGTATAATACTCAAATCATTCTTTTAAGGAACACTGATACAAATGATGCTATTTTAACTGTTTTATCGTTCACAAGTCTTTCCACAGTGATTAAAGATTGTATGGAAATATAAATAATGATTGGTCATTCATTCTAGAAAAAAAAAAATTCTTAGCCACTCTAAGCTTAAGCTTAGCAACTAACTTTCACTGCTAATTAAAATAAGAACTGCTTTGCAGCAATTGTCATTCTGTGAAATGAAAGTATAGCTGAAGGAAAGAATTATTTTTTCTACCTACTTTTTGTACTTTCAGAAGTCATCCCCTTTCATTAAAGATTGAAAATAATTAATTTGAGGTCTTTAATAATGATTAATATATTAAAGTAAGTGATAACATGAGATTAATCCCGCTTATGCAATAATATATTACACATTAATAGATTTTCCATCCTCGTTCATCTAATTGAGGACCATATTTCTGACAGTTACCAACCCCAGATGCTTCAGAAAAGACACTTCTCAATGAGGAAGTAGTAACTTGCCCTTCTCCCTGTCTCATCCAAAATGTTCGAGCTTACACTTTAAGATACGCGTATAGGTGACGACAACTGCAAAATCTTCTGGCTTGTGGATCAAGGTGTCCAGACACAGGGCAGTCCAGACTGAGAGCTGTGCTCTTCTTGACTCTGCTTCCACAAAATTTCAGCTCATCTCCCCAGATTGTCTGACAACACAAAGAGCTTACCCGCAGTATTTTTCATTTGAAACCCCTAAATAAGAGGTCTTTTCTGTTCATTGGCTGCCTTTATCTTGTTAGGGCTTCTCCAGCTTAAGAAGCAAAGAATTCCTTACTTCTCCCAGTTTTACATGAAATACAAATAATGCATTGAATGAGGAACTTAAGGTTCACTCTTTTTCTCCCTCATGACTAAAAGACCATTACAAATTTAATTCCTGTGATGTAGCCAAAGGCGATTAGAAAAAGATCTTAACCAAGGGCACATTAGCTGTTGGAGCAGCCTTCTCTTCAAGGATCTACACCTTAACTTCTTGAAAGCAGAACAATTATAAATTCACTCCACTACCTTTACTGCCTGTAAAATTCAGGGAGAACACTGAAACAGACCAAACACCAACCTGGGGCCGTGACCTACCAAAGCATTCGATGATAGTGCAAGACTACTATAAAAAAGCCCACGAGCCCCACAAAATTTAAATGAAAGAGTGAAGGTGCAACTAGGATTATTTGGCGACAAAGCAGTATATAATTTTGCATTCTTAATTTCAAGGCAAAACTAGGAAACCTGAAAGAAAAAGCAAGTTTTACTAATTTTACTTTAATAGGCTGTGATTGAACCCCTGCCATCCTAGTCTTCAGGGAAAACCTCATTTTACTGGTCCAGAGAGAAATATTACCACATTTCCACAGGGTTTGAGGGCCTGTATTGACAGAATTTGATTTCTGCTCTTTTCTATTATCCAAACTCACCCGGTTTATATTATTTCTTCTTCCTCCTTTGCCTTTTCTTTAAAGACAATTAGGTTTAGTCAGCAAAGAATGATTCCTTGCATTGCTGCTGTGAATCTGTCACTAAAGCAAGCTAAAAAGCAACGCCTTCGTGCTCCTGTGAATTTGCCAGATCTTTGGAAGTCTTGTAACAGTACCTCCTATGCCTCTGTCTCACCATCAGGCTATCAGCATGAGTCCAGAAACAGAAGCTGTGCATTCTCCTTTTTACTCCTTAGTCTCCTATTCACCTGCAAACTCACTGGTTTGTCCGTTTTCAGGAAAACAAGTCTGGGTTCAGACCACAGCAGCAGCAACATCAGCTCTAGTACATCTACTTTCTTAGCTCCATCATATTTCCCCCAGCACGATGGTTTACACTGCTTGCAATCTGGACTTTATCCAAGTATTCTACTGCTATTAAAATGGAAATATCACTTAAACTTTACATTTTAGAGACCTTGCTTTTGTTTCTCTTTCCTCCTTCTGTAATGCTAACAAAAGGTTTGGTGGGATGACCCCAGCCGACAACCATCACCCATCCAGGCTCTCGCTCTCTTGCATCTCCTGCAGGAGGGGGAGAGAGCAGAAAGCAGGAGAGGTCATTCATGGAACTAGATAACGGCAGTTTAATACAGAAATCAAAAGCTCTGTATGTAAGCAAAGAAACCAAACCAGTGGAATCTTTTCACTGCTTCCCACTGCAGGTGACTGTTTAGCCACTTCCAGGAAAGCACAGCCTCTGCACAGGTAATGGTTCCCAGAGAAGACAAAGACCATAACCATAAACATCCCCTTTTGTCCTCCTTTCCTTGATATCATATTGCAGAGCACACTGTGCCATATGATCTGGAGTATCCCTTTGGCCAGTTTGGACCATCTGTCCCAGCTATGTCTCCTCTCAATCCTTTTGCTCACCACTAGTCTACTCTCTGGGGATAGAGAGGGGAGAGAGAAAATCTTGGCACTGTGCAAGCACTGCTCAATAGCCAGGGCATTGGCCTGTTATTACACTGTTTCAGCCACAAGTACAAAGCCCAACTCCATATGAGATGCTATGAAGAAAAGTTAACTCCATCCCATTCAGACGTAGTAGGAAAGGTTCATGGTTTTTAAGTCTGCTAGCTTGCTATGGGAATTAGAAAGTACAGACTAAAACCTCTGAATCTTCCATAAAACCTTAATGTTCTCCAGTGACAGAATAGCACAAACATCTTTGATACTCTGATCCTTCTTATCCTTTCAAAATAAAACCTGCTACTTTCATACCTCAGACCTCTCATGCATATGGTTTTATCTGTTATAGGAAGATACATAGGAAGTACCAGGCAGTGGGACTTTTATATCTGCTTATAAAGAAGTCACAGGCATCCTTGTAGGCACCACCAACAGCTTCCCCAGAAAGATCCCTGAGACATCAGAAAAACCAACCACATTCCCAAACACTTGGCAAAAGTAAGGGAAACAAGTGTGACAGCATGTTTTCTTATGTGTCCTGCCACAGATGTGCAGTAAGCTAACGCCAGTAATTCCTTCCACAAAAACTTCAAACTTTGGAAGGTAGTTTGGTTTAACAATTTAACAAGAAGTTCCATCTTAAATTTAAGCAGAGCAATTTCCACCAGCAGGGAAGACCACCTCTCTCGTCATAAAAGCTGTTTACCACCATATTCACTGGCACAATTCTTTATTCTGCTGCTGTGCTCTACTATATTCTGCTGCTACCTTGAAGAGCTGACATATGATGAAGAACCGAGATGCTGGAAAATCATTTTGCAGTCTGAATTCTATAGCAGCTTTATAAGTGTCTGTCACCCATCATTCTCTTGATATCCATTAGTTTTTCTCTATTCTTTTTTCCCCTCTCTTTTCTCCTTGGACTTGGCTAAGGAAAGGGATGGATTTCTATCAACAGGAGTGAAAGTTCCTTCAAAAAGAACTTCTCATAGCTTTTAACAATCCTTTTAATAGTTAAAAGTAGGTCTGATTTAAAAAAAAAAAAAAGAAAAAAGAAAAATAACTGCATAGCTAACCTTACTTTGACATGATCCTTCTCCTACATTTATTTTCACTTTTGTTAAGCAAGGTCTAAAAAATTATTTTGAACCGCAAAATAACAAACCTATCACAGGTTTTCTAAATTGTTAGTTTGAATATACAGCATCTATACATTTCTCTATTTATTCTGAGCCTATCTGCAAGCATACACATTTTTTGCAAAACATCAACATCTGCCTGTTTTTTCACCCCTCTGTGTCTACTTCTGCACTAAGTGAATAGTCCACAATTCAGGATAGAAGTAGTGATGAAGAAAGCTTCCAGGAAAACCTTGAAGAAAAGCACAAGACTATATTTGGGCTAATATAGATCCCTCACAACGTATCTTCCAGGCCTGTCCTTAACCATTCTGAGCACAGGTCATACTCTGCCATCGAGTTCAAGACTGCTTGTTATTCGCTTGCTCAGTGTTAGGCTGCCATCCCATCACTTTCTGTAGTATAGTTCTCATACTTTCAGGGGTTGGACTTGATGATCTCTGAAGGTCCCTTCCAACCTCTACGACTCTGTGATCCCTACAATTCTGTAACATGACAGAAGCTCCACATTACACTGTTTTGTGTCTGTCTGGTTGACTTGGTATCCAGCATCACTGTTTGCATCTGTTATTCCTGCTGTTTTTCTTTGGAAGTGTGTTTTGTCTGCATCCCATAGCCAACTGCCTTTGGAACAAAAAGAACACCCTAATGGGAAAAGCTTCAGTAGGGCTACTAAGGCCATGCTGCATCTAAAATGAGATGCATCTGTTTCTGGCAGGCTCGGTCCTCAGTCATCTTTCTGCCCATCCTCTACTTATGCTCACCCTCAGGGCAGCTCTCAGTCTCCCAGGCAGCCGCGTTTTTCTGCCATGAGTGAGACCTCATATCCGAAATATTAATGGTCAATCAATTAGCCACAGCTGGGACCTGGCTCTTCAGTCCCTCACTTGCTGTCATGTATTGAAGCGCTCTTCGCAATGTACACACTGGATCAAAATTAACTCCAACATAAGCATACAAATCTGTAATTCTCTAGAAAATTTCTTTAGTCTTAACTAGAAGCTGATACATTGTTAGATTCCTCAATGAAAGTTGTATATTTCTAT
Organism: Zapornia atra; assembly: GCA_013400835.1. Taxonomy (NCBI): domain Eukaryota; kingdom Metazoa; phylum Chordata; class Aves; order Gruiformes; family Rallidae; genus Zapornia; species Zapornia atra. The sequence goes on along the minus strand of VZTU01010756.1, from coordinate 270,828 downwards.
TATCAGTTCACTTTATACTTGAAGAATCAAATAACCCTTAGATATTTTCCATTTGCATCAGTTAACTGCTAATAAATGATCAGTAACTGTAATATTTTTCTCTGATATTTCAATCTCTACAAGTAAGAGATTGTTATTATCTGAAAACTGCAGGACTGAGACATGTATCTCCTTAACATTTGCCGAGGGAAGATTCATCGTTTGCAGGCTTGTCAGCATCTTTATCTTCCTGTCTTCTGGCACTCACTTGGGCTTGCACAAATATACTTTTGTTATTTACACATTAAATGTTTTCTTATGCTTTCAACACTATGAAAACACTCGAGTCATGTAAAACATCTGACCTTTAGAGCTGAGACAATGAGAACATGCCACAGCGTATTATGAAAATATTGTTGTTACAAAGTATTCTGTAAACTGGAAATGCCACAGTAAGGAAGCAATTTATTTTATTTGAACTGTGATTCGGATTTATTTCTACAGCTTCTCTTACTTTAGATCAAATTATTTTCCAATTAACTGTGCAACTAAATGTTTTCAGTCATAAATGCTTAGTTACAGCCATTTCATTCAGAACACCAGCTAGTACAGTTTTAATAATTGTGTCTGTACATCAGTATTTCAGTATGTATGGAATTCTCTTCCTCTTCAGAAATCCCCCCACACACGCTTTGTGCCAAGGTACCTCACAGATGTAGAAAGAGGCAGCTGGAACCAGAGGATTTTTCTCCTCATTCATTCATTTCTCCACGTGACAGCAGAGTACAGCTGCTTTAACTTTTTGGTTATTCAAGAAGAATAACCAAAGAAGATTTTGGTTTGCTCTAACTATTTGGTTATTACTTTTTGTATTATTCAAGAAGAAGGGCACACCGAGGCAGGTAGGAGAATTCAGGTTCTTCCCACTGTCCACAACTTCATTTCAGGAAGCCTGCTATGGTTTAAAGGCTGCCAGGTTGGAGCTAATCAGTATGAAGTATTTCCTTCTGCAGATAAAAAAATACCCAGCTCAAACTAGTAAAAAGCCCGTAGGATGAGTATAGCTGGTTTACCATCAGCATCTGATGGTTTCTCAAACTCTTCCAGGATACTTGAAGTGTTACTTTCCTCAAGACCAAAAAAAAAAAGAAATCCCAAAAAACAAAATCAAACTAAATAAAGGAGTCCTTCAAAACTGAATCTTCTAAATGTCATCACCAGTCCTCTTCAATTACTAATCCCCCACAACCGATGAAACTTTCTCAACAAGCTTATTGAGGGGGACCATAAAGTCTGACTAGTACAAAAAAATCTTTAGCATAGGTGAAGCCTCAAAAAGCTGGAATCAAAACTCAGTAAAAACTCTTAAGCTACATCTATATCAATCTATTCAGCATTACTACTTATCATTGAATCATAGGTGTTATTAGGTTTAATTGTGCCTCGAATAAGTTTCCTAAATTCTGAAGCAACAGAAACTCATTTGATATTAATCACTGCAAACAAGCAACGCAAACAAGAAGGCACTCTTCAGTTGGACCAAAAAAGTCTCTAGATACTGACTTACCTAAACTCGTTTTAACTACTTTGAAGTTAACTTCTTTGAAGTTAAAAGATTCCAGACACATACTAATATAGCCAATGCATAAATTTAATCCAATAAAGCAAACCATTGTCTGAGTTCTTTCATATAACTCGTGACACACTTCAATTGTCATATATGCTAAAATTGATTGAAATCCTGACTGTACTTGCCTTCAGAGAGACAGAGAAATCCTAAGTCTTTCAATGCAGAAAACAAATGTTGGGCTTTTTTTTTTCCCTAGTAAGTACAGGTTTCATATTAGCAGTGAATTTCTAATCAGCATAATATGATATAATCTCATTTTTTACTCTGAAGCAGAAAAATATGCAATCTCTAGCAACTTCTTCTGAGGGCAAGTACAATTCATAATGAAAATTAATTTCATATTTCTATTTCCTATCTCCTACAAATAACAAATACTTGTAACACAAGGACAGATGCTTTTAATATATTCTGTTATCAGATTAGAAACACAAACAAAATGGATGGAACAAAATCCAGCAGGATAAAGGACACAATGAATAATGCTACACTCCTATTAGCATAACAAAAATGTGTAAATTATGTTGGTGCTGAGAAAACTGGGAATACTCCTTAAACAGCGTGCAGAGGAAAGATATTTGAGAATGTTATGAAACCTAATCTTCACATTCTGTTACTAAAACAAGAAATCACTTAGTAAACAGTTACTCTGAATCAAAATGCATTAGAGAATATTATTAGGAAAGGAAGGTGTATCTTTAGAAATTGTCTACTTTAAAAATACATGTTAAAACTTAGTTATATTTTCTAACTGTGAAATTAGAGCTTTGAGAGGCCTCCAAGAGTACCATTTGCCACTATAAACAAACAAATGAAAAAAAAAGAAATCATGTTTTTAAATAACATGCTGGATAGAACAAATATATTTTACTACACAATTAACATTGGACTTCCTAATACTGTAACTGATGAAAATTGTAAAGATTCAACAACTGGTTTGGAATGGAAAATACAGGAAACCTTCATAACACAGCTACAAAGTTACACTTATACTCATGTAAGGCTACAACTTTGCACATTATCCTAAAATTCGATTTCCTAATGAAGCGTCATCTTACTATTGCAATTTGACTTTTTTCCCCCCATCTGATTCCATTAGTACGTTGAACATGCATGTGTTTCCAAGGTGCAACTGAATTCAATCCAGGTAAACCAGAGACTATCCAAAGGAAACCTGAAAGTAATATGGAAGTTCGGTCAGATTCTGGTCTTGACATTTATTTTTTTTATTATTATTTTTTTCAAAGGCTTCTTGAAGGAAGCAGTCAGCTCATCTTATTTCTGCTAACTATAATAAACTGGTAAGAAGTTAGATCACTGTCTAGGGAAGCATCGTCTTTCGAGGTGTTATCTAGATAAAGCATGTCATCGATTAGACTAGATTCCTCATTTCAAGGCAGCTAAAGTCGGTAAAGACTAAACTCATAGTGATTCATAATAAGCACCTTATCTAATCAGTAAGTTTAAAATATAAAAACTCTTTAGTTACGTTACCCCTTTATTTGGAATGAGAAGAGATCAGACAAAGGGAGAAAACGCTTAGCATGGCTGTATCTTTGAAACAAATGCATCCCTCCACCAGCCTTTGTTTTCCAAAGTACCTCAAGCTTTTACTAACGAATCTACCATCAGGTGTTTGTCCTGGCCTGAACCGCATACTGATGACAAGGACTGTCAGTTGTATCCCAGGCCTCTGATGGGACTAGCTGCACATCCTTACTGGAGAAACCCTTCTCCTCACACATACTGCAAAAGTGCAGCATGCGTCTTTTTCTACAGGGGGACATTAGACTCTCCTACTTCTTTTCTGAGTATCTAGGTCTTTCTCCTTTAAGTACTATGAACCAAAAGATCTGAACATTGAGTAAAACTTTCACGTGGACTGGTGATGCATGCAACTATGGATTTTAAGCTTTGTTTCCTAAGTAAATGAGAAATACATAGTCACAACCTTACTTTGTCTCTTCATACTGGTCTAACACTCAAAAAAACTTTTTAAAGTCACTACTTTAGAAGCTCATTTAAATAAAGTATCAGTGAGCCTAAGAGTTCAGAAATAACCAGTTCCTATGTAATTTTTGAAACCAAGGGGACAAAGAGAGGTTCTACATGAGTTTCTTCCAAAGGCTGCAGCATGGAGTCACCTTTTTGTGAATGACAGAAACTCTGAGCTAATCTTGAAGTTCTTTGGAGATCACACAGTAACTTAACCCATCATCCTTCACAAGTTTTTATCTTTCTGGTCTCATTTGTGTAATCTTATCTGCAGTTACTAGGGGTGGGCTTTCATAGCTCTCCCTTAAGAATGAAGATGACTTGTGAGCAATGACAGTAAAATCAAACATTTCAACAGAAACACTGAGATCAGATGCTTCTTCTCCAATTTTTCTTTCACTTTATACTCAAAGCTGAAATATAATTTACGTCAGTTTCCAGTTTACACTTGCAACGTTGAGGTCATAGCAGCAAAGTTTAAAGGTAACGTTGATGCCTTATAAGAAGTGGAGAAACTAGTGATACTTGGCTCCAGGGGACCACTTGCCTTTACAAATACAGTACCCTTCCCTGCCTTTCAATCGGATGTTAAAAATTCCATTTCCAAATACACACAGATGATTCAAATACAGTCACTGTGGAAGAATCAAAATCCCTAAAAGCTCATTTTTCTGTATTTGAAATAAAAGTGTATTGAATGAGACAAACAGCCATGTTGCTTGGGTTAGATGAGCTACAAAGAAGCAAAAGAACCAAGAGAAACATATTCAGAGACAAACCGAAACTTAATTTGAGATTTGTGCCTCTTATTTTTCTCTGAAGAAAGCATTTTATAGAAAATGGGATAAATTGCATAGAAAATGGGTTTTAACCCCTAAAAACTTCATTTCCCTGGCATCTGAATTATAATTGCATAGAAGTAAAGATTCTAGCAAATGGTTAATGATTTAATTTTAAAACTCTTCACTATGAAATTAACAAATACAATTTAATTGCAATTTCTTGCATGATTAATAGGCTAGATTTTCATTCTTAATTCCATCATGCAGTCTGTTAAATATGGCCTTTTTGTTAAATTATTTTAATTTCCTGAGAGATCAAGCTGCTATTGCATGCAGATTGTGTTATCTAACACCTCATATTATTATTTCTAATTTTCATATCTATTTGATTAACGGTTTACTTTGATCAATCTTACACACTAGGAAGACACAAGCTGATTGTCTTTACGCCCTCAAGTAGAACTGCTTGGACTGAGGGAGCTCGGTGATGTGATTCAGAACACAGAAGCGCACTGATGTAAAGTTAAGTGTATTATAAAATCCCAACCACTAACCAAAAGCTATCCTGCTTTTAATTTAAATAGTGAAGTAAAAGCCACAGACAGATAATCAACCACATGCACATATATTTTCTAGGTGTAAAGCGAGAAAGTATTTTGGGGATTTAACGATTAGCTTTTTTTCCATGGATATTTACATTTAAAGGTGTTATGGTTATGAGTCTTATGCACTGCCTTGCAGTCTTTCCTTCAAGATTCATTTCTACACACACAGAAATTACTAGGTGGTGAAGCCATCACTCTACATAAGTCTTGCTCCAGGGAAAGGAATTTTTTTGCAGCCCAACAAGATGTGGAAATCAGCCATGAAAATGAGCAAACCCCTAAGATCTTGGAGGTTTCTCCAAAGTCACTAAGGGCAGCCACGTTGACAGGACTGCTATCATCAGTGTCATGTTCATAAGCGTGAACTCAAGCCAAGGCAGGGAGTGCATCATGCTGGGCACTCCAGTTCTGCAGCTCAGTCTAAATTCATGAGACTGAGCAGTACTGACACGGGTGCTGTTCAGAGGGGTGAGGCTGGGAATGCACACAGCTCCCATTTGCAACCACTCCCAATAAAACCAGCAGCATTGACCTAGCAGCATTCAAATGGATTCTCTTTGGAGATTCCTTAGCTAAAGGAAGAACTTGGAAACAAATGTAATAGTACTGAGTCATGCCTCTTACCACACAAGCATTTACATGCACGGCTTGGATGTTTCTGACAATTCCAAGGTTATTTACAATACTACCTTACATAAGGCTGTGCTTAGCCACCTCAATTTGCTTCTCCCAAAGCCACGCACACAGTGCTGCATCTTCTCAATGAATTCTCAATGTTTGGGAATGAAAGACAGCTCATGGGGCAATTTTATCTGAATTTTACAGATAAGACAGATGTGAGAGGTACACCTTTCAACTCCAGGAGAAGTCTCTGTTGTAGAGTCATAGGTGCCTCATAGAATAGCTGGAAATTGGTATAAAGGAACTAAAATACATATATCTAGAAAAGAGAAAGTTGCACTTTCAATGGACCCACACTGTTCACTTTTTCCTCGTGCTTCCATTGATTGTTCAGACAATGTCCAACTACTACTTATGAAGGGAATACTGCTTAAAAAAAGATCTTCAGAGGTTAATTTTTATTCACCTGAATAATTTTTGTTTGCCTTTGTGAACATCTGGGGGATCGCTTTAAAGTATATAAATTTTTATCCATAATTTAAACGCAGCTTTATGCATACAGCCTTTTCTGGTTTACTGTAGTATATTTTAATTAAAACTAGTTTATGTTTTAACAGAAACTGTCTCAGCTGTGAAAAGTTTAAAAATTCATTTGCTTACAGAAAAGATTTCAAAACCTTATCTTTTTTCTACCATGCCTTTCAATATCTCATCATTAAATGATTACTTAAGTGATTTAAAACTCCGAAAAAGCATTTTCTAGCAAAATGTCAAACAATATGAACAGAGACTGGTAACAAACACCACTAATCCAGCTTTACACACTTCAATATAGTGGATACAGTCTAAACAATTCTCTTTTAATTTCCCCTTTAATTTACTTAAGCTTTTTCCCCATAAATTTATACAATTTCTAAATTCTAATATTGCTCCATACAAGCAGCTGCTCCAGATCACCTAGGCTGAGACAATTCCCAAATTTCTTACAAATGTTGTAATTATAAGTTCAGTGTTAAACTGTATGAGCTTGAACCTCATTCCATTAGCAATTTTCTAAATGCATCCTGTGTGCACACCCCTAAAAACCAGCTGAAAATTACCAGCAGAGAGATAAATGGTAGGTGCGCTGGAGTGTAAACTTCTAGAGTGGTTAACTATGACAAGCATGGCTAGTAACTAAATTTCTCCTCTCTCTTCCAAGCCTGATTTGAATTACAAGATACTTGATGCTGCATGTTTATAACGTGTGTTTACTGAATTACAAAAGCCTCAGACAGAAACTGGCAGTGTGGCATCATGGCAGTCCCTCAGTATTACCTCAGCACTTGATGCCCATGCACTCAAGATACACAAGCGGTGAGAGACCGATACACATTTTGCGAGCTAAATAAACCTTCCACTTTTTATACAAAGAGTGAAAGAAAGGTAAAGGCAGTCAGTATTCTGCCAGACATTTGATAACCACACTGTACTACTCTGTGCTGTGGGCTCTCAACATAGATAAAAATAAATGTGCCAGAGAGATGCAGAACGGAGCTTTGACGTCTGTGGTCCCTTCAGCTAGGCTGTAATGAGACAGCCGGGTTTCACAAAGTATTCACAGAGAAGTCATTCCAATAATTCAATTTAATTGACTGAATGAATCAACAGTTTTGTTATTTTTGTATAAAGCTGGTCACGTTTCCAAGATCCAAACAAAATGAGAGTTAGTCAAATCAGTTTCATTCTGAATTACTCTGCAGAATAGCTTTCCTCATAATGGAGGAGTAAACCTGGAGTAACTTACAGACATTTCCATATTCCAGCTTCACCACCTTTTCCTCTGGTCACCATTTCCTGACAGAATGATCCGGGACATGTACGTGTCAACACAGAGAGACAAAGGTGTGCAACAGAAGAAAAAAACCAACCTGCACATTTGCAGTGAAAACTAAAGATGCATGATTTATTGTACAGACAACATACATAAACACACAGACATTTTTACTTCTATGTTTTGCCTGATGTAATTGTGAGTTGCAGTCTTTTGCAAAGAGAGCTAGAGGGTTAGGAATGCATTGAATGGTATGTCCTGTAGAAGGGGATTTGTAAAATTATTGTTCACAATATGCAATAGGAATGTATTTTTTTTTCTTTTTCCTGTTGAAAGACTGAAAAAAAGCTAAATAAAGGTATCCAGGGGTTTAGAGACATTTACTGTGTCAGACAATTCAATAGAAAAGGGCTCTACTGTATTATTACTTTTTTCTCCACTGGGGAGACCACAAATGCATCATATTTTTTCCTTGCTGGTATTTTTCATACAAAAGGCAGTAATATAGCTTTTGAAATTTGATAGGTATTAAGATAAGGAATCTAATTCTAAATGTAACTCCAAGATTTCTTGAAGCTCAGTTATGCACTGCATTGGGGGAATTACACATTTATTAGTTTGAGTTCTCTCTCTTTTCTGCACTGAAATTTTCTTCTTGGTTCTTGCCTATGACGTGATCAAGCAAGGCTGATTTTTCTTTCTTTTTTTTTTAATAAAAAAGTTATTTTGGACAACACCTCTTCATGACAAATAACAACCTAAGGAATTCACAGTGAATGCCAGGAAAAACTTACAAAGTCCAAGAGCAAAGTTTTGATAGTACAAAATCTTGCATGCTTCTGACACTGGATGCGTGTGGTGCCAGTAAGTGGTGTCAGAATAAAACTACTAGGTAGCAATAGGCAGTCTTAGAAGTGAAGCTCTGTAAAACTCCTAAAATGCCTGCCATCATAAGCCTGATTACAGACTCCAGCGTGAAGCTTTACATTGTAAAGAACATGGGATTTTGCCTTAAAACGTATAGAAATGGTCTGAGTCACATGGAAGTTAAAAAGAAGTACCAGAATCAATGCAGCAGGGTAGGGTACAGAAGCGTATCTCCTGCACAACACTTTCTACATACACCCTAACCTAAAACAAAGCTCCCACACACACCCACCATTTCCGCTGCCTGAATCAGTGGTTACATCTGTAGGAAAAAAACAGAGGGGGATTCATCTGTGTGTAACATCACTCCTTCTTCCCTGTGAGTGGAAAACGTCCCACAGGCCGAGCTGCAGTCCAGGACAGGCAATGGTCAAATTTGGGGAATGTACAAGGCGCTTTGCTGAATGCCTGCAACTGAGAAGCTATCGAGACCAGTTTAAATCACCGTTTTCAATTATCCCTCAACGAATGACCTAGTTCCACAGAATATGAGGTCTTACCCTCTTAAGGCAACTGAGTAATACAGACAACATACCTGACAGAGACAGAGACTACAAACGAGACCTCGAATCTTCAATCATCATTCACATGAATGCTCATTGTAAATGAAGGATCTGAAGGTGATATAGCCTAGATTAATAAGAGAAATCGGATCATTGGAAACGATGTTTCTTCAGGACCTGTGCCTTCAGAGATCTCTCACATGGGTATGAATTAATGTATCTGTGCTCAAGACAAAATTTCTGCCTTTTTTTTT
>VZTU01010756.1:163110-261706 GCA_013400835.1 Zapornia atra | reverse complement strand
TTTTTTTTTTTTTAAAAATTTCTACAGAAATAAGCAAACTCAAGGCCTGAAGTTTCTAGCTCCTTGGAGTCAAAAAGCAGTATGTGTGTATGTGGACCAGAAGCATCCAGAAGGTCCCAGACACTGACATCTTTCAAGAACAACACTCCAACAAAGAGCAGCATCTTTGCACCCGAGAGCATACTGCCCTTGCAGTTTCAGAAATCTGAGCAGACACAGCCAGGGAAACAAAGGCTGGGTCCATTTTAAGCCGACTGATCAATCACAACGCTCTACGGGAAAGAACCAACTTAAGAGCAGGTTAAAGAGAGAAAAAGCTCTGTTAGACCTTTGAGGTGAAAATGACCTTCCTGCCTTTATTCACCTCTTCAGTGTTTTCTGTTTCTGAGATCACTGGAAACTTTCAGCATCTGATTTACTCTGTTGCTTAACAGATGGGCTCTGCTGGCAACTTTCATGGTCTAAGTGCCATTCTTGGCTGCTGCGCCAAAAAAAGGCAGTTCTCTTCTCACCTTGTGCAGTGCTTTTAATTTGTCTTCCAGGTTTCTCTATTGCTGCTATTATATAAATAAAAATTACCCCAAAATTGTATTAAAATATTTTGATAATTAAAAACAACAGATAGATGCAAAACAGATACATAAGGGAAAAAAATACTCATCCTTTGAATTTGTTCATTTGAAAGTTGGAAGGAGGATGAAAAAATCTTGGTCCTTACCCCCAACAGAGATATATCAATCCAGGTCTCCTGTGTTTTCAGTCAATGATTAAATCATTTTGTGATTCTTCTTAAAATGAACAGGTTGGTTTGTTGGGTTTTTGGTTTGGGTTTTTTTGTTTTATGGGTTTTTTTTTTCTCCTGTGGCTGTATTTTAGTAAGGATGAGCCAAACTTAGCGCCTGCTACAGAGTGTGCAGACCCTCATTTTCTGCGTTCATATGGGTGGAGACACTGAAGGACTGTCTGTGGGGTCCACATCTGAGGTTTATGTGGAGGCCAGAAATTAGGGGCATGCCTGTACCTGCTTTTCCTAACTGATTTCCTCAAAATCTCCTGTGAGATTTGTGGATTATTTTTCTAAGGCACTTAACTATCTTCACTGTCCGTCTACTGGTGCAGCGGATGCCTAATGTAGACAGTGCAACTTGAAGGCACTGCTAGAACTGAGTTGGGGGAGTTAATTAAGATGCTTCAGATTTTACCCTGGATCTACAAAGAGCCTATCAGAGTCAACCGACTGTTTAACACACTTGCTCTTTGCTAAGGTAATAAAATACATTTTGCAATGAAATAACATACCCAGTACACTACAGCACAGAAGAAAGAACTTTACTCTTCAGACTAGTTTAATACTAGACTCTAGTCTTAGATTTCTACACAAAATGAAAGAAAACCTCATTCACCATTAGAAACATTCTTGATATCTTCTTGGTATCTTGATAGGGTTATCACAGCTTTTTAGACACAAGCTACTACCACGTCCATGTTTTAGTAGAATTTATGCAACTGCCAAAAATATATATTTAGTCTTAGTTTTACATATTGAAATAGCATAATTTTGCTTTCACTTATCTAGCTCCTTTATTTAGCTAATTTCCTGCAGAGCTTCTCCTGTTTCCCTAGTTCAAGTTGCAAGGAGATCAAGAGAGAATCAAATCCATGCACTTTACATGTCTTGAGGCCAAGCATCTGCCTGAATGTGATTCAAAATATGTTAAAAGATTGTGGCTTGATGCTCATGACTCGTCCCCCCCCCTCCCTTCAGATGCCTATGATGCATTTCATTTAAAGTTACAAAGATGAATTTTAAAGGATGCATCTTACAGACATTAAGAATGGTGCTTCATTTTGACTAAATTCTCTCAGGACCCGGCAAGTGCAAAAAGCCATTGAAAATACAAGGCCTTTTCTCTAAATGAAAGGTCACAAGAATGCACAAACCCTCTCATATTCAAAAATAAAAGATAATAAGAAATAGACTAACCTGCATTCATGGAAGGTTATTATAAAGTAATACAGTCTCCTTTCAGTTACAAGTAACCTGCTATGGCACAGACAATAAGATTAACAGATGGATGGGTAACAGCTAGATCTTAATAACAACAGACATCATCTGTGTCACAGCCTTCAGGAAAAAAGTGCTTGTTGCCATTGTCTTTGGGTCTTCTGTCACAATCAAATGTTTCTTTCGCATATATGAAAAAAACCCAAACTGTGAGTATTACTCGATATTTGGGGGTGTTTGGCTTGGTTTTTCACCTGAAAATAAAATGACAAGGCTTCCTATTCATTTAACTCAACCTTAATTATATTTTGTTTTCTTTTGGACAATACACACAAAAATTCTAAAAGGAAACCGGGTGAAATGAATAAAGGAAGGGGGGAAAAAACCCCAACCACTCCAAGCAGCCACATCAACAGTGGTAAGCAGTGCAGCTTCGAGCTTGCTTCATTCTTTGACCACCCTGCCTGGCTCTCTGCAAGGAACAAGTGTACTGTCACTCAGAATAACGAAACACTCAATCTCTCCTTCAACCAAAATCAGATCAGCTTAATTCCACAGGGAAGGCAAGAACTGTTAAACACTGTAGACAACTATGCAAATGCCCATTATTTTACAGTCAAAAAGGGAAGGTATTTTCTCTACACAAAAATGAACAAGGAGATCAGACTTCAAAAAGGAATTACCGTGAACGTCTTCTGTTCAGTCCCACATTCCAGAAATATGTAAGTTTTTTTTATATATATCAGGTTTTTTGAATGGCTACGAACAGACTTACTGCTAAAATACAGAAAAACATAGTAAGAATTATGATTTTTAGTCAATCTTAAGCAGGAGTTTTCCTCAGCATCAAAGCAGATCTTATCTAAAACAAAGTAGCTTAAAAATGGATCAGATGAGGTGAGAAAAAGAGTAAGATTAGCAGAAACTTTAGAGAATGTGTGAACAGTTGAAGTAATGAAAATTTAGAAAGCATGTAGTCACCACAATATAGGAAAGTGTGAAGACATTCTTGAATCTTTGTCTAGGAAAAAAAATACTGAAAGATTATTTTTAAGTAGTGAAATGTAACTCGGGCTATTATGGCACATTGAATTCTGACCCAATGTTTCTTCATACCTATTTCTCTTTGACTAGATAGTTCAAGGGTCATTTTCTGCTGCTAGATGGGGTAGCTAGGGAAAAAACCCATACTGTTATATACACATTTTAAAGCCCACATTTCTCCTTTTATTTTGGCATGGCTGCTTCACAGAACATGCTTGTGAACAGCAGAATGGGAAGAGATGACAAAATAGCCTACAAGACTATTACAGGCTAGGAGAGGAGAAGGAATGGCTCTTATATCTGGCTCTTACATTGGCCACTGCCAATCCCTGCAACATCTCAGCATGACCTCCAAATTCTTTTAATACAAATTCTTTGCCCTGAAAATGCTATATAAATTGGAATTAAAAGGGATTTTTCCTTCATAGTGAACATAAATGCAAATAAACACCTGAAAAATAAGGAGATGAAACATACATTGAAGCCTTTTTGGACTTCTTTTTCTTAATTCAGTTTCTCAATTTTCTTCAGTGCTTTCCTAGACAGAATTTTAAAAGCAGATACTATTGATTCAATTGATTCTATTGGCTATTTCATGTTATCCTGTATTTAGATGACACGTGGTGGATATGTCAGAGTTTTAGCACTCTTTCACACTTTATAGCTAAGCAGTAGATAGGGAAAAGATATAATTTTAAAAAAACTTCCCCCTAGTATCTAATTTAAATCCTGCTTCCTTTAGCATTCCCCCTTGTCCTGCCATTGTCTCCCCCTTTAAAAAGTTGATTCCCCTCCTGTTTGTATGCTCCCTTCAGGTACTGGAAGGCTGCAATGAGGTCCCCCCACAGCCTTCTCTTCACTAGGCTGAACAAGCCCAGCTACCCCAGCCTCTCTTCATAGGGGAGGTGCTCCAGCCCTATACTCATCTCCGTGGCCCTTCTCTGAACCCTCTCCAACAGTTCTACATCTTTCCTGTGTTGCAGGACCCAGATCTGGACACAGTACTCCAGATGGGGCCTCACGAGGGCAGAGTAGAGAGGGACAATCCCCTCCCTGTCCCTGCTGCCACCCCTCTTCTGATGGAGTCCAGGATACAATTGGCCTTCTGAGCTGCAAGAGCACACTGCTGGCTCATGTTAAGCACTCAAATGGGGAAAGTCCATCACTATTTCACATCTCGTGGCACGTCAGCATTACTCTTCTTGCTAACAGCTATGATCACTTCCAGAGAGGAGGTTCCTGTGTTCTCATGTTCTTGAAATTATTGAGGAAGACCTGTCTGAATTATTCTACCTTTGACTAGAATAACGTAGACTTACTAAATACTTCCAAGGGCTTTTAAAAAATAATGTTGCATATAGGCCACAGTATGTACAATGTACTCACATCTAACCTGATTTAAATTAACATCTCTCTTAATTTCTTGTAGAAAATGTTATGTTCTTAATACATTTCACGTTCAATTTACTTTAATATTGTGTTTGGTAAGCATCTAATTCATTTGGAGCAGTTGTATTGAACTAAGCCATCAGAGTTGGCCCCAAGTGTGTTTTGAACTTTTAAACTGAATAAAACGGAAGGGTTAATGTAAAATATTTTGAAACAACCAACGAATCTGGTATGGAAAATAATACACCCACATGAAAAAAATCATCCCCATCTTTTCATCATATAAAAACCATGGTTTGCATGGCAAAGTTTCTAAAAGCCTAAAGTTTAAAATTACAGTTATTCTAGATAAACAGTGATCAAAGTAATTCACTTATCTCTGTGTTTTGTAAACCAGCTATTTGGCACAATAAGGAATCAGTTGTAACAGCACAAGCGATTCTGTGTGCACATAAAGCAGCCGTCATATGCCCAAGTAGCAAAGAGGGAAGAAGTCAGACATGAGCTTTAGTCCCATGCCTGAATCATTATAGGAATGTCCCTGTTGTTATTTGTAGGAACAATTACACATCCAATGTAACAGTGTAAGCCGTACTCTCAAGTCTGTATCTAAGTAGAACCAGGAAAAAAAGGCCCTAAGAGAATATAGAGCCCCGTTCCTAACTGAGAACAGACTACAGGTGGTTAACCTGAACCTTGGGCACTTGTAAAGCACAATCAAGCAGGTGATGATACAGCCTTCACAGCACAAATGATATGCAACAGTTTGACCAGCATCACCATGAAAAGACAGTAGGGACCTATGGGATATTACTCTTCCTTGTAGACAACTGCTAAAGAAAAGAGTGTACATCAGACCTGGTCTTCTCAAATCGTTGCACCAGGAAGCTGCACTAGCCACAGCATCCTCCCAAGGGAGGAACGCAGAGGAAAACCAAGAGGACTATGTACAAGAGGAGTTGGCATGGGGCTGTGCTGGCTCTGTTCATTTGCTGGTAGCAGCAAACATAGCATCAGTCATGCCACAGCTGGCTGCTGCCATGTACTCAGAGATAAAATACCCACCACACGCAATCCCCGTTATTTTTAAAAGGGGAATTAACTCTGCTAGGAAATAAAAGGTTATAAGCAATCTAAAGTGTCACTCTCAAAAGTTATTTTTTATAACACCAAAAAGAAGTATAAATAACATTACAAACCAAAGCTGGAACAAAGGCTGTGAAGAAGGAAAAAGCCCATTGCTTCCTATTTGCTCTGAGTGTCTTCACCTTGTAATAAAGAATATTGGACACAATTCTAATATAACTTCATTTGAAGATAACCGCAGGCGCTTTTCAGCTAACTTGTTTGCAGCATCAGTCTGGTTATGGGAAATTCATCCATGTTTTACCTCAAAGCACCTGCTAATTTGGACCCAGAAAGAATATAAATTGTATAATTATTCCCCTTATAACTTTTACACACTGGACAGAATCCACAGCGTAATGGAGAACAATAGCAATCATTTCCATGCTTTAACTGTTGTTTTTGTCACTTCAAAATAGCAATTTAAGTGTAAACAGGAAAAAGGCGAATAAGGCCAATGACCAGCAACAGAAAGTTTCTCCAAAAAAGTTTCTTTCTATTAAGAAACTTGTAAAGTCAAACAAGGAAACTCCTAGATACCTGGTGATGATGAAACAGCGATTAATCATGTAACTCACCTTTATTCTCTTTAAAGTATGTCGTGGGTCCTCAGAGCACTGGATAGGCATTTTCTGGTGTGGAGTTCTTAAACCTAAATAAATTAATAAAAAAATAAAACCAGCAACCTGGTCTCTGGGAAAGCTACAGTTATCTTAAATTGTCACCAGTTTTTCTTTGGATGCAGAAATCCAGTGCACCCTTGTAAGTCTCTGCCTCGATCCAGGCGGTTGTTACTAATTTCAAATCCTTGCTACCCATTTTAAGGTACAAAACCCTACATTAAAAAAACGATTTAAGAGACTGCTGTCAGTACAGTACTGCATTTGTTTTCAACCTCTCAACACAAGGTTAGTAGTTAAACACAAGAAATAGGATTCTATCCTATTCTTTGTACCTTTGTACTCCGAATATCTATGTAGCATATTCTGATAATTTAATGTTTAATAGTAAGAATCACAGCCCTGCTGACTGGACCAGCCATCTCACATGCAGCCATCTGACCCAAGATATGACTATAATTGACTTACAGAAACTAAAGAGAATTAACAACGCCTAAACTCTGACCTCCCAGCATTAGCACACAGAAATATTCAGTGACTCAGAAATACCTGTGCAAACAAACAAGGTAGACTTCACTTCTGTTCAGCCAAAGTGAAGAAGAAAATCATTATAAACTTTGGGCATCTGCAATCCATTGAAACTGGGAACCTGTTAGGAACCCAAATGTGCTTCCATAACATAGTGGGGTCTTTGCTACAGGATGTGCGGGTTAGGAGGAGAGCAACAGAGCTCCTGTACACCACTTCCCGTGGCTGTCCCTCTGCATGCCCACTACCTCCTTGTTGATAGCAGGGCAGCTGTGAACCACAGCCCACCCTGAAGCCAATCTCCCAGTCATCCACACCATGACCTTTTTCCTTTTCAATGAATCCCTGCCTACAAGAGTGGGAGAACCGGTGGTCAGTCAGTGCGAGGCCAAGACAGAGATCCAGGGGCCAGGAAGGCTTCCAGGCTCTTCACTGCAGACCTACTACTGATGGGCATGCGAGGGGGTGGAGGAGCAGTGCTTTGCAGCCTAATCCAGCTCTTCTCTGCATAGTGTTGATGTGCTAGTTCACATCACCAAGTCTCAAGTCTCATCAAAGGTACTGATGTGAGAGAGCTGCTTAACTGAACTTTAGGTTTTGCCTGCTTCCAGGCATTTTACCAGATCAAAGGATTAAATTCATCAGATTAGGATCATGTTCTTCACAAAACCACATCTTTGTGCAAAGTTAATTTTCAACATCATGCTTCTTTCTTGACTCAGTTATTGCTTGGAAGCAAAAGAAAAGAAAAAAAGGGAAATTAATCACACACTTCCATGCTCTATGTTTGATACATTTGACACATACAAATGGATTAGTGTGTCAAGGTAGCACACACTGGTATAAATAAAGTTGAAGCCAGTAACAACTGGGTTAAAAATCTGTTTGTGAGAATGCAAAATAGAATCAAGACCCCCACATTTGGTAGCATCAAGTTTCTGAATCTTTATGGAATTTATAGATTTAATTGCCAACAAACATTAAATAAGAGTAGACTTTTAAAATTAGCCAGATCAAAATTACTTACTTTGGTAGGAATCTATGTGGACAGAGTGACCATGCTCATGATCTGAAATAATTTCACAAAGATTTGGTGAATCTGAGGGCTGCACAATTTATTTGTTGACCATAATTCTGAAATTTGTGGATTAATTTCTTTTATGGATCAATTTACTTGGCTAACAAAGAATCATGCCTATTTCATTGGGGTTTTTGTTTACCTATCAACACACTAGAGTTTTTTAATTATTATTTTTAACAAGGAAAAAAAGTTTTAAAATATGCTCTGTGTTTATATTTTTTCTTCTCTGACAAGAACATTATTGCTTTTCTTGCATCTTCCCAGTCACTACCCTTTGAAAGATTTATAGTGCAGAGGTGATGCTAAAGTTCTAGCGGCAAATCTTCAGTTAACGTTAATTTTTACAGTTCTTGGAAAGTTACGTTTTTCTGTGGGAAATCAGAATGAGAGTAGCAAACATGTGCTCCTATAAAGCTGTTCTGAAATTCTGGGTAGGTTTCAGGCCACCGTGTAAAATGTCAGACTACAGACTGTGTAAACTATCATAGCTCCACCAAAGTCACATTGAGGTTACAACGCCATGATTTTAATCTTGGCATTTTGCAACCCAGCATGCTGCTGCAGCCTCATACAAAATCTTCATATATAATTTAACATTTGAAAGCGCTCTTTCCCCCCCCTCCCTGCATCTTGACTGACAAACAACAACTTGCTTGCTGCATGTTCTGTTGTATGCTTCACTTTTTCCCCTTTCTGCTGTGTGGATAAAAGCACATTTGTTTTTTGTGCCTGTTATCTCCATTATCTTTATGCAACACTTTTTTTTCTTTTTTTTCTTTTTGACTGGGAGCAAACATGTCCACCCTCTTAGCAGTTCCCTGGATCAGTATTTTGTCTGTTAATGAACTGAGCAAGATGAGCTATATGAATAGCTTCCTCTGCTATCAGATTGTACTCTGAACCTTAATGACATTTCCTTATCAATGGTTCCAATTACCAGTGAATCCCTAATTCATTCCTCTTTGTCCACATACATTTTACAACACTTAGCCAGTTGTCACAATGTCCTAAGAAAGGCCTTTATTGATCACTCCCTTTTTTGGTACATAATTTTCTCATGTCTCCTTACAACTGCTTATTTGTACGGGGTTTTTTTCCTCTCCGCACATGAGAACATGATAAATGCGGTCACCTACTTCTCCCCTACTATGTCTGACAACCCATCGTTGTCCCTGTGACCTCTGGAAGCTAGAACAACAACCGACTCGTGCAAGCTACAACCAACTGTAAACCGAAACAAAAACTTCCAGGGAACTATTATACACAAGCTACACCTGAGATTTGGCTGCTAATGAAATGTTTCGTTTCACGTATACGGTGGTTTTCACATATACTGAGATGGGAATTGGGAATGTCCCAGGTATGGTCTTCAAAAAATAACATCTTACCACTTCTGCTAGTCTAACCTAGCACCTACATCATCACTGCTTGGGTTTGGCTTTTTAGAAGATCCTCTGGGTCTTCAACATGCCAAGCCTTACAGAATACAAGGAAATAGGCTTGGTTTGTTTATATTTATTTCAAGAGTCCCTGGTACATTTACCCTATTTTTTCTTTCCCTCCCCAAAACTTGCCAGGGTGGGGGTTTTTTTCCAGCAGTAAAAAAACCAAACAACCTAAACTCTTCCATATCCTGTGGAACAGGTACAATGAAAAAGTTTGGCTTAATTTAATAATGGGTGGCCGTGCAGTTTCTTTTTTTTTTTTTTTTGTGGTTTGGACTAAATAATGTTCCAAGTCTTCTAAAAATTCTGAAGCAATAATTGTTTGAGGTGCTTTACACAATTAATGCTGTGTCTTTCCTCAAAGGACTATGCCAATATAAAACATGTTTTGTTTTGTTTAAAAAGACGATTGCTGTAGAAAAGCCTCCTTTACCCTTTTCTTCCATGAAAAGCAGATGGTGTGTTAATGCATAAAACATACAAAACTGTGTCTTAGATTGTAGTTTCAGACTATGCTCAGTATGCAGACTCTTTAAATTAAAATGTTATTATAGAAGCCTTTGGATCGCTCATCCCTCATTTTTCCTCTGTCAACAAAAAACACTCTTTAGCAGAAGACAAAACAGAAATTTAAAATCCATGCTGTCTAGCATATCATTCTGGTTTTAATAGATTCACCCAGGCCTGAGTAGGAAAAAAACCTAGATCAAATCATTAGGAGTCACTCCTGTGGGGTTTTTTGTATATTAAATATAAAGAAAAATTGAGCACCAGTAACAAAAATTAAAACAAGAACCCAGAGAGATCAGACAAGAGCATTAAGCTTCATACCTTCCATTTAAAAAACATCACATTCATCAGCTTTCACTGTGAATTAAATATACATGCTGTAATATGCACACCCATGGCTTTTCAAGCATCTCTAGGCAGAGATGGTCTAGAGGAGGAAATGGTTAAGGGAGTAACCAGAGAGTAAGAGCACATGGCATGTATCCTAAATGGAGCATAGGAGTATCAGCAGAGCTTGGCTGGCTGAAGCTACCATGAACCAGGCTTTGGTGAGCCAAGACTCAGGCTAACATACCACATCTTTGGAGGACATGGGAAGACAGAGGAGGATGTATGGGAGATATCACTGTGCGTATCTGGTACAAAGTGCCTCATCAGGAAGAGGCAGTTGAAACCTTTTTGACATATGGAAGAAGCCTTGCCTGCTTTTCAACCTCAGTCCTTTGCTGCTCTGACAGGTGGGGATTTGTGATGGCAAGAAAATTAAATGATGATTTGACTCCAAGTCACTGGCAAACTGAGGGACAAGCAGGGCAAGGACTAAAGGACCTCCCAATCAAAAACGTCTTTGCAGAACACTTCACCGCAAAGTAACAGTTGTCTTTCCTTTAGAAGAGGGATATTAACTGACCAAGCACTTATTTCTTCCCTACCATTCCTAAAGGATTTCTCAAACTAGCATAGAAAGAAGAGGGAATACCAAATAATGAAATAAATTCTGTGAGAGGGACTGGGAAAAAAATGAGGACTGGTATGTAAGGTGACTATTGAAACAGTTAAGAAATCAACACCATAGTCTATTACTGCATGGAAAGAATGAAAAGTGTAATGGATAGATGCAAAATGGTTTATAATTCATGGAATATGGGGGCAGTGTTATTTTTGGGTTTGGGTGTGAGTTTTTAGGTAATGTAGATTTCATTCTCTTTTAAGGACTGAGGCAATCATAATTGCAAAAAATGTAATAGCTTTTGGACAACTTGGTTTTTGCCAGACTTGTCACTGTCATACCCCATCACTCAAATCTGACCTTTAAATTGAGCCTACAAACCCACTCAAGCCGTAGTTCCAAACAGATCTGCAAACCTCGGTGGCTGAGTCAATACAAAACCAGAAAGCCGAAGTATTCCTTAGAGGAGATATCCATTCTGGTAAGAAATACTTTAAATATGAATATCTGCTTCTAGGAAAAGCTAAAAGAATAATCAATTCTTGCTAAAAGAAAAAAGTCCTAAGAGCCCACACTTACAGAAAGAAATCCCATCAATTGACACAATTGCACTGTAGATGAAAATTTTAAGTAACAGCAAAACATTATCTGTCCATCAGAGCTACAGGATGACAAATGTCTGTGCCACGAGTGAGATGCCTCTGAGCTGAAACCTAACTGCTTTAACAAGGTATCTGGAATGCTTTACAAGGCGTACACCATCACAGCAGAACGGCAATGCCCTGTGCCACTGCAAGCACCCACTTTTCTTTCTGTTATCCAGCAAAACAAGAGCCCTACATGTTCAACCCAAGAAACATGAACATTCTCTGGGTAGCTATGAATGCCATTTCCCCTAACCTAGAACATTTTCTCCAATTTCCACCTGTGCAGCACCTCTACGTGCAGTTGAAACACTTTTTTTTCTGCCTATCACTCAATGTAAACAAGTATCAACCTCTCAGTATCAACCTCTGAGACATGAGCTGATGTTTTTTATGTCTCTGTTGCAGTAAGAGCAGTGCTGAGGAGCACATTGTCTTGTTCTGTCTCTGTCCACACAGATTCCTGGTCCACTAGTAATAACACCACTAAATATACCAACACACCCTGCACTGAATGAATCACTCAGCTACATCAGAAAAAATGCTGGATAGCACGAGGATTCAATAGTCAGAAGGAGGGAAAGTTTTCTCCCATTCTCTAGGATGTTTCACTCAGACGTTATTCAGGCTACCAGTGCTAAATTTCAGCCTGTGGAAGAATTTCTGCACTCAGTGCTAAATCACACTTCTGAAGCAGGATGCCTCTTTGCTGTCCAACACCGTGGGCTGTCGATTTCCATAATAGAACTACTTGGATATCTATGGTCATGTTCGTAACACAAGGTCCTTCAGCGACCCGAGCAGTAGCCCTGTTACAAGAGCCAATGCAGGCACCCCTCTGCCTGCTTGTATAAGCCTGCTCTAGCAAGCACACCCAAGAAAAGGCACCAGCTTGAGAACTATAGAAAACACTATGCGCTTCAGTGGGTGCAACTTACACCTCTCACTTTAAGGTCACGGTTCTCCCAGGAAGATTAAGTCCTTCCCACTACTGCTCTGAACAGTATAAAACACCCAGCAGGTCACTGGACACATGTCAAGCACGCATAACCACAGGAACCCTCTTCTGCTCTTCAGGATGGGTTTTCCGGTTCCACGTGCAATGTGTTTCTGGCTGCAAGAATCAAGGTGAACATAAAAAAACCCACTTAAGAATGTGTAGCAACAAGCCATTTTAAAAAAGAAACTTTAGGCTAAAGCCCATGTTCCAACTGTATCAACAGAAAATAATTCTATAATTACTTGAACGGAGGTATAATTTTAACAAGACCAGTCTGTTTGAGGAAATATTTCAATGCTGACTTCATATTTATTAAACTAAAAGCTTTTTTTTTTTCTTTTTTCCTTTATGTTTTATTCATAAGATCCCCTTTTGCTTTTTCAGTTTAAATAAAGAACTGTGATTATCTGTAAAACTGATTGCTTAAAGTAATTAATCATTTTCCTTATGAAATTTCCTGGGTAAATTAAGGTTCTTATAATTGAAGGGTTTTCTCTTGTGTAAATGGAACATGCTGAGAACCCAGACTGAGAAATAAATGTACTGCCCAGACCCCTAGAGCTGTTTCTTTTATATTCTTTTACTGGAACTAATAGCTGTCTGAATAAAGTATTGTTTTCAATTAATAGAAATATATTGATATATTCTTAAGAATACTAATTTTTTAAAAAAGTTTAGCTTTTTAAAAAAATAATCTAATAACAATGTTACTCATGTAGTCAGAGTTTATATTCACCATCCAGGCCAATCATAAACATGGAGAATAAACCGATGTCTTCTGCAACTGTGGTAGCTTGCTAAGAGCTACACCAACCTGTGTAACACAGACTGGAACCACATCCAGAACTCCAGATTGCAGGTAGCCATTTAACCAAAACACTCCCCATTTCCTCCTACACCAAAGCCAATACCATGTGGTGTCAGATTACCATGGAGAAGGAAAAAAAAGGAGGCCATCAGAAAAACCCTAAGACATTAGAGACAAGACGTACATGTGCATGACTACATGTACTAAAGCATGCTAAAAAACGTAAATGTTGAGGCTGTTAAAATAAATAGGAGACCAAAAGTTGCCTGCTTCTTAAGCTCATTAAGAAACAGCATTGTCTGTGAGATTAGACACCAAAAAATATAGAGATGGATATGAAAATTTTGAAAACAACAGAAAGGAGTTAGAAGGTGAGTAAAAAGGATGACATGGCAGTCAGTTTATGCAACCCCTACTGAAATAAATGCTTGTAATGACAATGGAATGGTTGGATTCAACCCACATGGGACAGAAAAAGATTACAAATTTAACAAGAGTTTAAGAGGAGTATAATTGTAATAAGGGAGTGTTTGTACTGATGTTCTACACTAGTCTGATTCCACTGTGAGTGAAAAAACCAAGTCTCATTTCCTTATACTTCCTTCTTGACTGTAAGTCAGAGAACTTTGAGTGAATGTCCTGCTTAGTTCTTATTCGCAGCATCATCAAATAAGCAACTGCATGGTTGTGAAACATTAGACCTTGCATGTTTATCAGAACCTCCCTCCCCGCAATTAACATAGTATTACTGATTCAGATTTTGAAGCCAAATAATTCCTGTCAAGCTGCCCTACAAATAACATGGGTAAAAAGAGGTTCAGAACATCACAGTTGACTCTGAGATAATGTTATAAACAGCCCTCTGCCAAGAGGACAAAATATCTGGATCCCTGGCTTATGAGAGTTTCTACTACTCTGACTTAAGTAACATTCTAAGTTATCCAGTGTCCAAGAGGGAGAAGAAAATACTTATAATTCCTGCACAGGCTACTATAATCTATGTCTTTGTTTGCAAGGAGGTCCTTTGTCCAGATAGTTTGTGTAATAACTTAGAATACAATGTACTATTTCGGCTTTGTGCAGGAAGTGTTATGACTGAAAATCAGTATCATCAGAATCAAAGTAATTTCCAAAGCTAAATAGTATCAGAGTCAGAGAAAAAACAACATAAAGTAGAACAAGAACTAATTAAAAACCTTGTAGCAACATAATTTGGATTTTATGATATTATTAAACAGTTTAGAAAATACATTTTTATTCCTCTGTGGAGCTTCCTTGGCCAGGGCTAGATGCAGAAATACCCAAATACAGAGTTACTATACAGACCTCTTTCCCATGCTGTGGAACGTAGGCTTGGATCACACATAGTCACACTACACTGAATCGGCTTGCTTATCTCACAAAGACTTTAATGAGACCAGGATTTCTCTCACAGTCCATGGAGGGTCAAGATTTTTAGGCTATGGACCACAGAAATCACGCACAAACAAACAAGCTCGGATTAAACTAATTAACATGATAACCAACTGCAGCATATCACAGCTACCTTGCTGGTATAATACTTTCCTGCTCTCAAACAGAGCTAAATAAATAAGGCAGAGAATAATGTTAATGAACCTGTACAGCTCCTACAACTCGAGAAAGCTTGAGAAATGTTTTCTACTAAAACAGGCGGCAAAAAGAGCTGCCACCACTCCACCTTGCCCTCCTCAGTGAAAGGGAAAATAAAGCAAGCAAAATGACACATGAAATGCATCCTAACTTTCAGGTTGTTTCCTCAGCAACTCTAAGTCAGGTTTCTCTTCAGTCGCCTCCTTATGCTCAAATTTTACTAGCATCATCACAGAGTTCCTCAGACTGTGAAGAGCTTATGATGTTCCCATCACCCAGCACTGCAGGGACAGACAGGTTATTTGGGGACCCTCAGTAGAATTATGACACAATGAAGCTGCTCGACGCCATCCCAGCCGCGTACGAACCTGGGCCTGCTGCAGACATGGCAGTTTCATACGTTACCCAAGGCCCGAGCTCAAAGCACACAGACACAGCTCACTCTGGTCTCTAAGGTGGCAGCAGCCTGGCTGAGATGGCGGCCACGCTTCTAGCACCCATTGGGTCAAGTGCTCCTACGCATCCCTGCTCTGCAATGTGAGCCATTCCCATTGGCTCAGAGGCCCTAGAGAAGAGGAGTGGGGCAGTGATCGACTCAACATGGGCAATGGCTGCCTGCCGAATCGGCTGGGCACGCTGCTCACCACTCCCTAGTGAGGTAAAAGGACGCCAAAGGAGTGAGGGGCCTCCCTCTGCCTGCTCAGAACACGTGAGTTTCCAGTACCAGAATTCTGAAAATAGGACTAGAAACTTTACTTTTTTGGTATTATGGTTAAGTAGTTTTCCTGCAGCGAGAAGTATGGAGGCAGACATTTGAGAAACATGTTTGAGGTGGTGAAGATTTCTCAAAAGAACTTAAGCAGCTAGTAAAAATTTTAGAAGCGCTAAAATGCTTTACTCTCATTCCACGCAGCTCTCACCTGTGTGTTTTGCTGTCCTTCCTTCTGCAGCTTTATTTCTCTGGGTGAAATAGTGAAAAGCATATTAGAGCTCTAATTTCTATTAATTGCTATGAGATTGCGTTCTTGTGGGCACTCTGGATACACTCATCTCAGTTCCCAAACTGCAAAATAGGAATAACATACCTGAGAGTTTAAAATTTTAGAGTATTGCTCAGCTGCTGACACATCAGATTAATGCATAAATAGAAAGCAGAGAAGGAACAAACTTATTGAAATAGTATGACAAAAAACTTGTGTTACTACATGATTTTCCTTAATCATTCTAATGATAAAAGACCAGAAAACTTTTACTGTTTAAGCAAAAGCTGATGAAAGTTTGTACGTAAAAGTCCAGTTGAGGTACTTTAACATGGACTCAGCATTTTAAGATCCTCTCTTTTGTTCTGTTTGCATAATAGATTTCTATAAATTAAATGAAAAAAATAAGGAATTTACCATTTAAGTTTACATTATGATGAAATAATTTTTCATTCTTAAAGTTAAGTATTTATTCATACAATAAACATCAAAACAACTTTATTAAGTGTGCACCAATCTAGAAGGCTGCATGCCAAAGCTTGTAAAATGTCAATGTAGTGTTTTTCCTGGAATCTTATAATTAATTCA
This sequence comes from Zapornia atra, assembly GCA_013400835.1. NCBI lineage: Eukaryota > Metazoa > Chordata > Aves > Gruiformes > Rallidae > Zapornia > Zapornia atra. Next base: position 245,379 of record VZTU01010756.1, on the reverse strand, counting down.
TCATCAGAATAGCTTTGGGGCCTTATTCTGATCCATTTTCTAAACAGTGTTACCAGGAAATGATGTTCTGTGCTTCTGTTTATTTAAAGAATATCACTGCTGAATTTACAACAAGCAAACTAGTTAAAGAAAAGCCTTTGGGGTAACATAGTAAATTAAAAATGAAAATACAATGAGAGGAATACGGAATTTACAACCAGAAAAATCTCATAAAGGAGTGTACATTTGAAGATTTATATAAATCTGATACAGCTTCTGTAAATACTTACAGCATAATAAATAAATGACTGCTGAGCTCAAAGACCAGTGAATTACGTTGCCATATCCTGCCTGCCTAGCTCCATCCTGTTATAATGGGAGGCTCCAACGCAGTAAGGGAGAGGGTTTCCTTCGTTACTGCAATGAAATAACATGAAAAGTCAGGAAGAAATTTAACTTCAGTTACTGACAAAGAGCCTGACCCAAACATACTGAAGGTGATAATCTTTACAGATATCTCAAGGTCTTTGATTCAGAGATACATTATCTTGTAGTGCAAATTACTCATCACTCCTTGATAGCTAATTTCAGTGAAGTTGCCATCACTTACATGTGGGAAAAATAGGTTTCCAAAGTGAATTCAACATTATGAGAAAAAACAATAGAATATGAGAAGTCAATAGGATTATAGCAGATATAAGTCCTTGTCTTTCAATAATGTTAGAAAGGTGATTTTAACAGTCTTTAAATGGCAAAATTATACATGATGGATATTATCTTTGATTTCCAGTAGTAACATTTCTATTTGGAAAGCAGCAAGAAAAAGAACATAAGCAAGTGGGCCAGAGGGGAGAATGCCGTTTTCCTGTTAATGTATTTGTGCTGGAAAATTTTATTCTACTTAGCAGTTTAACAAGCTGCCCTGCTTCTAGTATCTAAATAGAGACTAGATGCTTGCTTCCAGTTCCACTGTACTCTTGCAAAAGTTGAGTTGTAGTTATAGTCAGGACTTCAATGGTGGTAGCATAGTAGACTGGTCAGCTGGAGGACAGTCAGTGCTTCAAAGGCATCATGGATAAAAAGGACATAACTGCTATGAGGAGAAAGACACAACAGGGCAGCAGTAGCTCACCAGTTACATATGATTTAAAGGTTTGGATGTATCTCTCTTGCGCTGTACCGATGTCTCTGAAGTGTGCTTCCTACAATTTTCCCTCTCCTCCCTCCCACATGTCTTATGACTTCAAGTACACAGTGTGCTTCCCATTCTTTCCTTGCTCTGCTGAACTTAAGAAGCAACAAGAGAAAACCCTGTTGAGACTAAGGCAAATTGAAAGGATGTCAGTAGTTGCTTGAATCTTCTCACAGATCTTCAGCTGCGAAGAAAAGGAATGATCTGTGAAGCTCATTCAGATGACAGCCAGCAAGCAGCAGCCTCCACCTTGACATCCTGATATATGCATTAAAAACTGAAGGAAAAGATTAACAGGAGAATGGAACTGGAAGCAGCATGTTGCAAAAGCACCAATGGGCAGTATACTGCAACAGAGCTACTTCCAGAAGCAAGATGAGGCTTGCAACGGTGACATAACGCCTCCAAGCTTTTAACATGAAAACTGCTGTTCCTATAAACCACTCTCTGATTGCCAGTTGGAAAAAAAAAAAAAATCACCATTATTCTTCTAAATCACTTGTGCTGTGTTTCAGATCCAATAGTTCATTCTTCTCCATGGTATTTTTGTTCAGCTAACTCTTAACTGGGAGCAGCAGGAAAAGTGCACACAGGAAAGACATGTTAAAGATAGCTATGGCCATCCATCGTACTAGATTCCAACACAAACCTGAAGAGTTACAAAGACTGTTCTGTGTTTCTCTGGGACATATTATGCCAAGGTTTTATTATAATTTTCTAGAAGACAGAAACACCCTGCCTATACTCACTTTTCCCTGTTCTTTTGAGGAGTGACAGGAAGGCTAACTCTTAAACAGTGCTCTACTGCTCCCAAATTCAAAATTCACAGGAAATTCCATTGAGCAGGATGATTCAGGACATCCTTAACAAATCAGCGTATCAAATAATTACTATTTTAAAAAAGTCCTAACTGCAGCCAGTCCTAACTGGATGGCTTAAAATGCTATTCTTGGTGAGTTCCAAGTACAACATCGTGTCTTGTTTCGCAGGGCTTCTGCTTGGAGTCTCGCAGGCTTCTGCTTACTCCTTTCCCTGAGATGCATTTGGCCCATGCATGGAATGCACTGACAAATGCAGAGCATGTTTCTCTCAAAGGAAATTTATTCTGACTTAAGGGTGATGGTGATGTCTGATTTATGACCTTTATCATCTTCTTTTATTTGGATATTGTTGAGAGATTTTTTTTCTTTTTTTTTTTTTTTTACTCTCCCTCCACATTTGACCTTACAGTCACTTTGTGCAATCTTAGATGGCCTTCTGGCAAGCCATCAAAAATTAGCCATTTCTCACAAAATTGCCAAATACTGAAAAGCCCAAGCAGGATCTTACAGATTTTTTTTTCAAGGATAAAAACTACTGGAACTAAAAATTTTTTGCAGCAGCCAGTCTTTCAGGTCCGAGTCCTGAGATCTTGATAGTACAAGACTTTTGAGTGTTTGTGGGATGCTCCAAACTATTTGGACATGGAACTAAGTATTCATGAAAAAGTCAGGATTTACCACTGTATATTTTGGCTTATTCAGAAGATTTCAATGTTCTCTTTCTGATCCCAAGTACTCAAAATAATGTCATAATTCAGCCACCTGCTACCGGTGGGATGAAGAAATTGTTGGACTATATTAAGAAGTCACATTAGATTGTCAGAATGGTCTTTTGATAACTGAATATGCAGGCTTCTTCAATCTGAACTAATTCCTCAGCGTGAGAAAACATGAGTGGAGATAAGCCTCCTCCAGCTATCTTAACTGTTATTGGTGAAATACCATTTGGAGACCAACGGCCAAAGAAATCCATGTCAACTTGCTTTTGAATTCCATAGAAACAGAACACAATCTATACGTAAATTAACAAAACGAAATAGCACCCTTGATGGATATTTCATACTTTGGTGGGAAATGCTAGTCACTTTCCCCCCAGGTCAGATTAACATTTTTATTGTTGCATTGAGGGTGACTGAGCACTGGAACAGGTTGCCCAGAGAGGCTGTGGAGTCTCCTTCTCTGGAGACATTCAAACCCACCTGGATGCGTTCCTGTGTGATTTAGTCTGGGTGATCCTGCTCCAGCAAACTAGATGGTTTTTTGAGGTCCCTTCCAACTCCTAAAGTTCTGTGATTCTTCAGGCATTTTGTCACCTTGTAGTTTCAATTTCAAAGCTGATAAACTAGAAGAAAAAACCCACACTGATCAGATTCTTAGTTCTTTAAAAAATATAATTTGACTGTAAAAATACTGTGACATTGCAGTTTATGCATCTTAAAACATGATTGTTTTAATCTGCAGAATCACAGAGTTCAAGAAGAAGGAACACTACCAAGGAAAAGAAGGAAGACCAAGAGACAATTTTTTGTAGGAAAAGCTTTTTGGAAGAATAATGCACCTGGCCATCTGTCTATCAGTACGTGCACGTAAGTGAAGTATCAGTAGAGTCATCTACACTTGTGAATTTCTCAGATCCTAACTTGTTTGAAAAATGTCAAAATGATAATGACATTTAGCAGGTCGAAGGAGGTGATCCTCCCCCTCTACTCTGCCTTGGTCAGGCCCCACCTGGAGTACTGTGTCCAGTTCTGGGTTCCCTGGTATAAAAAAGACAGGGACCTCCTGGAGAGAGTCCAGAGAAGGGCAACGAAGATGATTAGGGGCCTGGAACACCTCCCGTATGAGGACAGACTGGGTGAGCTGGGACTGTTCAGTCTGGAGAAAAGAAGACATAGGGGAGACCTAATTAATGTTTATAAATATCTTAGACATGGGATGCAGGGGGAATTGGCCAGCCCCTTTTCAGTGGTCTGTGGGGACAGGACTAGGGGCAATGGCTGTAAGCTGGAGCACAGGAAGTTCCGCACCAACATGCGGAAGAACTTTTTCACAGTGAGGGTGAAGGAACAGTGGAATAGGCTGCCCAGGGAGGTGGTGGAGTCTCCTTCTCTGGAGATATTCAAGACTTGTCTGGACGCCTATCTGTGTAATGTGAGATAGGGAGCCTGCTTTGGCAGGGGGGGTGGACCCAATGATCTCTTGAGGTCCCTTCCAACCCCTATGATTCTGTGATTGGAACATCCAGCTGTTCCGTTCATTCTGTGTGACACTATATGAAACGTTTATCATTGTAAATTGTGGTTCATTTAGGAGTAACATTATCTCACAAAAGTATAACAGATTTTTTTTTATTTTCTAAATTTCAGAATAGCATAATTAGATGTTTATTCTACACGCGCATTTTCCATTTTGTTTATATAAACAAATTTTCTGTGTCACTAGGTTGCACCAGATACCATTTGAGATACACTTTTTAATATTAGATGTCCTTACTGTGGTACAGTACAATCCATTAAATGCTAGAATGCTACACATTTGTACAAATACCTTATTGCACTGTCATGGAAAATTTAATGAGTAATGGAAAAATTATAAAAAACAACCCCAAAACCGTCCAAAACAAGCACAAAAAACGCAGATACAAAGGGAGTCCTTTCTTTGGCAACTTTCCTTTATCTTATCAGGATCTTCCCATAATCAAGAGGCACAGAACACATACAAGAGGGAGTGGAGAAGAACCTTTGAAAGTAGTTAATGGCTGAACTCTGGCCTGGCTCCCAAGCCAGTCTGCTACTGCACAGCGTTGCCGGGCTGATGACTTGGGTCACAGCACTGAGGTCAGCAGCACATGGTCTCTAGTGATTCTCACTGCCTGGTTATAGATCAGTGTCTTTCAGGAAGCACATCCACAGAGCTGATCATGTACCATAACCCTAATTTAGCAACTGCATTTGAATTGCTCGAGACTTGTATGCAGTTCAGTTTTACATGAGGAAGCGTAGGCTTTCTGCTGATTTCAGCATGGACACGATCTCAATGATCTTTCTAGAACACCAAAAGACTATGCTTTAGGCTACAGTATACACATTTCTTTCTGTGAACCCTATCCTTCCTGTAACCACCTCTGCTTCTACCTGATAGCTGCCTCAGGAATGTACATCATTTTCCAACATCAAACTATGTATGCTTTTATATACTAAAACCTGTTTAAGTTCTTGCTGTAGATTGCAACACCTGCTGCTGTAACATTAAGTAGATTGTGCCTGAAAAAATATTTGGCTTCTGCAGCAATTGGCTGAAGCTAATAGATTTTGTTTTGAGATTTAAGTGGAAAACTAACAACACTTACCTTTTTCTTTTGGCTCAAAGAAAATATTTTCTTGATTCATTTTATTTCCATAGTGATGCTGAGGACACATCACCATTCTATCCTCCACTGTCAGCTATTGTATCTAATTGGATCTAAGAAAAAGAACAGCGATAGAGATGGAAAAAGAAAATAAGAAGCAAACACATCTTTGAGGTACTAACTTTGCATTTTTTCCTTCCACAGCCTTTTGCTAGTCCATTTCTCTTTGATGGCCCTGAAATCACGCTTCTTTCACTCACAGAATAAAATCCTGCCTGAGATGGTAAGGTAGGATAACAGAGGGCTTTTTATTGTGCTGCTGAACCTATTCAACATTTTAGGGAAATGTGTGAGCGCACATTTAATTTTAAGCAAGACAGGAAATTCATGTAAGTCTTGTCATGTTAAAAGAGGGTATTTTAGAAAAGAATACCTTTGTAAAGAATTGCTGTGAATTTCCACTACGACCCGGTGGCCTTAATATTTTCCAGGTATACAAGAAAAACACTGCTCTGTAAGATGACATCTCGGTACAGCAGCTGATTTAAAAATGGCTGTGCACATTTCTGCTGTCTGCACTTCAGAATGAGGGAGAGAGAACTGAAGAGGTTTCAGAAACATGCTTCAAGAATGAACTGAACTCTGGAAATCATGTTAGTCCTCGAGTTAAGAGGATACCTGTTCTGTAAATCTCTACTTAGGAAGATCTTTCAATCCTGCAAAGTACAACACAAGCTAACAATAAGATACAGGAGTTAAGAAAACGTAATATAAAACTAGAACCAGAGTTCTAGATAATTCAGAGATAATTCTAATGTAAATTTTATAAATTACAGAAAAGAATTTCGCATGGAAGTAAAATATCCACTAAACAACACAACAGATTATTGCACGTAATAATGGATCTGAAAAATTAAAGTTTACAGTGGTTTTTGTTTTGGTTTGTTTGTTCATTTGGGTTTTGGGTTTTAAAAATGAAGCTATTGAAAGACATGGCAAAATTACTTTTAGGCATCTAGCAGTAGAAAAAATCATAAGGTCAGACCAAAAGATAGCTTGGAGTGTTTTCACACAATATCCAGTTCAGATCTGGGAATCAGTAACGGTGTGTTGAACACAAAGTTCCTCGTTCAGTTAAGTACATATTTATAAGCACAGAATTGGGACTGACAAAGTTAGGAAACTAAGACAGCAAAAGTTCAAGCCTGCTAATAAAACCGGACAGAAAGGGTTAGGGGCTTGACAGTGTCACTTGTGAAATCCTCAAGCCTTAATTTTAAGTCATTTCTAGGGCTTTCTTCTTTTCCAGGTTCAAAACTTTGCCTGATGTGAGAAACTTGTTAAAACCTTAATAGATAAGGAACAGGGATATATACATACTCAATATATTAAAAACACACTCTAAATATCAGTGCTATTTACACTTTTCATCTTTTTCTAGCAGAAATCTGAAGTATATTATTCTTTGTAAGCCTGTTTCATAACTAAATCTCTTAAAAAGAGGACATTTTACCCATGAGTTTTTGAGACTTGTTTTGGTTTGGTGATCCACAGTATTATATCGCACACTGGAGCTTTCACCTTCAGGATACTATTTCCTACATAAAAAAAAGACACACCTTAAAGTTTGGCTTCCTATACAGATACTAGCCCATTGATAGCATATACCTAGTCACCCTGCGCTGAGCCTTGATTAAGTCCACAAAAGACAGCATTATGCCATGAGGCCTCAGGAGCTGAGTCAAGATAAATCCAGGAGAGTGTTGTCACCAGCAAAGTATGGATGCATCCACCACAGTTTTATATACAAACTTCTAAGGACGCAAAAACATTTTATGGAAACTCTTAGACTTAGAAACTGCTGCGATTCTAGCAGAATGCCTGAGCAGAGTAACACAAAATAAATGGTATTTTATGTACTCTTTATAATTATTGTTAAGATGTAGTAGTGGCTTTAGGTAGCCAACTGTTTTTAAGTAAAATTAGCTGCTAATCTTTTTTAAATACATCCTTTTAAAATCCACTGTAGGCTATTTGTTTGATTAAGTACATATTATATATAATAGAAAAGGACTTCAGGATTCCCTGAGTTATAATGTAATATAAGAAAAAAAAAATTATTGATATGAATAGTGTAACATCCTCAAATACAGTAATATTGTAAAAACAACAGATGCTTTCTCCATAAATAGCGCAAGGGCTAAAAATATACGTTGTCAAATAAAATGGACTTTTTCTCTTAGTCATATACGGCATCTTTGGTCGACTGCAAGTAAAAAATCAATGAAATTCTAACAAATGAATGATTTGTTTACTTGCTGTAAGTACATGCTTTTTCTTCCTGTGTAATATGTCACCTTTTCCCTAAGTATATGGGTAATTTTTGGCAAGAAATCCCTGGTCAGAAGATTGAAGTACCTCATATAATGCCAACAAAACTGTAGTTTTAGAAAACAGCATCACAATTTTTTTTAACTTTTATCCATGCATAAAAATGAATTAGTTCCTGAAAATACTCTGCCTTATAGATACCCATTTTCAATTCCATCAATTTATATGACATATCTGTCGCAACAGGACAGAGAAACAATTTAGTGCACATTTCTTAGGTATCAGTTAACCTTTATGCAGCAGTATCAGAAAAGCCACCCGGAATTTCTTACATCAGTATCAGCCCATGTGATTTATCAGTAACTTTCATTGATAAATCAGCTCTTTTAATTCATAACCTCTACCTGTAATTACCAAGAGTTGGCTAGTGCCAACACTAGTAAGATCTAAACCACAAAGTTTCCTCTTTGGCACAATTCAGGAAAGCGTGGCAAATGAGAAATCATTAGAGCTGGACAGCATAAGCAAATACCAGAGATTATTGAAACATTCTGAAGCTGCCTCTTAGCTGTAAATTGTGTAAAATCTAGAATATATTTTGAACAGTCAAAAAATGTATTTGTCATCACCATGGTTCACACAGATACGTGAATCCCAGACATCTGAACAGATTTTTTTGTTGAGCTTGCAAATTTTAGATGATTGAGTTTGAAGGATACCTAACCGTGTTACCATTTTTCACTCCAGCATATATGCATCCAGTAACCAAAAGCTCAGGGGCTTCACACTCTCACAAGAGAGGATGTGACATACAGAACTAAACATTATCAGTTATAGGATAAACGCATGCACTATATCCAGAGGCTGATGTTAACTTTCAAACTCAATGGAACTGGTACTGAAGAGGAACGGTACCATGTTATTCAAATGCGCAAAGCAGCCCTCAAGTACAGCTGCAGAAACCCAGCACATTAAGCTCTTTGGATCTGTAACCTTAATTCCCTAATTGCCTGCGCTGTGAATGCCAGCAGTGTAAGACTTGTAGCATCCCTCACTAGTCTGTACATACTGCTCCCCTTCTAAGTTACAGTGTCCCAGCAGGTTGCTACTCTCCTTTAGTGAAAGAAGAGAAACCGAAGAAAACCATCATTCAGTAGTTAGGGCAGTAGTTTAAACCCTGAGAAATGAGATTTTGAGATCTCGTTTGAATCCACATGTTCTAGATATGTTTTTCAATGAATTGCTGCATTGCTGAAATTCTTAAATCTATGAAAAATCACACATTCAACCATTCTGCACAGAAACTGGGATTGCTGGAAAAGCCTGCTGGTTCCTGCAGCAAGTATGCATTGATTGCCAATGACAGGATAATATCCGGGTAGAGCGGGTCACATACACAGAGCTGAGCTCAATTTTTCCCTAGTGCAGAAGACAATCAATATGAAACTTGAGAACATTGATATATTCATTTGATATTGACAGTCTTTACACATACTTCTCTGTTGCCAATCTGCCTGGGACTGGCAGTCTGAGAGTTGTGGCTACCAAGAATGTTACCACACCATTCAGGAAATTCTGATCTTAAATTCATTCAAGGCATCTTAGCCTGGTTGGCCTGGTTGTTCATGGGAACTTCCCCAAAGACATGAACACCATCTTTATCTTCAGCACTGGCCATCTGTTCTCTGCCTTGGCTCACAAGCTGGCTGTGTCTCCAGTCCAGACAGTGATGCTGCACTGCCATTCCAATGCACGATGCTGGGGTAGTGATGGGAGAAACATTCTGGTGGTGGACACATCTAGTGCAGAGGTCTGCCATGGGGGAAAACTACTTAGAGTGTGAGGGATCAAATCAAGATTGAAGTGGTTTACCTGTTTTGCAAGGATGAGTGATTAACTGACAGTCACTGAACTATGCACCTGGATTGGTATCAGGAAAACAACAGGTAAACAACAGTACCAGATGTGTTAAAAAAACCCCCAAACCCATCTAAAAATGTCTAAACCCACTTCTATAATCCCAAAACGGTCTTCTATAAACCCAGACATTCACACAGCAATGCATACAGCTACCTCCTCTCAAGCTGCATGGTTTCCAAGCACACCTACCAACTTTTTTGGGAGCGCTCATTGCCTATCTACAACACCCTCCTGCTGAAGGTGTAGGTGCTCCAGGTTTCTGGGTAACTGTACCAAGTATTAAGCAAGTACCCAGCTGGAAGAGCATGGATTTATAAAGAAGGCATCCAAAAATCAAAGCCTCTGCACAAAGGGCATAGAGTGAGACAGGGGAAAAAGTAGTAGAGAGTACAAGCGAAGAACAGAAGCAGCACATTTTCTGACAGCTCAGGGTCATATTTCAAATACACTGGAAAAAAAGTGGCACCAGTATCATGGATTTGTACTCTGCCATTTCTTTGCAACTTGAGGCTATATTATTTGCTATATTCAAATTAGCACTCAAAAACTGAATACTTAGAGAACCTCTCCAGCTACTCTTGAAACAGCAGCTAAACAGAGTTCTGGTCTACTACCGCTCAGGTTCACCTGTAAACTGCTGAACATCTTTTCTGTCAGACTAGGTACCAGCTTTTCTTTATGGCAGGATAACAAATCTGATTTTACCATATCAAATGAGACATGACTTTTCCTTTTTTTTTTAGAACCTGTCCTCCAAATATCTGGATTTAGACCATGACATAAAGGATCAATATCCTTTGTTTTCCCGATGATTCAATTGCTACATAATGTATGAGTCACTGAAGATGTTCTATTAAGTTTTTATTAAGTAAGTGCCCCAAGGCCAAGAATACAGATCAGATCTTTGGAGGTTTTGGTAACTGTGTTCATGATACAAATATAGTTTAATAAAGCTCATCTTAATTGATATATTTGCTCGGTAATTATTCCCTCCAGTCATAGGACAGGCAGTTTCATCTCAGATAGTGTCACATACTGGTATTAAAATAAAGTATTTTACCAACTACATAAATTAATTAGTAGCAACAAAGGCTACAGCCTAGCTGAAGTAAATGGCATTAGGTATAATTAAGAGTAAACAAAGCTTGTCCCTAAATTCTACAAGGCTATGTACAGTTGGATTACAGCAACTCTGTTGGGCAGTAACCTATTTGCCTAGTAATTGTGACTCATACAAGCGATATACCTACACTGATTAATTTTACTTACAGGCCCTGTGGTAGCTTAATTAAATGATCTGTTCTAAATAATGACAGCCTTATAAAAGCAGCCCTGCAGGAACCGAACTGTTGGCTCAAAATGCATGAGCCAAACAGAATATAATGAAGGTGAATCATAGAAAATTCTTTTGAAAACATATTTATACAGAGAACACAAAGAAACTCATTTTACTTTTTAAAATGACATCCTATAAGTATTTGACTGTATTGTTTACTGATATGCTGTCCTTTGCAACAAAACAACTACTAAAACATAAAACTCAAAGAAAACATGCTTGGGATTTCATGGTAAAGCACCAAAAAGATGCAGGATAGCAATACCCTGCTAAATAACTTAGTTTGTGATGAGTGAATACATAAATTCACAGGCTTTAAACAAGATACCCAAGCTCATCTCTCCACCACCCAATGTACCACCCAATTTGCAAGGTCACTCCTGGTTGGCCAAGGTCATTCCTGTTGGCCTACAAAAATGTGAACACTCATGCCTATGAACTGCACTAGAGATTCCTCCTCTAACATGTGGCCCTCCAGAGCTCAGGGATACTTGGTTTGCAAATAAAACTACCTTAATTCATCAAAATCACACAGAAACACATTGGTAACTTAGCTTAGAATGAATTAGAATAATATACAATAGATTAAACAATATTGCCAAACACTTGGTAAGGAGGAAACATGTTCTGGTAGGGTGTTTGGTAACAGGAAACAGAGCAAAGCAAAAAAATTTCAATACTTCATCAGTGTAAATAGTTTTGTAAATTCTTCTTTGTGATAAATAAATATAATTAAAAAAAACCTAAAAAAAAGGCAGCTCTTCAGACAATGACAAATTCAGGTGAATGAATTAGTAGTCAACAGTGGAAGTATGCCTATTCCAGAACATACATAAGATAATAAACAAGTTTCTCTCTGTTACTCCTGCAGTCTAGGAGGGTGATAACAAGGATAGCAGAAAGCCCTTCACACTATAGAGAATACTTCAGTGGGTTGTTGGGAATAAGGTTCTGTTTTTGCCACATTGCTTGATCATTATGAAAAGTATTTTCCAGATGACTTGTCCAGTGTGAGAAGGCAAGACCAGGCCTGCTGATGGTTACTGAAGTCTCTCAGGGCCCCCACCTGAACAGGCAAGTACCTGCTTTGGGCTTACTTCTCCAGCAACGTGGAGTGACTGTGACATAGTATGGGGTAGGCCAGATGCAGAGGCAAGGGCAGGTACTTCATGTCATCCACGCTTCATCCATCCATACCTTGATTCTTATGATTTATGTGGGTGAAATAAATTTCACCGTTACTCAATAAAATTCATATTCAACTTGAAAATCTCGTCTCTCTCAGTTTCTCAGTGACAGCTGTCAGAATCCATCAACACTCAGCACAAGAACATAAAGCTAATAGGCTTCTTGTAATATCAAAACTAAATGGACTGCTGAAACTCAAAATGAAATACTATTACTGATTCTTTTATCTGGTGCTTTGTGCAGTGGGGGAAAATGATTTTAATCTTGTCTCCTTTAAATATTGGATTGTAAATGAATGCTGACAAGATTAAATAAATGTGCTTTTGACTTGAGTTGCTGCCAGCAGGTTTTTTAAAAAAAAACAGCTGAACCTACACTACTTGATATTCTGCAAGTGTGGGTTCATAACCCACAGCTTTTGGTAGAACATTGGAGAGGGACAAGAGCTGGGTATTTTTTTAAGTGTCTCAAAATTACATGATTCTTCTTTTAGCCTTTGCAACACTAACAAAGGGAAGTTCTGCAGCAGCTCAGTTCACAGGAAGGAGAGTCCCGACAGCATGGAGTCCAGTGATTAGGATGATGAGAGTGGTGATATGACTGCCATATTAAGTTAAACTAAGTAGGCCAAGAATCAGCACGCTGGTCAGGAGATGATTGAGGACCATCAAATTTTACCGACTGGTGGATCTGTAGAATCACAAATGATAGGAAGGGGTGAGTATGGACTGGTATTTACCCTGCCGAGAAAACAGCCTCTCAGTAATTCTGAGAGATTTTTCCATTTAATGCAGTTTTCATTATACACAACTGCTTTTTACACAGATTTTACTGAATTATCACAGTGACTGGAAGCAAGAGTTGTTCTATCCTGCTTACATCTCAGGAAACAAAAAAGGAGGTTGCTCTTTTTTCCAGATTAAACGGCACTGACCATCTGCTATTTCAGACACAAGAAATATGAACCACTAAATGTATTTCAGGAAGAAAAAGCCTATTTGTGAGATGATGTGCAAGAACCCGTATCTTCCATGCAAGCTTACAGACTCACAAATGTAGGCAGTGTAGACTAAAGGCCCTAAATCTAAAACAAGCTTACAGAGATAACACTGACTCTGTCACCTGCCCCAGTCTGGCTAATCATGGAAAGCATCTGTCAAAGTCTGGTGCCTTCTTCAGCCACTTACAGCTGAAGAGTCCTACTGCCCAATGAATGCTTAGTATCACTAAACTGTTATGTAAGTGGTAGACCAACAGAGTCCACGGTCCAGTACAAAATCTACTGTGCTGGACACAGTGCTCTTGAGATACTAGGAAGTTCAAAAACACTGCTGACTAGATCATCCTCTTGAAAAACTTAGATATAGAAATAGCCTAATAAGGTATCCCAGTACTATTTGTCACTTGAAAATCATCGAATATAGGAGCTGATACTGGAGACAGTAGCATGGCAAAGAGGAAACATTTAAAAACTGGAAAGTTATTCCTCCAACAGCTGAGATATTATCAGTGCCTCTGTAAGCACATCTAATATAACTCCATGAGGGCTAAACCAGATCAATTCAAATAATTTTTAGCTAGACCTTCCTATATTACCACATATTTAGCTTCAATAAATAGGGAAAATACCAAGGATAGGAAGTAGCAGAACTTTCCATACATAACCGTGTTGGTGGAAATTGGTTTGCACTCAAAGCACTTAAATATGGGTTTCGGGTTTTTTTCCCAAAGTCTACAACAGTTGTGGTTATTCTAATTTTCTATCTGAAGTCACTGTTTGACACTTACCTAATTTCTTGTTTTCCTCCTCTTTTAGATTACTAGCTATTCGGTGAAGTGTCATAAAGAGACTTGTTTAAACCTAGCTCTTTCCCCCACCTTCTGTCTTTTAATTATATTAATATATAGCTAATTTGGACTTTCAAATTTCCTACTGTTATTTCAGAGATGATACGACAGTGATTAACTCCTACTCTGAACCCATGAGGGGTAAAAACCATTATATCATCTAATTTCCACCTGAGACAAACCACAATGTCACCTCATTTCCACCTGTGACAGTCTTCAGAGAAAAAGATAGGTGGTGTATATCCAGAGGAAAGCAAATTCATTAAAGGAATAGATACATAAAGTGACATTTGCTGCTAAGGCAGCTGGCATTTTAGGGTGATGTAAAAAATAACTAACATAAAACAAAGCCCACTTATTACATTAAACAGACACTTTTGAAAATATATAGATATTGAATTTCCTCCATCCAATCACATTAATATGCTAAAATAAAGAAGTGTAAGAATTGGAGAACAAGTACTAGACAGGTTTCTATACCATGACTTGTGACATGAGGTTCCACAGTGGCCATGCTCTCTCCTCTGGGGAAAGAAAGGGAAGTATCAGAAGGGACATTTTCATAAGGATGCTAGAAACGATGGACACTATCCAACTATTATTGCAACTATTGTCTTGTTTTCCCTAGCTTTAAAAGTGATACACAGCATTTAAACCTGAGTGACAATATTGAGTGACTGACTTTCCCGATGCAATTCCTTTGGTCTCACGTTAGAGAGAATTTGCATTACGTAGTCTCAGCCTGAAATGAGTCTTAGCTGAGTACGTGAGCCTGATGGAAATTCATTGGAGACATCAGCATCTTCACACATCCCAAACTAAATGAAGTTATTCCTGTTAGTCAAAGAGAATTCCTCTTACAGAGCAAGATGCTGAAAAACATGTCCCTTGCTATATAGTAATGCCACTCAAACATAGACACATAAAAGTCAACAGGCTTCTCACTTGCACCAGTTTTCTACCAGCTTCCTCACTTAGAATAACTTCTACTAATTCAATAAATTGAACATAAGACCGAAATCAAGCATAATACGAATAATGAGTAAATCATTATTTGTGTTTAACACCCAGTCTGATTCCCTGACTGCTCTACAAAGCTGAGCACAAAGTTTAAAAGACCTCAGTAACTGAGGCTGTTTCAGTGCAGTAAGTCTGCTGTGAGTGGGATGATGGTCATGCTCCTCCTGCACCCCCGACCCCCATCAGAGACCAGCACAGGAACCAGAGTTATAAACGCTCGAGCAAAGTCACAAGGAGGCATTTCTGACACTTGACATTTTAGATTTTATCTGAAAATCATGTAATCTCTCCTTCTCACGTGTACAGAGAACAAATAATGCCCAATTAGAAATAATTTACAAAGTATTATCTAATCGCAGCAACAACTACTATTAACAGAGCAATGTGGATGCAAAGTTGCTTCTAAGCGGCACGCACCACCACTAGTGACTAGAGTACGAGTGTGGGGACCGTGTCTTTTCTAGCCCTCATCACCCACAGTCTACCTACACTGAAACACCAGCATCCAGATCACACCAAAGGAAAGAGGAGCTTTAGTCCAAAACTCACATGCATGTTTTACTGCTTCTGTTGCACAAAAAAGCTGCACAAGCTGTAGTGGCATGCCTCTTCACCGCACAGTGACTGAGCCATTTAGTGCTTTACAAGTCCAGCAACCAGACAAAATCTGCCAACAATACATTCTAAGTTAAAACCTTCTGTCAGGTTTCTGTGATGCCAGAAAAAAGGGAAACAGTTGCTTACCAGCTGTGCTATAGGAGTAATGCCTCATTTATGTCCCAAAGTTAGCCACATGACTTGCCAATAATAATCTGGGTATGGGCAGAATTAAAATAAAGAGCGCTGGCGTCCATGGAGAGATCTAGACAACAAAGGACATGAGGAAATGGCACAAAGCTGTGCCAGAGTGGGGTCAGACTGGATGGTTAGGAAAAAAAAATAAATTACTGAAAGAGTTGTCAGGGCCTGGAACAGGCTGCCCAGGGAGTTGGTTGAGTCACCATTCCAGGTTGTGTTTAAAAGACAGGTAGATGAGGTACTTAGGGATATGGTTTAGCATAGGACAGGAACGGTTGGACTTGATCTTAAAGGTCTTTTCCAACCTTGTGATTCTGTGAAATATCAGATGCCTTTACAGACCCCTGTGCAGGCCCAGTCACCCATCAGTGACGGGTGAGGGCTAATGAAAGAGGCTTCACCATGCATCCATCATTTCTCACCTTGCAAAGTAGGGAAGAGGGAGAAAAAGCAGAAAAAATGGCAATTACCACAGGCAGTATGGAGGCAAAAGGTCAACGCAGCAAAATGGAGAAGCACCTATTTTGTTCAAACTGTTGAGGTGAATTGTTGAGATGATCAAGAGTCGCTCCTTCCGCGCACCCTGGCGATTATCTGATTCTGCTTGCATTACAAAAAAAACCCAAGCATTAGGTTAAGGATATAGAAAAACCAATAAATCACAAGTTTCATATAGGTTTTGCAACCTCTCCCTTGACACTGCGTAAAAATCCAAAGGTGGTCTTGTTTACCTACCCTCAAATATAAGCACGTAAGATGAATAATTACTATGAAATCTGCAGACAATCCTCTGAAGAGGAGAGGTTTGCCCTTGCATTCTATGTTTTAATTTTTAGCATTTCTGTCAAATCAAACCAGTTTTCTTTTTCATTCAGTTTGTTTCTTCGCTATTGGAAAGATTTACATTTACCTTTCCCATGGTGAAGGTCACGAAATGATGGATTAAACATTAAAAATAACCAGAAAGCATGGCTGAAAGACAGAAAGCATACTGAAATAATGGGTCTTTTGCATACTGAAATAATGGATCTTTTTGTGATGATATTTGAAGATGAACATTTTGTATTCATGATGAGTATTTCTTAAAAAGTAAATTCAAAGTCACATCATTACACACAAAAGATAATAGTTAAAAGAAATTTGTGGTACTTTGGTTAATGCACTAGATATTTAAAATTCCAGGCAAAATCAATTTTTAAATACAAGTTTAATGTGCTTGCTAGTCATCCCGTATCTCATTAATGCAGTGTTTTTAAACTGGGACAGGATGACTATGAACAGAAGAGGAAAAAAAACCAAAGACACTAGATACAAAGATGTGGGAGCCAGTCCAGAACACCAGATACCAGTCTGGGAATGTCATATGTGGGTACAAAGGTGTAATGGCTCTAACTCATGACCTGAAGTACCTGATCAAGGAGGTGTGCAGAAGTGGGTATCTGGCCTTGCCTAGCCACAGGAAAAACTCTATAGGTCTACCAAATGGCCCAAGTTCTGTCTTGTTATGCCATTTTCCATACAGTATTGGAACATTTGGAGGCAGAGTGCTCCACAGGAGCTTTGTTTGCCGTATTTCTTTTCAGAGACTTATACCTCTTCCTTCAGTGTAATAGTGGTTTATCTGGGGGAAAAAAAAGTAAAATAAATCAAAGACATATATATCATGGTATTTTCAAGTTAACTTGTAAACAAGGAACACTCAATTAGGGCATTATTCTCTCAATCAAATTCAGTTTGTGCAAGATCAGCTTATTCAATCAGTAAGGTAGAAGAAATGAATCGTGTTTGGAGAGAAGGCAGTAGCTTACATTTAGAATCATTATTAAAAGGCTAGGAAGTATCTGATTTTTCAGAAGATTGGCAATCAGTACCTGCCTTGAAAGCATCAGATTTTCAGCATCTGGAGTCAGACACACAAACTTCAAATCTCACTTCCTCCCTCCCATACTCACTTTCTATTTTAACAGCACTTGTCATGCTCTACCAGGTTGAATCAACTATTGTAATGTGAGCAAGGATGAGGAAGCAGGTAAGAGGCTGTGTGGAACCTGAGCATGACTGGTACACTTGGGTGATCACTAGTCTCTCGTCCATGGCAGATGTCATCAGCGGACAGCAGCAGCCCCTCAGCACAAAAACAGTGCCCAGAGTGGGTCACAGTGGCTGCCTGCTGCTGCTGGAACAGTTGTTGGCAGAGTCACCTCAAATAGCTGCCTCCCCAGAGTGCTGCTGGGGGATGCGACACAAGGCAGGTCATAAGGAAAGGGGCAGGAAAGGGGAAGACAGTAACACTAACTGATTAATTTTACACCATTCCTAATATATCCCAGAAGCAGAGGCATAGGACAGCACAGGGAGCAACAGGAGACAGAGGCTGGTATTTGCCAGTCAAATAGCCATCAGTGCTGGTACAGTGTGGCCAGCAATGCGGCTCTGTGCATACAGTGAAGCAAGCAAGAGGTGGTGGCAGCAAGGGTGTTGGAGAACATTGTTATGTGGAAGAACTTTTTCACAGTAAGGGTGACAGAGCACTGGGACAGGCTGCCCAGGGGGATTGTGGAGTCTCCTTCTCTGGAGATATTCAAGCCCCATCTGGATGCCTCCCTGTGAGACCTGTTCTAGGAAACGTGCTTTGGCAGGGGGGTTGGACCCAATGATCTCTTGAGGTCCTTTCCAACCCCTACAATTCTGTGATTCTGTGATAGTAGCTCCATGAATAGGGGCTGAAGGGCTTTCTGTCTGGAGCCATCTTCTTAAAGCAAGTTGGCTAATACGTAGGGAAACGTGATTCTGCATTCCCTTTCAGAGAATGCAGGGAAGGATATTTTCCTGTTAACAGTCACTCCGCTGTATATTTTTTATTGTATCACTACAGTGTCTCACTGAACACTACACTGAACAACAATATACTGCGTGCATATGTAACTAAGAACACTTCCAGTGCTTCTTAAAAAAGCCACACACACACACACATATATATATATCACCTCAATGATACATCCTCCTGATAAACAAATAACCCATAAAAATGATTCTGTTTTCCTGTTTATTCTTCCAGGGGTTTTGTTCTTTCTTCCTGACAATACCCTTGCACAGCTGGAACCCATTAAATTTAACAGCAGCAAAGCATGTGGAAGCCTTAGAACTCCTCCTGCAATAAAAGAACTTTAAAAAAAAATAAATTAAAAAGACATAAAAGCAATTGGCTTCCACATAATGAGATTATAATGTGAAATGATGAAAAGATGAATAAAACCCCTTATTTTTTTTACCCTTCTGGAATTAGCCAAACATAGTTCATTCATGAATATTTGAAAATAATGTTATCCATCCACACCTTGTACATAAAAAGCTTCATTTCACTTCCCTGTGGCATCTGCTGTTGGAGCTCCAAGGTGTCCTATGAATGCTTTTATTCCATTAATTTGAATTAAAGCGGGGTGGGCAGCTTTTTAGCATCTGACAGGACTAGCAAAATGTTAAATGTATTGGACTGCCGTACACCCAGCTTCAGCATTTACCATTTAAGATGGAATAAGGAGTCCCAAGAGAAGGGAGAGGTTGGTTTACCTGATGATCAAATAATCTTTAGTTAGCTCTGCTTAATTACTTTTAAAATCTGTTTTCAGCAATCTATTAAAAGTAGGATTGCAAAAGAGCACTTTTTGCGTTTCTTTTTATAAGGAATACCTCAGGCAAGGAAAATCTGATAAACAATGGCTCTTCTGGGGAGTTAATATTAGTTTGCAAATTCTTCAAAGTTTACTCTGGTGGGATCCTGAGTTGGCAGAAGCTTTGAGGTAGAACATCTTTTGGATGGAGACATGCCAAAAGGCTTGTCAAAATTCTAAAACTGGTTGTTGTTTTCTCGAATTATGAAAAGAAATAAGAAAAACTATCAACACAGGCTCTTTAAGCACAGAAAACTCAAAATTTGATAGACAGGAGACTACTTGGTACTGGGACTGCTCAACTTGGTTGTTCATCAGCACTGCAATCGTGCTGCAGGATCTTCACTTGCCTACTTGTCTCTCCCAGTTTTCCTCACTGAATTCCGCCAAGTCTGTAATATTTTCCATCCAGAACATCTTCAGCTGCTCTCAGGACAGTACCAAGCTGACTCTCTTGCAGTCATTCCCCATATACCCAGTCACAGAAAGATGCAAGGCTCCACACCTGCACAGTAAGTTGTGAAAAGACAAATCCAAGAGTTATGCTGTTCTTTATGCCTTTCCTCTTTCACTGCGTGATGACAGTAGGCATCTAGCAAGCGATCTAAGTCTGGGAGGTTTAAGCTTGAGAAGGTTTGAAACAGCTGGCCCAGCTCTTTGAACTTTACTTATTACGATGAATGATTAAAGGAATATGGTTGTAATCTTGAAAATAGGAAAATAAACTGAACTGTAACACACAGTCATTCTGCAAAATACATCTTACATTAGTGAGAGCTGAAGAAACTAAATTCTGACCAGGCATACAGAGAAACTGGCTAAACAGTTTAATTTCCCACTGTTAACTTCATTTTGGGGTCAACAGGCCTATAGCATTTCCGGTGTAACTTACCAAAGTCACATGTGATACATCAGAATGCTCTCAACACAGACTTTGTGGAACAGCCTTGTTTCTCTGGATCGACTTATGTCAAGAGGAGAAATGTCAATGAAGATCAGAAGCAATCTATAGAATTGTTCTAACAACAACTGTGGCTAGGGTTGAATACATCTGGTCATAGCCTTATATTTCAATTAAAAATACACGATTTTCATTTTCAATAACACGTTCATAATATTTAAAGAATAGAGAACTTCTGAAAAAATGTCAGAAAGCATAAAGTCTCAATTTAATGGTCTTATGCTATTAACTACAGTAGCCACTGAATGAAAGAGGAAAATGGGTTAAGCCTCTTTTGTTCGTTAATCATACCAAATTAACTTTTATTATTTTCCCCTTTGCATGTAATATGGACCTGGAATCTCAACTGGGATTTTCAATCTGCATTTTCATTAAAGTATCAACAACAACTCTGAGAAAGCAACCCTCATGCAGATAGAAGCAAAAAAATTATACGTGTGCATCAAGCGTGGTTTCCAGATGTAGAACAGATTTTATGGGCTGTGGAAAAAGTCATCAGCAAAATAATACTTTAGTTTCTCTAGTTTCCAATAGGCCAATGATGTTCATGTTTCCAGCATTTCAATTATTAATTCTGCCATTATTGCAATAATTTTGCCTTTGTCTTATCTTCCATATTGGCAAACAAGATGATGCTGCTGCCATCTTTACAGCCATCAATTTTAGTTTCACATACTTCATATTTCATGGGCTTTCCCATGTTATCTTGATTGAAAAGGAAAACTTTACAATAGAAAACAAAAAGAAGAAAAATTAACAGAACTGGAAGAGAAATGAAAATGAAAGAACAAAATAATATTTTCAAATGAAAGACAGTGTTAAAGAGAAAAATGGAAACACCATTATAATTTGTAAGAGAGGAAAAAAGAAATTCTCAGAAGTTAACATCCCAAATTCTTCTCCTTCCATTATTTATCATTAATGTACTCCTCCTTCTGATTTCACTACCTGACAAAGTAGGAGCTCTGTGGTCTGGAAAAAACTAATTTTCAAGGAAAATATAAAAAAATTATCCATGCTTAGTTAAAAAAAAAATAAATTCTAATAATGATGTAAGCTAGTGACAGAATCCATGGTATTCATCACTACTTCTTCAGCTGATTAAACAACTCATTGACTGGGCCTTCCTCCTGCATGTTGCTTCATTTAAAATCCTGAAAGCTAATCCATTCTCATGTCTCGTTCAAAGCTGAAATCTCTTATCCCTCTAGATACCACATATATAGAAGTTCTGCTTGGATATTTTAAGGTTCTTCTCAATAATTTTCAAGTTTTCAGCTAAAAATTAAATTTTGTGAGAAATCATACTGTACCAAAATGTCAAAAAATCAGTAAAGATTTCTAGATGCACAAGACAGTCTCTAAAAGACTAATTCACAAAATAAAATTCAGTCTGTAAAATTATAGTTAAAACTATGAAATTAAAGGATCAGTTTAAAAAAAGTATTTGTGTGGCCCAAAGCACTGACCTACCCTTGTTACAAGTGATACCAAAAATTGGTATTTTAAAAAAGAAGGAATCTTCACTTTCAAAACTGGTTGCTAAGTGACAAAGACATGCTAGCATCCTGTCTCATTTCTAAAGGAAAAAGGTGAAGCAGTCTCAAAAAGAATGCCTAATTGACACTGAACATCTGATTACTATTTTAAGAGAAGACAAACCACATAAAGATGCCTTTAAGGAGTGACAATAAATGTCTGCTGTATATGGCTAAGGAACACAGCCCAGCTGTAACACCAAAGAATTTCTAACAGCAAGTTTAGCAACAAGCAATTTGCAGGTTATACACCTTGATTACGATGGTGTTTACTATCTGAAGGCTCAGACTAAGTAGTAGAACTAATATACTTGTCGTAAAGTCAGTGCTTAGTACATAAATTTCTTGTATGTGAGCTGATACGGTATTTGTGCTTATAGAAACTATATGCCAGGAGTAGCCCTTTAACTATAAGCAGATCTTGAGGAACGCAAGCAGAGCTGCCGTTCTGCAGGAACACCAATGGACAGATAGGCGCTGCTAGAGAAACCTGGATTCTCCACTGGTGGCACGGGTACTGGTGCCCTGGCATGTATCTGAACTCCCAGCTTCACCTCGGAAGGAAGAAGAGTTGCTTCTCACCCTGTAAACTCATGAAACTGAAGCCTGATCCTCCACCTTTTGAGATGCCCACAAAATCTGCAAATTCCAGAAGATTTGCATACGGGGCCCTGAGTGTTGGATACCCTGATCTCTAAACAGTAGTGACTGGCGGTGATGTACTGCGGCAATGTGCCAAATTGGTATGAGAAGATCCATTTCAGTCATCCCAGAAAAAAGAAGAGACACAAACTCCAGTAGAGCAAACTGTCGTTCAGTCTAAAGCCAAACCTGGGCGGACAAATCACAGTCCAAGCTTCACCCCAAACATTTCTGGAACACTTAAAGCATAAGGAGAATACACTAAATACCAAAGCTGTAAATATATTATTAGCAAATGTGCTGATGCAAGGCTTCAGACAAAGTGAATTTTGGTCAGTGAAACATTGGTACATTTTGCATATAGTAATTAAAATGAAACGGGCAAGAAGTAGAGTCAGCGCTCTTTCTCATTACAGGAATGCATTAGATATGAGAAGTTTCACAAACTGGCTTATTCCTTCCTCTGTTCTTAACTCTCTTTTTAATAGTCTACTGATGCATATTAGAATTTAATTACACCAATTAGTACTGCCACATCAGACATATGATGTAGCTTCAATTAGGAGGTACCTAATGGATATTAGTACAATTTAGCTTTGTAATTAAAGTTCTAAGAAGAGTGCAAATTCAACATTATGATTACAAAACATTAAGACAACACTGATGGCACTGAAATTGAATATTTTAAAAATGACCCCTTAAATTAGTCTTAAAAAAACATATATATCTGAAATGAGTATCTAGCTCTCTGCACCGCAATGCGTAAGATGATGCTTCTCTCCCCGTCAGCAAAGCTATTTTTTAACATTTAAAACATTCTTTGTTAAATCATGGGGGTTTTTTTGTGATTAAATAGGGTCTATTGTAAGATATTCTGTCAAGTCCAACTTTCATTAAAAGGCTTTTAGAGGCTTTTTGTGATTTCTGTTATCTGCTTCTTAGGAATCAAGGCTCTACTAAATCAAGGAAAGCTTACCCCAACAGAGCTCTGCTGTGGCAGTGACAGCAGAGAGGTCCAACTCTTCTGCCTCTCCCAGCTTCTTCCCACCAACACTCCATATAATCCACCTCTTCTGTGATGGAGGCATTAAGATTTTTCTTCTCTTGGCCTCTTCAAAAGCCAGGACAAAACCAGACCATTCTTAATGAACTACTGTCCAATGACTTCTACTGACAAAATTAATACTGAATTTTAAAAATCCCGTGAATTGATTCCTTTTGCTTATAACCAAGGAAGAACATCATTTCAATTCTAGTGATTGCTGATCATGCTTCTCTTGAGTCATTATAGGGCATGATGTTATTTGATGCAAAGTGGAAACACACTGTCCACTCCAAAATCACATTTTGACAAGAGATGCTAACTTAGAGATGATTTGATAAAAGCACTTAAAGAAACCATAATTTTTATAGCAGTAATATATGTATAAAAGAAATTAAAAGGATGAATTGCCATCTTCATTACTGTGTGTGTTTGGCATTGTCTTAAAAACTAAAATCAAGTGGTAAGCTGCAAAGGATCTGCTAACCACTCATTCTACTGCGAGTGTAGCCACAGGTGATGCTGCACTGGTATTGACGGGTTTGTGCTCTCAGCTTCCACTGTCACCCAGAGAATGGCGAAAGACAGCAGGACGAGGAGGCATCACAGTGGGAAGAAACTAAGCATGCAAACTGTCATGCTGAATGTGACATTCGGAGGCTAAGTTTAGACTACTTCATGGGGTGGTACTTGATATCTCAGCCACCCATATCAGAGCTTGCATTAGGACGTGCTGCAGCTCCTCTCTAGCCCACATGCCTGCGTCTGTCTTTGTAAAAACAGAGGAGGAAAAAAAGCTGAGTGATGCTTGTCACCAGCTCTCAGTACGATAA
The DNA here is from genome assembly GCA_013400835.1 of Zapornia atra. NCBI lineage: Eukaryota > Metazoa > Chordata > Aves > Gruiformes > Rallidae > Zapornia > Zapornia atra. The sequence continues at coordinate 220,910 of VZTU01010756.1, read as the reverse complement.
AGAGTTGGGACATCTACAGCTACCAGAAAGGAGGTTGTGGTGAGGCAGGTGTTGGCCTCTTCTCCCTAGTGACTAAGACAAGAGGAAACTGTGTCAAGTTATGCCAGGGTAGGTTTGCAGTGGATATTAGGAAAAACTTCTTCTCCCAAGGAGTGGAGAAGCATTGGAACAGGCTACCCAGGGAGGTGGTGTTGTTGCTGTCCTTAGGGGGGTTCAAACAATGGGCAGACAAGGCAGTTCGGGAGATGGTTTAGTGGTTACAGTGGTGTAGGGCTGATGGTTGGACTTGATGATCTTGAAGGTCTTTTCCAACCTTGAAAATTCTATGAATCTGTGCTCGGCACTGGGCAATTTGCCACCATATTCTATATAGCTACAGCCAAACAGCAGCCTGACTGTGATGCATCTCCTATATAATCTAGACACCATATGAGGAATCTTTTAAGTTCCATTGTGTTACCTGAAAGGCTCTTTTATGTGACCTGTTTCATGAGCTCTCCTTATCGCCATCAATCATAGATTAGGTTCAGAAGAAAACTGCAATCAAAGAGTTTGCAAAAAGACACTCCTGCAGCATGCAATGCTATATGGAAAAGCTCATGACCTATATTCCCACAAGAACAGAACAGCAAGGTTGATCTGCAGCAAAACTCTTCCAGTAAAAACATGGAACGGCAAGCGTTTTAATGGTGAACTGTTCTTATGCTTCCTAGCTAAGATGTGCTTCCTAATTATGATATAATTTAAGTTTTTTGACTTAGGTCTTGCATGATAAGCATATTAAATAGCCATGATGGGCTACAATTTATCATGATCATTAAAAATGAGATATTCAAATTGTGGTTGGTCATTAATCACAGTCAGTAGTACCACAAATAAATGGAGTGTAGTGCATCTTGGGAATCTATGGAAAATAATTAATTTGAATTGCCAGAAAAATAGAACAGATGAATACTTGTATACAAAGGCAAAAAATAAACAGATAAACACTGCAAACCCTATCAAATATAATTTTGAAATATTTTCATTGCTGTCAGTGCCCAGAACATTTACAGATACATTATTAAGAACTCTCCCAATAGAAGCATACCAACTAAGGGAGCTAGTACTTTGAATGTAGGCATTTTGACTTGAATTCATTGTGCAATTTTTACTGATAGCTCATTTTCTCTTCTGTAAAACTGGAATAAAAGCATGTGGCATGTTCTTCAATTTAATTAATATTTATCAAAGTACTTTAGGATCTTCTGCTGAAAGACTGCAGCAGGTTTGGCATGAAAACACTGAACTTCTAGGCTGGCAAAAAAGCTAAATGCAGATGTTACAACTTTCTTAACATTAGGTACACAATAAAATGAGTGAAAAAAGTTCCTGTAATGCTGAGGAAGCCCACTGGATTGAGAATACTGGGAAGGTTTCCTTGAAAAATTCCTTTATCTCCTCCTCTGCAAGAAGTACCTGGGAAAACTGCTAATGGAGACAAGATTTAGAGAATTTTGGCTAAAAAGCCTCATCTTACAAATGAGACCAAACCCACTGGAGCCTTGAGCAGCCTGGTTTAGTGAGAGGTGTCCCTGTTCATGGCAGGGGGTTGGAACTTGATGATCTTAAAGATCCTTTCTAATGAATCATTCTATGATTCATTAAGACTACCTTTACATCTTCCAAGACATCCAGGCTGTGTCTGCGATAAAGAGGGAATCCAGCATAGTCAATGGCAAAAACAGTTGTTCCATAGTGTGAGGCAAAGATCCTCACATTTTCCACATCCATTAAACAGATGTTATTCCACAAAGACCCAGACTGACAACCTATTGATTATTGCAGTAGGCTGACTATCACAGGAAGAAACTTCCAGAATACAGAGCTGAGTTTAAAAGACTCGCTTGATCGTTATTTCATGTAAAGCTCAGTATATTGGGAAAATGGAGGCTAATAGAAGTGGGTTCTTATTTCTCATTGCAAATGAAGGAAGTAGAAGTCCAGGTCTTCCTTCTCAAGTTTAGGTAAATTATTGTCCTATTTACAGAAAAGCATGCTACTCTAATTTTAAACTTCGTATCAATCACTGCTGCCTTTTATCTGTATTTTCAATGGTTGATGATTTTTTTACCATTAAATTGCAATATTTATAAAATAAAATTTGAAATTAGAACCTGAAAAAAAAAAAATCTAAGAAGAGATAGTTACTAAAGGAATGGGGCACTCTTATAACTTTCTCCTCCGTATTCTTATAGCTTGGGCTCATGCTGAACAAATTCCTGTTTCTTTCATAAAGCTACCCTGTAGAACACAGAAGCGAGAAGGGGTAGAGAAATGTGCTGCCATATGCAGAGAAGAAACAGGTATAATGAAATTTGTTGCCTAAACGGAGATCTTACGCATATGAGAAAAAGTGACTGACTTGTTCTCCTAACACCAATCCATTGCACAGGTCAGGATTTTTCTGTGTTTGCCCAAGGTCAAATCAGAATTATTAAAATCATAAAGCTTTGATCTGTCTACAGCACAGAGCCACTGCATGCTGAGGCACAACTTCTCAGAAGTGACCATTTCAGCTTGAACTATGTATAGAATTCTCCACTGTTTCAGCTAACTTCCCCCACCACCCCAAACAACAAAATACCCACAAACAAAAACCAAAGCCTCTAAAAAACATGAAAACTGCTCGCCCTTTGAAAACTAATTACCTTTCAGTTACTGGAACCCTATTCAAAAGGGAACATAAAATGGTGACAGTTGTTTCGAACCCAAAAAATAAGTTTTAGATGAAGGTTTTGTGGTATTTTTTCTTAATGCAGAAAGATTCCTGTCGCTACCTGAGAATAAGCATAGCTGGTACTCAAAAATACAAGGTATTTGGGACACATATTAAAAAAGACTTTATGAATGTTTGTGGACTGTGCTTTTTTGACCAATTTAAGTGAATGCAGCTACCCTGGGAAGTTGAAGGCCTGGTTTAAAAAAAAAATAAAATAATGTAATGCCTGCAAGTACAAGTTCATACAAAGGGAATCTGTTCCATTGTCCTTCCCTCTAAGAAGGGAAATTGCTCCAGACTTCTGTTGAGGAGATACAGCCCTGAAGCATATTTTTGTAGCTATGACAGAAGCACAAATAAAAGACTTTTCCAAATGGTGATAAGATGCCTTTTTAAAGCGCATGAAGACGCATGTCTTTTTTGAGTTGTACCCAATGCAAAATGATGCCAGGTAGAAGTAAACACAAGTGAGCATCAGCCACATTTCAGACTCAAATACATGGTGCTTTGTAGCAACAGCTGTGCCCTGATGAAGCAGTTGATGAGAAAATGGTCAGCATTTGCAAAGAGGGGAAGGAAAGGGGGGGGAGAAAAAAAAAAGTTATCACCCCTGCAAGAATTGTCTGGGACCAGATGTTAAAATCCAGTACAGTCTGTTTATTTCAGAAGAGGGTGTTGTAAAAAATGTTAATCAGGAGGTTTTATGCAGTTTAGGTTGTTCTACTTGACTGTTTTATGGAGTGATGCTATTGGTATTAAATTGTTACACTGTAACTAAAGTCAGCCTGCCACAGATCAATGCAAAAGTAATAGGTATTAATGCAGGGTGAAATTACAAAAGAAAGGAGGACTGTACTGTGGCTTTCACTTGCATATGGCACGCTGTAATACAGACGCAACGTAGAAGAAAATAAAGGGAAAAAAATTAATCAGGAATCAATATGAAATTATCCTCCCACATATTGGCAGGAACGCTTCTTGGAAAAGCATAGCAGAAGCTAATGGAGAAAAACATCCTGGAAGAGCCACGCAGCACCCTAACCTGTACATGTAATGCTTTGATCAAGGGAAAATATGCAAAGTTCAATTTCATACCTCACAGCTGTACCAACATAAATCTAAAGTAATCCCGATTAAATAGTGGCTTAAACCTGCGTAACTGCAAACACAACTCGGGGCAAGATTCAGGCCTCCCAAGTTCCCGCTGGACTGGAGAGTGAGATGAGCCACTTGGTACCAGGGAAGGCTCTTCTATTACCACTTCTCTTAAGAAGAAAAATGCCTGAGCCGGTAACAAGTAACAGGATGCTTTTGGAAAACAAGTAAGTTCCAAGGAGCAGCCCTGCAAGAGACTGTAAACAACAGCACCCGCGTTCAGAAAATGGAGGGGATGGAAGCCCCAGGCATTGGAGGGGATGGAGCACTCCAGCCCAAACAACCTGCCCTGAAGTCACAGAGTTGAGGCAGGGATCTCCCAGGCGTCCCCTCCTCTGAAACAGCGACGCTGTGATTAACAACATAAGCTTTTCACCATTTCAACACCATTTCAGTCCAGCTCTATCCTTAGACTACACACAGAAGTGCTCATACCACCACAGTGGGAGCACCTGAGTTTGAAATGCCAGAACCTTTGACTGCTAGCAGTAAACAGGAATCTGAACTAACTCTGTGTTAAAATTGAAAGCAAGCCTGACTGCATCATCTATTCAAAACATCAGAGACAGCAAATAGTGGGTGAACACATTTTTAGATGTTTTCCATTCCATAAGGTCAAAGAACTTCACAAATAAAGGAGTCTGACAATATTCTTTGCTTCAGTATTGAGATGAGAATTTTAGAAACCAAGGTGTGTGGAGGGATGGGGTCAAAAGTGACTGTATTTTACACAAGAGTAAATCCTAGCAGTGCTCTGGAATTATGGACAATATCATAAAGGAGAGGGCAGAGCCCTGCCCAGCTCTGAGTGAATTGCCCTCTGCCACACACCGGTGGAGCTGCATGGATCAGAGTCGTTTCACAAAATCACAGACTGGTTTGTAAGGGACCTTAAAGATCATCAACTTCCAACCCCCCTGCCATGGGCAGGGACACTTCTCACTAGCCCAGGCTTCTCAAGGCGCCATCCAACCTGGCCTTGAAAGTTCCAGGGAGTTGATGTAAGCACTGAAATGATACACAAGCAGACAGCAGAGTGCTAAAGGTACAGCGGTATCCTGACAGAAATCCCTTGGTGGAAATTTAAGGAAGTGTGCAGCGCTATTATTTTATCTTCTGCTTGGACTTAGAAAATCAGAGGATTTTGTGACTGCCAAACCAGTGTTTTACCTCTTGTGCTCCTTGGTGGTTACCCCTCTTAACCTTGTGCTGCTACTTTCAAAAGATATTCAAAGCAGATGATTTTACAGATGCTCCTGACTGAGCACAGCCTAATATATTTACCTTAACACAATGTAACACAGTTTACTGAAACCTCAAGCAGATACAGACATCTGCCATACATAGGACACTTGGCCTGTAAAATTTTGCCAATGCTATACCTGAAATACTAATTTTCAGTAATACTCACCTATCCCCTTTTTGTGTTTTGAAAGTGTCAAGATGCCAGGAGCTGTTAAATATTATTTTAAATAATTTTTCATTAGGTTTTCAGTGGTCTTAATTCCAGAGAGAAAAGCAGATTGCAATAAAGTAAGATGGCAAATGAGGAGGGACTGGGTACATAAAATGGTTTTTACATTTTTGGTCAGGACATAGAGCAAGCAACTCCGTGTTCAGAACAGTGCACACGTGCACGGATGGGGAAATATCTCACATGTCTGTCAGTATGTTCAGCATACTGACCAGAAGTCTCCCAGTCATTCTACTCTAACGAAAAAAAGGACAAAGTTGTCTGCAATGCTCCTAGTTCCCTTAATGCCTTAAGACCTCCTCCAGCAGGTAGTGTCCCTTGTTACTGGTTTTGTGACCACTTGGCTCTAGAGCAGGTCTGGTACATGTGGCTCTGATGTGGAAACAGTTAATATGCTACAAATGCCACAATCGTGCGGTCTACAACCAATGCAACTGGTGAGAAATGACGTGACATCTCAGCAATGTCACGACTCTAGCGACTCTAGGCATCACTCATCACAACACAATTCAAGGCAGCCCTGGCTGCTGTGCTTGGAAACAGCCACGTGGTAACATCAGCATGCCACTATTAGCTGTGTCCTTGAACTCCCAGATTCATTCCATCAGAGACCTTTCTTTTCACTAGCTGTTTTTTGCTATTAACGCCATGAGAATAAAATGCTGGTGAATGAACAGCAACAACAGGAAAAAAAAAATCCCATCTGAATTAAATTATTATTTGTAAGACATTCCAAGATATCGATCTGCCTGACTTATAAGTAATTCATGCAGTTTAGCACTGAACAAAAGGTACAATTTTAAGAAAATGTGCTGTAGGGCATAACTTGGAGAATAATTAAAAACTTAAAATTACTTCTTTTGACTTAACACCTTCACTTTCACTTCAAAATAATGCTACATGACTCAATAGTATAATGACAAGAGGTTTAGGAAGAAAATTAGGAACAGGGTTTTTTTTTGGTTTTGCATTAGGCCTGTGAGAATTTCTCCCGGATAATCTGATCGATACTTTGCTTCTCCCTTTGACTTTCATATACTGTAGATCATTTAAAATAAGTAGAAATAAAAGGAATGAAGAAAAGGCCAGTCCGCTTATATATTCAAACACAACTATGCTTAGAAAAATGTAGATTCCATTATTACCTGCATAAAATACAAGCTTTTTCTTTAAAAAAATGCATGACGCAGTCTGTTAAAGGTCTTTTCTATGCTATGATCCATCCAAAATCTTCTGTTGGATTTAAATATATTTGTAATGCCATAAATATGGGTAGGAGGGGAGGAGTGATGAAAGAGGGAGATTGATAGGAAATGACCTTAATAAGCTTTACAGATTGTTTAATCTAGAGGAGGGGGGGGGGAAGTTAGAAGCCAAAGATCCATTAGAAATATGCCTAATTTGTGGTTTAACCCTGTGTTTGACATTTAACTTGGTTTTACCGATTCCATAATCCTTCCAGTCTTCAAGCCAAAATGTCTTTTAATTAAAAAGCTATAAACGCGCCCCTCTGGCCATTTCTTAAATCTGCAATCCGCTTAAATTTCCCCTCAAAAGCCTAATCCCCTTAGTTCCTTAGAGAAAAGCCCTGGCTCGGCAAGGCTGTGGCGCAGCGCCCGGCAGAGCTGAGAGGCCTGGCTGGACACTGCACCGGGCAAGCAGGAGCCTCCGGTTCCTCGCCTCACCCAGATGGGCTCGGGCGCTCACCCGAAACTGGGCTGTGAGTCAGGAACAACATAAAGAGGCACACAGAGGCCCTTCTCTGGCTCATCGGGCATAACACCATTGCTCTCTGCTCAGCACAGGGAGGCCGTCCCACCGAAACAGATCCCTGATGGTATGGTAGGATCCAGGATGTCACCTGAGGTGTCTCCAGAAGCCTGAACATGCAGCTCTCTGCCTTTTCGTGCAGCTCAGGGCCATGCCCCTACATCACCTGGACCCCGGTGTGATTATTAAATATCAGTGTGCAAGTCAGGCAGGGGAATTGGCTAGGATGCTAAAATTACTGGTCTATCGAACAATGAATCCTTTCTCTCCAGCAACATCTTTTTAGTAACAACTACACCAGCCAGATCCTTCATACAGACTGACAGATAAATCTTGAATAGCTGAGTCTTCGGATTTTTAATTTCCAGCACTATTTAGCATCAATAGGAAATAAAGCCAGCCACATTAATTCCAAACTACAGTTCAAAAGAACTGAGACAAAAAGCAATATCTATGAGATATGAAAGGAAAACTAGATTTTCCTAAAAAGTTTTAGGTTGTTTTGGTTTTTTTTTCTCCTGTCTTTGAAGAAAACACATTTGTACTTAACCGGGAAAGGCGGGGGGAGGGTTTACATACTGTGCCAAATTATTGTTCTGTCGCAAAATTAAAAATCAAGATTAGAAGCCAACCATATTTCTCAAACATGACATGTTCTCTACACCATATGCTCTGAAGAGAGATTCATTTAATTGTTTGGAACAAGTCCATATAGTTGTCAAATTCCAGGACTCCACCCAAAGTCATGTAATAGGTTTCTTCAAGGTGCACGGCATCACATTATGCTGTTCTCCAGATCTGAATTACATTCCTCAACATAAAAGACATTGACAGCGTCTCAGTCTGATAATAAATACCCAACCTCAGAAGGCAATGAGAGCTAGATCAGTGCTTCAGTGCTAAAAATGACAATGCAGAATAAAGTCCTCAAATAATCCATATTAAACAGAGAGAATTAGATACGTCAGAGAGGTGGTCACAATAGCCAGCCTGCCGGAACACCAAAACCAGCTAGACTAAAGGAAACTGTGATTCAAAAGACAACAACTAAATTGCATGTTACAGAACCAAAATCATCTCGTTGGGACACAGTTATCCACATACAAGCAGGTTTACTGATACTCCAAGCTGGACAACCAAGGTCTGAGCAAAGCACCAGCTGAAGTCAGCAAAAATTTGTTTGCACACTTAGAAGCATCCTAGCCTGACCTACTTGCTCCAGAATTCACACACAGCTGGGACAGACCAGCACAGACCTGAACACCAGCCAAAGCAGTTTGAAGGGACTTGAGCTTTTAAATACAGGCAGACCAAGGCAAGTTAAAAGGACAAAATGTAAGATGGTGGCAACTGTGCAAATTCACCGTGCAATTCACTTCTAACATGGCAATCTGGGCCTTACCGTTATATGTTCATGGGTAATGTTTACGGTGGGAAAGTGGCTGTGAGACAAGGGAAGAACTAGCTGGGAGAAAGAAAACTGAGCAGACCCGGAGGGAGCACCTGAAATGTTCACTTGCATGTTTTCTCATTATGTTTAAAATCCATTTCCACTGAAACAAATGGAAAGTGGAGAACAATGTGAGTTATAGCAGTGTATCGTGTTTCTGGGCCAATTAGACTTTTGTGATCTTGTGGTTCACAAGTCTACAGTACACTGTGAAGTGAAAAACCTGCTCCAGAGTGACCTGTGAAGGAGAACAACTAATCCATTCTATAAGGGAAGAGTCAACTATTACTATATGCAATCGTGGAAATCATGGAAACCATCAGCAAATGTCTAGCTAGAGATGGGAACAGACTGAAAGACCAAGCCTGCAAGGAAGCAAGAGAAAAAGCATTTCAGGTCACAAAATCAAAGGCACCTTAAGCTGAGCTCCGTTAGCCATCAGGATGGGCTACAGTACCCTGGAGTCCTGCTGCGACTAAACCTTCACCAGAAGAGAAGCACCAGCTGTCGTAGCATCTCCCCCAATGTCGGAAAAGATGGTGGAGTAGTTATACTTCAGGAATTAAGTATTATGTCATTAGCATTATGAAGTATTATATAGTTTACGGTGGGTTTCTCTTTCCCTATAATAAAATGTTATTTATTAACCAAACGCATGTTTGCTCCCATGTATAATCGAGTACCATAGCAGAACTGAAAAGTCTCCCTCAGGGGCAGCAGGTCGCTCCCAGCTGCAGTAGAGTCCCCTCAGGCAGGGGAGGGCCAGGCTGCTGGGCCATCCCAGTGCCTGACTTGGGTGCTGACACTGCATACCGCAGGTATAGATGATTCTATCTCGCTCTGTAACTGCTAATAAGAAAACCTGACCAGAGCTGGCCTGGTTTCTGCAATTCCTTTAGGGTTTCTCTGGGCAGTATGGATGTGCAAACACTAATACCTACAATCAAATGCACACTGCTCATCCTTCTTTCGTCTCGTTATGTTAGATAACAATGTTATCTGTATGCAAGGATACAGTTTAAAGAAAATAATAGTATTTTAAAAGCCTTGTATCGATGCCTAGTGCTGACGCTCCCTTAATACACAGTAATACTCTTCCATAAAGTTTTGTTCTGAGTTAGGCTGAAGGGAGACTTGCTAATTTCAGTTTCAGGCTTGTCTTTTTATATTCCTGGACATTGTTGCTCTTTTGAAATTTAACAGTGTTTGCACTATGTTAATTTACTTTATGTTAATTTGATAGCACTAGGTGCTAATGAAAAAAGTTCTCAACAGAAACCCATGAGTCTTTCTAAAAATGTGTTTCGGTACCTACATGTACCGCTATTTACTGACAGGAAAGCACAGGATTTAACTGTGTGCCTTCCATGCTTCCTGTGTGATTCTGCTCCTTTAATCAAACCTCTATTTGTGTTGTAAATAGCTTACAGATAAACACCTCAGAGGATACCTTTTTCTATGCCTAAATGGAAATGACCTTCTCTGAATTACAGACCAATACTTTTCCTCTTTTCTTTGCTCATTGTACAGAAGCTCCTAAAAGCATTATAAATCGTTAAAAGCTAATGGCTCCCATCTAGCTTTTTACCTTCAACACAGCTCTAAAAAAGGAAGTTAAATTATATTTTCTACTTATGATTGTCAGTTGAACTGCATTCATCTCTCTTTGTATCTTCTTATGTAGTTTTTCCGATAATTCCAACATCCAGCTTTCACTACTTTAAATATTTCTAGACATAATACATACATATTTATATTTATCTTAAAAGGCTATGATTTGGAATGCTCCTGACATTACCATAAGTAACTTCTTCACTGTAAAATATCATACCGGTAGCTAGTATACATCAAAAAAACACATGGATCCTCAAAAGGGATGTTACATTTCAAGCAACTGTTGGGTCATGGCATTACAGCTGATTAAGAGAGACGCCCTTTGTAACTGTAGAAAAAGGGAATGGTGAGGACTTAGAGGGGCAGAAGCACGATGTTGCAGAGAAACCCTTGCGTTAATGTTTCTTTACTATCACAAAAGACTCTCCTGCTGTTCTTAACTTCTTGCTGATACGCTAAATAACATCATAGATAAATGTTGAGGTAAATGACATGCCTTTAAGAAGGGACTACATTCTGTGTCGTAAAGACTTCCAAAGACTAGCTTGTCCTAGAGGTAGTGCACAAGCTATATAAACTACCAGAGTATATGTGCTTCTGCATATACACAGAAAACCTAGAAATGAAAGTGTCAATCAATCACACAGGTCATGGGTATTTGTATGCATATTTTCAGGTACTCAAACAGCATAATCAGCCCTGACCTATTCCTTGTTGCTATATTCAGTCACCCTCTTTTATGCCACAGCAATATGGACTTCGGTTCTCCCGCCAAACTAGCACAGTTTTCATAGACATCTTGAAGAAATTCTCCCTCTATATACACCAAGTTCCTGTGACACCATGGCGGATAAATGTAACCAAAGACATTGTTCGGCCCTTCAGGCTAATTCATTTACAACAACACTACAGCGACAGAAGAGGAAGCTGGAAGAGACACGTGCATCTTCAGTTGCCTATCTACCCAAACATATTTCTCCTTGGCATCACTCGTTCTCTGACCACACGCATGGATTTGTTTAGGCTCAGGCCCGAAGACAGGCAAAACTACTTTTGGCAGATTTACTATCTCGCCTCAGAGAGAAGACAGTTACTGTAAATCACTGGCTAGGGGACTGATGTTATAATCTTGCTCTGACTTAGATAAAATTATCTATATTTATATCTGAACAATCTGAATGATCTTGTCAGTGTATTATCTGGGGGTAAGAGATGTAAATTGCCACGACCTCCATAAACTCTGGTGGTTTTGGATGTTGCACAATCTGAACAAACTATTCGTCTCCTCTCTCACTGTCCCAGAAATGCTCTTATTGAAATATTATTCTTAGAACAAAATATATTAAAAAATCTAAACCACATTTATCACTAAACATTATATGTCATAAATACTGATTCTAAAGGAACTGAAATAGCGCAGAGGTTTTGATCTGTAGCGCTCTTTGTTGGGGTCTCTGCCAGAAGGTTCTCACACACAATGAGAATTTTCTATTTTAGGCTGGCACTCTGTGAATACTACCAAAAATTGATAAAAACATATAATAAATAAAACTACCCACACTGTGAAAGAATTGCAGTTCTCTTTGGCTAAGGCAGTCCAGAAGAGGTATGCTCACAGAAGCATGTCGTGATAGACCAGGGTCCTCTTAATTTCTATGTTCTGAGCCCCAGGAAATGTATATGCTGGTTTTGTGGTAGTTTGGACAACTGAAATGATTGAAGGATTAGAGGATATGACAGAGGAAGAGCAAGCAAGGGAACTTAATTTAGACAGCTTAGAGAAAAAGAGATTAAGGGGATATAAAACTGTATAAATATCTTCAAGGATTCAAGGAAATAATATCAAGGCAGGAAAAGGATTTTGTATCTTACCTAAGAATGGTTAATAAATTTAGTATCCCAAAACTATAAATAGAAAGTCTTGTTTTGGGAGGAGGAAAAAGCATCGCTAATGAGATTAATAAATGCCATGTTCAAGCAGAGAAAACAAGTGAGGTGGCTGCACCACAACCAGAAGAAAATAGAACAGCACGAAGACAACTTGCAAACGTGCAATTAAAAGAGCCTGCAAACAGCAAGGAATTGATACTAAATCTCAGGTTTTATTCTGTTGAAATGTTCAGGAGCAGGGCCTTCTGAACGTAGGAAACTTTTTGTGGCTCGCTGTGGGACTGCTTTTCTTTACATTGGATATGGAACAGCCCAGAAGTGCCAACTGTTGGTGTTTTAATCATGTTTTGCAATACCTAGGCTTCTTAAAGTTTATGTGCGGGAACACCTGGCAGCCTCTTTTTCCACTTCACCTTCCTGAGCAAAAGTAGGAAAATACAGTCTGGATGCTTCAAAAGGACTCACAGAACTGAAATAACATTCGAAACACAAACCCAAACCTATTTCTTATTCAAATTTTGCCTACGCTATGATTTTTGAGCACATTAGATTAGCAGTGTTGGAAAAACAAATGAATCCTAAACACTGTTTTAGTCTCTGTAAATCCATTAAAACAGCTGAATGATAATGAAAATAAGTGTTCTTCTCAAAGGGACTTAAGTCAACCACAAAAAAATAAGATGGATGCCCAGGCTCTTCCCTGCTCCCCCCGCATCATCTCCTATTAACTTTTGAAACTATGCGTACTAATTCCAACTACATTTCATGAAGAGGTAGATCCTCAATAGGAACTACATTTCAGTAAGTTTAGAGGCAATCAGGTAGCCAAGTAGAGAAGAGAGACTCAAATAAGTGTCCTCACTGTGCAAAAAGCGGAGAAATAAATGCACCGTTATCTGCTCTGCTTAGCACGCCAGGTAGCCCATCAACAGGGATGCGGCGGGCGGTTATCCTCAGGCAGCTCAGAGCTGCGCACAGCTGGAGCTGCTGGGTGGTGGTCCAGGGATAAGAGAGGCTGCTGAGAGAACTGGCTAACGTGGAGACAGTGAAGACAGTATTTTGTGGAAGATCACAGAATCAAAGAATTGTAGGGGCTGGAAGGGACCTCAAGAGATCATCGAGTCCAAGCCCCAAAGGGACGAACGCGGCAGAAATCTTGGGTGCATAGAGGACTTGAAACATGTAGGGAATGAGACTTGGAAAATTTCTCTGGCCACAGAATGAATCACTGGGCCATATATGAAATAACAGGCATCCTCACTTTTTTTTGTTATGTGCTGAGCCTCTAAAGTAAAGCCTCTGGAGCACAGATTCTTTAATCTAAAACCTTCTAACCCACCTTAAAATATTAAGGGCCTGTATTATATTGATTCTTCTGTTTAATTCCATGTTTTGAATAATACATCACAGAAGTGGCAATGCTTTTATGATATGTTAGTGTCATACATCATAACTAGCACCACTGCTCTAGTGATGTATTATCCACACAGTGGCACTAACCAGAAAGATAAATGCTGGTATACGGGCAGCTACGTACGTCTCTTGAGAAATAGGGATAAAGACAGATTAATTTATACACAGGCTGAAATCCAGAAATAAACAAAATGTCTGTCTGGTACAGATTGCATACGACTTTCAGCAGGATGTATATACATCTTTACAAAAGAAGAATCTAGAAAGCCATATATTTGTTTTCAAGTCAAATATTCTGCGAATAAATCTTGATTCTCTTGAGTGAAAGGAGCTCTGGCAGGAGGATACAACACAGAGCTCCCTTCCCTCACTGACAGGAGAAGCTGAATCAAGGTTGGATCGTTCTAAGCGTTTTTCAGTGCCTCAGCCTTTCGTAAAGAATCAATCCCTTATCTTTAAGTGTTTTCAGAATCATGATATCTATGGTATCCAAAGAAGCCTCTTCCTGCCAGCTTTCTTACACGTTGTACTGGTCCCATAGATAATTTCTGTACAGTATGTTACACTGTTATGCCTTTGATTTTCTGTTTCTCTCGCAAGAAGAGCAGAGCTGCATTACTCTCTCATTCACACTGAAAAAACTAAAGGCCATTATTTGCCCGCAAATGTACTATTTGATTTCAGCTGCCACCTTTACAGAGGTCCTTGACAGTCCTGCACAGAAAGGCATTTTACAAAGGGGTTTCTCTCACTTGGGAACACATACCGACTATTCTGTTTATCTGCGAAATAATCCATGTCCCCGGCCTCGATAACCGTGACTTCAGAAGGTGCTGCTACAGGTAAGAGCCACGATGCTCTGGGATAATGCAGAAGGCCCCCACGCCCTACTGACCACCCCCCCAGTGCCTGCTGTGGAGCCCACCCTGCAAAACCACCCTCCAATAATTGTTCCAAACTAGTCTTGTCATCTTATACGGTTCTTCTTCGTGTTCCAGAACAGAAACAAACAAAAGAACAGAATTTGGGGAAGGAAAGATTCATTGTTGACATTTGAGGCTTGTCAGATGAAATAACTACAATACACTTCCCCCTTCCACCTACGTAAATAGCAGTTGAAGAACCAGGCACGTGGTACACTAGATAAGATTTAATTACCTCATAAACCACAATGGTTATTCCAGATTCTGTGGTCTATGAGTGAATCGTATTAATTAGGGCAGGATGAATCAGCTCAGAACTAATGGACTTGACACCATGCCCATCCTCTGAGCAGAACCAAACCCAAAGCTTTTCTGAGGCTTAAAATGCTTTGTTTGCTTTTATTAATTAATCTATTGGTACTAGATGTGAAAATACTTCAAGATAGATTTAAATTTTTCTAAATTATTCAAGACTTACTGCTGTAAGCAGCTTTTATAGGACAAGAACATCAGTTCTTGTGAGATTTCTAGCCTGATTTTCTGCATTTTTGCCTGAGGATAACACTATTCTCTTGGCTTCTAGCTTGTCACCTTACCGTGAAATCACCAAACATACTTAGGAAATTCCAAAAGAGAATCAACTAGGTGGAAGGGGTTGGGAAAAAAAATGTCATGTATACAAACATATCCCTCAGCAAACTTCTGCCTACTGAAATATCACCCCAGTGGAGTAAAAATTAGTGGTAACGATTGATTTATCAATCACTACTGTGCGGTATGCAATGCTAGCAAGTTGGTCTGTCAAGTCTCTTAGCAACATTAAATCTGTCAGTCAGATGGTACGAGCGATAAGACGAGGCATATGATAATGGAATTTTCCAGATTTGTTACACTCGCTGGGTTTTATCTTGCTTGGTAGTGCAACCCCTTCCTTCCCACGCGGCTAAAACAACATGTCTCCTTGCTACCTCACAGTCTGGAAGAGGCTTCATAACCGCCTTCTTGCCAGGCAAGTGGGAAGTGAAGATGTGGTGGAATACTGTAGATCAATTAAACAAATGACAATGGCTGCCTTTGGCGGCTGGACGCCACTGTTGTGGATTTAATAGTGTATGTTCTGGCAAATTTGCCAAGTGCTTTGTATAAAACAATCAGCATGCACAAGTTGTAAGACCATATTCTCATGCTTAATTACAGCAACTGTAGCATCAGCACAGGTTAAACACACTGGCTTTCAATTTCCAGTATTAATCAGAAGAAAACAATGAAATTCAGTCCAGTAGGCTTTCAATTCCCTGTCCTCGTATTGTGGTTTCATCATTCTTTTCTCTGAAAAGGTTTTATTCAGCCTCTGCCTTTTATATCAAGCCCTGTGAATCATCTGAAATAAAATACAAGCCTGATAATTCCTTATAAAGCTGAGACTGCATGTACATCATCGGTCCTGTTGCAAAATGATTTTGTAAAAATGGCTGCTGATGTTGGTTAGTTTTGTATTTGTTATTTTTTCCTTCTCTTTATGCTTTTGTATATCTGTCCCCAGAAGATCATAAAATTATTTTAATTAGGGATGTCAACTTCTGCCTGAGAAGCTGAGGGGGTAATTACATCATTTATATGCAAAATGGGTAATTTTCTCCCTGCTCTTCACCATTCTCTTCTTTCCATTTATTCCCCCGTATCTCCACTCTTCAGAGTTGAGCTATTTAATTTTATTTTGGTCCATCTGGAATATCTCTGCCACTCTTTCATTCATCCTCAGCCACAAAAGTAGGAGTTACCTTTACTCTAAATCTTCACAGCTCTTTTTTCTTCATGTACTCCTGAATCCATTTAATATCCTTAGGGAGCTTAAGGTCCACCACGGACACGTAGAAGTGGCTTCTGACCTCCTGCACATCGACAACATTTCACTAAGTATTGCTAAAGAAAGGAAAATTATGGAGAAACTGGACCTGCATATGAAGGTTTTTAAAAGAATAGTGTGTGGAAAGGGGGTAACGTTTGGAAAGAGCAGATCTAACACATTTCAAAACGTCCTTAAAAAACAAGACAAACAAAACCAATAAATGGGTGAGGGCTGCACGGCAACTAAAGTTGCTGTTGACTGGAAAAGCAAAGAGCAAAGGGACTCAGGCTGGAACCACGTGCTCATCACAAAGAGACAGGGAAACTCTAACCATCCATGCCCACACTGTCCCAGCACTAGGTCCTTCTAAAGCTCTGAACTTCCTTCTTTATTTCTTTTTTGAGTTGAGGCATGCAGAGGAAGTAAACTTTGAATCTTTTCACTCGAAGTATGAGACAATAATGCAGATTAAAACAGTTCTTATGAAAATGTGACCTCACAATGGAGAGCACACGGGAATGTGACATCACGGAGCTTTTTCAGATTTAAGAACAAATCTTTAAATCTGAAAGGAATTAGTTCCTAGTAAGAAAGCAAAGACTCATTGGTAACTAGAACAAAATACCTAGGCTACTGAAAGATCCGCTACCAATATCTGTGTGAAAACTGCATCACTCAGTTCAAACTGACACTGCTTTCATACTCCTAATCTTACAGAAAATCTTCATATGACGCAAAAAGAGGTCTGAATCAGTGAAAAATAGACAACTCCTGGTATGTAAGGAGAAAAAAAAATTAAAATTAAAAAAAAAAGAGAAAGAGGAAAAAAGAAAGATAAAGAAAACCCAAGGGCTTCACTGAGCTATTTCTTTCCTAGAGTTCGCAAAGGCCAGCATAATACAAGTGGGACAAAAAGAGTGATCATTTATTTAGAGGATATTTTTCATAGAAGCAAGGGATGCAGCTATAATGGAAGATGATTTAGCAATTAGTCTGCAAGCAAATGTATATTTAAATCTTCAAGTTATTTGGATCCTGGAGCATAAGAAAAAGTAGGGGTACAACTAATGGAAAGCCACAAAAGTAAATGGATAAATTCAGGACTCAGAATGTATAGAGAGCAACCGTGTCGGGTACTCAGCTACAGAAGAATTTCCACAGGAAGGAAAGCTCAGGAAACCAACCACTGATAACTTGCAAAGAAGAAAACTGCAGCACTATGTAAGCAAACCAAAAGCGCTAATTCCTTTTAAGAGAAGATGAAAATAAAATGTTAGCTAAACAACTAACGCAGGATACTGAGGAGAAAACTACTCTTGAGTGGCAAATATAGCCCATATGCTTGGTTTTGTAATTCTACCCTTAACTATTGAGCAGAGGGCCAGAAGAGAGATGGGGATATTGGAGAACATCTTTTAATAAGTAAGAATTTTTTTAATAGAGCTACTGTCCAATCCTGCTGTATGTGCCTCCCAGGGAACAGTCTAGATGCTAATACAGAAGCCAGACAAGCTCCCAACTCTGGAAGGCACAAGTGAGGAACAACCAGCACTGGTCTTTTCAGAAAGGGGGAAAAAGAAAGAAGTTGTATCTTCACACTTGTGTGTCGATCTCAGGCATCAGGAAGAGAAAGAAGATAGCAGATACGTTGGTTCCATGCTTCTTTTGTATCAGAGAGGCCCTAATTGCATTACCGTTCATACAAAAATGTCTTTTCTTCAGATTACAACTTAGGTTGTTCCCGATATCCATGTTTTTCTGCTATAGACATTTTAGCAGAATATCACAAAGCTGCTCAACTGCTGGATTTAGACCCAGATATCAACTGTGCCAGTGAGTGAATTTTACTTTGACCTTTCCTGCAGAAAAAATTCATATCGTACAGTTTTTCTATTCTCTTGAAGAAATCATTACCATATGCAAGAGGTGAAGGAGATGTAATCAGTTCTCTATTGAGCAGACAGTACAATTACTCAGCAGAATTTGGTAAAAAAAAAAGAAAGAAAAAAAAAAGAATGTAAGGTCTACATATAAGGTATTTTGAGAAACAACAGAAAAGCTTGAAAGTTTTAACAAATCCAGGAAAAAGTCAGACTGCAGGTCTAAACCTCTTTTAAAAAATTAAACTGTCTTAAATTTTCATTTTCTTAAAAAGCAAAATTATGCAGAGAAGTTGTTAATATAGTCAAGTACTGTAGTGATCTGAAATCATCATAAAAATACCTTCGGGAAGAGAAGCATGTAAAACTTTCAAATGGTGAAACACATAAAGAAATAAGAATCTAATGCAGCAATTAAGTCCCAAATTTTTAAAGACATCTTCTGCTGAGATATCCCAGTAATTAAAGACTCTCACTGTTCGTTATCCATAGAATCATTACTTATTGCCCACAAAGGGCCTGCACCCTCAGTTACTCAATTCACCTCCAGCAGTGGGGCAAATATCCCAATAAGTCTCAGCCTTCTTTGCAAGTGAATAAAGAGCTATTATCTTCATTAACCCCTGATCACAAAGAGGGAATTCCTGGTTGTTAATTGGCGCTGCAATAGTGCCTCAGCCAAGCAGCATAAACCACCCTTGAGATGACCCACCAGAAAGCTCCTGGGGCTGGTTGCCTGTCACGCCTGATGGGGCCACCGCCACAGCCACTGGTGCGGACATGGTGAGTAGACACAAGAGCCCGGTGCCAGGCAGCTTGGTTCCTGAATGTTCTCTGAACGCTCCCACCACCTACGCTGTGACCGCCTTGAGGGCAAACGAAGGAGATTATTCTCTCCGCTTTGTGTTCTGGTTATTTATAAGGTGATGACTATTAATAACAAATTCATTAAACTGCCCTTCACTGAAACTGCGGCAAGATGTAGTTTCGTGGGATTCAAGTCTAGTTAAGCACCCTGCTCCTGCATTCCAGCTGGCTGCTCGCAAGTAAACCTCACTAAGGTTTCCACACTTTATGGTGCCTGCACTAAGGGATCAGGGTGTTTTGTTAATTTGCTATGGTTTTAAACAAAACATGGTATCACTATCAGCAAAACTCTCAGGCAACTTCTGATACTGGGCATGCCCATACTTCAGAGACTGGAAAGCATCAAGCTGCCTGATTCTTCTTTACCAGCCCGAGAAACTAGCAGGCACTTCTAAAAATTACTGTGTTAAGTTTCTTAAAACATATGTTACTCCGTTGTCCCATGTCTTTGCTCTGAGATAAGGCTGATGCCGACTATCACCAGGGACTCTGTCTTCAGACACCATCCTCCTCCTACTTGAGGCCGCTATGTGACACTCATTACCCTGGTATCTGGGATTGCAGGAACCAGCTGGAGTATTAACTGCACAATTATTTGTGCAAATCTGACACTGCAAACACAATCAGTCCTTACACAAACGAAAGGCTGCAATTCAGCAGAGCATTTAAGCATGTTATGTAGGTACAGAAAACCCTGGAGCATTTTTGCAGGCAATGCTCTGAAAACCTGGTCCATTGTACAAAGCAGGAAGCTTACAGTTTGTCTCCATTCAGACATTTCAGCACAACCTCATCAATGTACATGCTATGAATGCCATGAAAAACAGATAACAAAGAATCAAATGGGAAAAATCAGAATACTCTTCTATCTTATTTCTACGTGTCTCTATATCCAAGCTGTTTTGTTCCATCTCAAAGCCCCAAAGTAAGAAAAAAGTTTTACAAAAAGCACTGAAAAAAATGAAGAAATACTGGTATCCTTTCAAGCTGAAATTATAATTTTTTTCTTAGCTTCGTACCCCTGCTGCTCAAACACAGCTGTCTTTTTCAAAAAGAAAAATTTGTAGGTTTACTAAAGGATGATAACCCAAATTAGCTTACATTTTCCTTTGCTGTAGTTTTGAAAAAAAACTAAAATAGAATGAACCCAAGAATATGACTCCTTTGCCAGGTCCATGTCATTTATCTCTAACTCGTTGCCTAGACTTTAGAATCAGAGATAATATGTCTAATGTTTCCATCACCCTTGCCCCGAGTAATAAAAAACTGTTCTGCTACTCAGCTTGGATTCTAATTATCCAGTCTCCAAGGTTAATTTCAATGTGGAGCTGTAAATAGATTAATACACTGTGTTCAAATAAAGAAAACATTTACAGAAAAATCACCATATGGACCCTATTTAGACAGATGATCTAATTATCATAATGCCCAATGAACTGATGAAGGAAAGGTTTTAGAGCAGGATGTTTCTTTCTGGACTCTGCCCTCCCATCTTGTACTGCAGTAGAGGTGAAGTTGTTCTCGGAAGCCCTGCGACCGATACATTCTCGCTGTACATGACAAAATTTGTCATTTGTAATATGTAAGAGGCACCTTTTAACGACAAATGAGCTCTAAATCTCAAGGAAATTTTCATTAAATAATGAGAAAAGTAAGATTGCTAATGAAGACTGAAGACATAATTCTGTGAAAGAAGCTGTTTGATGAGAGAAGAAGAATATAACAGCAGAAGTGACAGCCTGATGTACATCCATATGCCTGGTTTTGAACTAACAGCTTTAAAGCCTTGGCCTGAATTGTGTTTGCACTTCTTCTCAGGCTCTCTTGCCCCTTTTTGCATTCTCATTACTTATGGCTTATCCTTACATGGACAACACAAAATGCATGACAGGTAGCCAATTAATTTTAGTATGGCCCTATATTACACAGATGCCTGGGAAACATGATCTTCGCAATCTTTACAACTCCAAAACCAGTTTTATCACAGCAATGTATCAAGTCATAAGAAAACCTCCCAGTGTAGGGAATCACATAACCTTACTGCACAGTGTGTAAACATCCACAATGCCCTTATCCTTACAATACTTCATAGAATCATAGAATGGTCTGGGTTGGAAGGGACCCCATGGATCATAGAGCTCCATCCCCCCTGCCACAGGCAGGGCCACCAACCTCCAGGTCTGGATCTACACAAGGTTGCCCAGGGCCCCATCCAACCTGGCCTTGAACACTTCCAGGGACGGGGCATCCACTACTTCTCTGGGCAGCCTGTTCCAGCCCCTCACCACTCTCTCTGTAAAAAACGTCCCCCTAATATCTAATCTAAACCTTCCCTCCTTTAGCTTTAGTCCATACTTGTTCACTGTACCCCACAACCTCTGTGCACAAGCAACTTCACTAAAGCGTAGTGACACACCATGGTTAAGAGAGACCCCAAGATTCATTTTGTGTTTACTCCCCATCAGAAGGGGCACAGAGACTACAGACTCAACCATGTATGCATACAGATCATAGGCACAGGTAGAGCCTTGACCTTTCTGGAGGGCTGTTCTCAACAGTAATGAGGGGTTAAGCCTTTAGAGATCCCACCAAACTTTCTGAGCTTGGGGCTGAGTTTAATATTATCAAACGTCTCTTAGTGATCACTAGGCTATCAAAGCATTTCAGATGCCATACATGAACCATGACTGCAATAATCTTAGGTGAAGAAGAGAAAAATCAGTTAAATTCAATCTTAAGTTACTTCCTTTTGCCAATAACCAAAGTCTTGTTGATTCCAAGTTCAAGTTCTTAGTGAAACTGGTTCTTGTGTTTTGGCTCCAAATTCTTTGCTTTTATTGCGGATTACAACCTTTAGCTAATTTCAGCCCTGACCCCAAAACACGCTGTTGAAGAGAAGATGATGGACTAAAAAAATGGACAACTTTAAGAGCTATAAAACAAGCTTTCGGTAATAACCAACACATATTTCTTTTAGTTGCTGTAAACTCTCATTTTTAACAGTCCATATTACCCCAGCAACAATATAAGGCACCCACCTTAGCAGTGATAAGCAAAGAGAGTTTCAGTCAGAAGCAGAACTGCTTGACTTCAGGAGCATTTCTGAGTGTGAGTGGAGACCTGTGGGTGGAAAGATCTGTCCT
Source organism: Zapornia atra (assembly GCA_013400835.1). NCBI lineage: Eukaryota > Metazoa > Chordata > Aves > Gruiformes > Rallidae > Zapornia > Zapornia atra. Next base: position 198,721 of record VZTU01010756.1, on the reverse strand, counting down.
CGGGAAAATGAGGTTTTAAGTTGGATAAAGATTCTGCCGAGGGAATTAAATCAGTCATCATGAACTCACCTCTCACTCAGAATCACCAAGCTAAAGATCATCGAATCATAGAATGGTTTGGGTTGGAAGGGACCCCAAGGATCATAGAGTTCCAACTCCCTTGTCACAGGCAGGGCCACCAACCTCCAGGCCTGAATCTACACAAGGTTGCCTAGGGCCCCATCCAACCTTACATCCAAGATGTAAAATGAATATCCATTTTTTATTTATCGTAGTTCTCAGTATCATTGGTAACATTGGAAGGCGACCTGGGACAACATATGATGAAAACCCATACATTTTAGTGACAACTTCAATTGTTTAAAAAGCAGAAGACACAACAATTAATGATTTTACAGCAATATATAACATATTATGGTATTTTATATTGTGAGTTGTATAGTTAAATAAGCATTGAATGTGAGAACAGAGCTATCTTCAGCACACAACTTGGATCTTTGGGGTTAGTTCAAGACTCTCAGTGACGTGAATGCTGCCCACATCACAGATTTCCATGAGAGCTGGACCAGAGTCTATAGCTCTGGCTCATGACAGCACCTTAGCTCATAAGCAGGAGATCACAGCTTGATGTCTCCAGTAATTCACTTCATTTTAAGAACACACTCAGGTGTTTGGCTGTATTAATGCCTGTGGGCAGAGTGGCTCCATGTGAGCTGTATCCATCAAAAGAGAACGGAATAAAGTAAATAGAATTAATAGTGGGAAGAGCACAGTGCTCTGCTTTAGATTTAACTGATATGCATGCCTATGAAAGATCTCAGCACATATGACAATGAGTAGTCAAATTTCCACCCCAGAGCAAAAGTGACTAGCATAATACAATAAAGCTTTCACTACAGAAGAAGGGATTTCATAGAATCATAGAATCATAGAATCATAGAATGGTCTGGGTTGGAAGGGACCCCAAGGATCATAGAGCTCCAACCCCCCTGCCACAGGCAGGTCCACCAACCTCCGGGCCTGGATCTACACAAGGTTGCCCAGGGCCCCATCCAACCTGGCCTTGAACACCTCCAGGGACGGGACATCCACTACTTCTCTGGGCAGCCTGTTCCAGCACCACTTACGAATTTTAGGCTATACAACCTTTGCCATGGGTGGTCTCAGCAAATAGCATGAGTAGGTGCACAGGAGAAAAAAAAAATCTGCTTCCTTGATGTTAACAGATGCTTCAATTTCTTATTTCTTTTCCTGCAATATACAATTATGGAAGAAGAACATCTCAACAATTTTGTAACAATCCTGTTTCAAATAGATGACTTTAAAAAAAAAAAAAGTAACTATTAATGCTGCAGTAAAACCAGCTGTTATTGTTTGGTGAAAATACATTAAAAAAAAATTAAACATCATCACTATATTATACGCTTTAGCTTTACTTTACATCCACAACTAGTGTTTTCTGTAAGGAAATGTTTATTGCTTGGACCAGTCATTTGTTTTTAAACTAACATACACAGGTGTTTTGAGGTGTTCAGATTTTCTATAATAACTAAAAAGGGAACAAAACATTGGCAAGAGATGCACAAAATTGCTTTCATCTTTTGTTTCCATATTTGCCAGCTTGCTGTGTCCTTTGCAGAGATCATTGTACCAAAATGCTATTTCACATGTTAAGATGATTCACAGCAGGGAAGCACTTTCTTATATTATTTTCATCAAAAGGAGCTTATATTTCTTTTGCCTATCTGAATATTACCATTAGGTTGCTAATTTACACTTCGGTAAAAGGGTCAGGAGTATTCAATTTTTTGATGACTTGATATTAGCTTGAAAGAGAATTTTTAATAACTCTTGTAATTTGCCACTGTAGTTTCACCATCTAATGCCTTTGAATTATATATGTTTTATAAAACAATACTGTGGAAGAATTAATATTTCAAGGTGTTAAGTCTCTCAGATTTAAGAATAGCCTTTATTACTGCCATCAGAATGGAGGGTCTCATGTCTCAGAGACAGCACCTCGGTACACTTGGCATTCAATACTGATTTCAAACAGCAGTGAAAGCAATAATGCTTCTTTACATCAGCATTCGAAGGTATATGGAACCTGCTTATGGTAAGGCATCCTTCAGCACTGCTTCTCCTCTTACAACAAACTGAAACTCTTAAAGGGGGTAGCAGCAGCCAGAAATAAGACAACTGGCGTTTTTCCAAGAGACTGTGAAATGTTACTGCCCAGTACTAGAAGCGATATAAGAAACTGTTTGTTGAATTTGGATGGTTCTCAGGAAGAAATCTATTTGATCAGAGGCTCTTATAAAGTAAGGATCAAATCGTCTCAGTTGATGAAGTGATTGATCATGACAGTTGGTCATCTGTAGTCCACCTCAAGCAAACAGAGAAGCCCAGTAAATATTTGCTGCGTGCTAAGGGAATCACACAGAAGTGCTAAGTGCTGGATGTGCTGACAGTGAGGATAATGAGAATAAAGTATCATTGTTTCTATCATATTGACATCAGGTCAGATCTTCCACCCTTATAAATTGTCCTAGTTGCACTAGCCATAATGAAGGTTTGGACAATTTGCAACTACTGCGGATGATACGGACCATAAATTTGTTAATCCTGAAGAATGTTTATGATCCAAATGGGGGCAATATCATAATTGGGAATTGACAGGCCTTCTGTTTGATTCACTTAGGTAATGAATTATGGGAGAGTTGTAAGACAACAGTCTTGTCTTCTGCCCTTTTCGATGCTCTTTCACATGCAAAGAGCTTAATGATATAGTTGAATGTAACTTCTGTTGCATGTAATGCTCATTTATATTGCTAAGTGACATGAAAGATTCTGTTTAGGCTTCACTGAGATTCCACAAGGCTTGGATGGGTTCTGCCATAAGCTTTCTTGTCCTTCTACAAACAGAACTGAAGGAGAATGAGGATTTAAAAAAAAAAAAGAAGAAAAAAGGATTTTAAAAAAAAAAAAAAAAAAAAAAAGAAAAAAAAAGTGATGCTTAATCAAAACCACAGGATTATTTCCTAGGCAAGATGACTTTACCATCTGACACATAATGACAGGAAGAGGAACCCAGGCACACAAGCGAAAGAGGCTCCTGAGGTAAACGAAAGGTGGTACTTCTCCCTCTCCAGAACTGAAGAGGACCCACTGCTGGCAAACAGCAGGACCCTGGCACAATTTGGAAGTGTAAAGGTCAGGGCACCTTGTGTCCTGCCAGCTCCGTACCCACACGGGCTATAGTCAAACTGGAGCAATGGGCTATTTCTACCTATGGACAAGTGCCTTTTCTTCTTCCATGTCTGGGTACTGTAAGGATGAACCTCACCCAGAGAAGACTGAAGTGCCAAACACTCTTGTCATACTCTGTCATGGATGGCCAGGCACAGGAGGCACATGGGGGTGAAGCATCCTCTCTGCACAGGTTGTGTCCAATCCAGTGGCAACACAAATCATGGTCACCCTGAGGAGGAACTGGCACCTCTCTGAGCTAATACAGCTGCCCTGGCAGAAGCTCCAGTTCTCAATAACTCTGCTGTGCAGGTTGTTACTCAACAATATCTCCAGCCAGTGATCAAAGCAAGAGGATTTCTTTCTCCTCACCCATTTCTAAATGCTTTCAGACCTGGATCAGCTGAAATGATTCAATGTAAAAGTAAGTGCTGCCACAGCCTCTGTGCTAGAATTCCTGTTAGTTTTAAAACTGGTTTAGTTAACTTTTTTTTTTTTATAAGTGGGAGATGGGGCACGAGGGTGTCATGGCTAGGTGTGCCTGCGTATATACCTGCCTAACATGATCATCATTCTGCTTCTGGTTCTCCCTTGGTTCATTTAAATGATCCCATCAGCTCTATTCCAGCAGTTCATTTCTCCTGATCTCTGCTTTCCTTCCCTGATTTACCTGTCAATATCTTCAGCTCTTTCTTGCTGCAGCCTTGACCAACTCTCTGCGCTACGCTTCTTCCCTCACCACCCACTTGCTCTGATACACAGATTAACTCCCTGACCCTAACCCTCTGATTTGGCCCACAGAGAAATGGTGGCAGGTATTGACTGTTGGATATGAGTCATTTCTTTAATCTCACCTTCAGATCTGTACTTCTCTCGTGCTGGTGACTGAATCCCTTTGCAGCCCTCTGTTAAGACATTATATACAATTAAAAAGGGGACAGCATTATTGGGATTCTCTAGACAGTGACTACAGGTGCCTTGGTTTCTTTTATTAGACTAAACCGTTCAGTGCTGAAGTGGGACAAATCAGCCAAGAAAAAGCGCACTTGACTGGGCCTGCCGCTGTCAATAGCATTCCAGCTCAAGAGGAAATCGTTCCGGTGAGGACGACTGTATTCAGAAAGATAAATACTTTCTGGAAGGAGTGCTAGACTGTAGCTGGAGCTCATACTGATATATTAAAGGGGACGCACAGGCAAATTTCATCTCATTTCTAAACCTGCACAAAGCTGTGCTCCCAGGGGATGTAAAGTGTCCCTCTGTGCACCTCCCAAGGCACAGGGAACAGAAACCTGTGAGGAGACACCCGGAGCTGAACCAAATGAAGACACATGCCTCACATACCACAAGCTGTTAATATCTTTCCCTTGATTTCTGACAACGGCAGTTCACCAGGATTAGCGCATGTAAGACCAGAAATACTCACGAGCACGTCCTGCCCTGTAGTACTTCAAGACAGCATCACAAAAGCCTTTGTTTGAAGATGACAAGCCCAAAGCAGAAACCACTGTAAAAAAGACTCCTTGATAGATAGCATGGAGCTTATTATACAGAGAATTATCTATTTAAGGGAGAGGTCCAGTGACTGTTTTGGAAGAAGGAAGGAATGCCTACGCTTGATAGCACGCATTAACAGATTTATTTGCATCTGTGTATTGAGATAAATGGTAGAAGAAAGATCTACAGGAATTTATACCCAGTGGTATAAATGACCCTGAGATGGCCTGATAGAACCAAAGACAACTGGAGCCAGGAAGACATTAGTCTATCTGATGGAGGTGGTCGATTAAAAAAAAGTGTTATATTTAAAATGCTCTGTCTGACAAATGTGCATGACCAAATGACTGTGTAAAGCCCTCATCTCAGATCGCTGAAAGCATTCAAAATAAACATTGCTGGATGAGTACTAATATTAAACCGCATCATACAGTAAACCCTTTTTTACTATTAATCTTATTTGACACTTAACACCTTTTCCGACCCCATACTCCCTAACTTTTCCAAATTCCACCTCTCCCAAAAGGCAGCCCTGCTGCAATCCAAGACCCGCTTCACATTTCTAGTGGTCTCATTCATTTCCTCTACTGCATACAATGCCGGCTTCTTTACAGGGTGAATTTGACAGGGGATAATCTTGTTATCCTGTAGACAATCCTATTTCCTGGACACACTTTCTTTCAGTACAGTTTTACCAATAGCCCTGTTAAGGATCACCTCACACTCACCTTTGGTCCATTTTGTTAAGTGAATCATATAAAGTCTACAGCTCCCCTCCGGAGAGTGATAATGGCTTTACAAGTCAGCAGCTGAAATATTTCACCAAACGACTCTCAAACCTTTGAACCCCATCTTACAATAAGCCATTGTTATAAATACTAATTAAGTAATATATTTTGAGGAAGGAGTTGGAAATAGTTACGAGTAAGACAGGAATTACCACAAAAGCAGAAGATGAATGGTCAATTTACCTGCAGCAGGAGGTGATGCTCGATGTTCCATTAAGAGACATTAAACTTCTTGGCTAATTATAAGAAGCAGGTGAAGGAGGAAATTTCTTAGGGAGCTCAATGGGACATTGATTAAGGCAAAATCCTAAGATCTCCATCGTCTGTGCAGGTGAAGTATTTAATTTTAAGGAAGAAGAGTGACTCTCTTTTATTCAGCTGGACTCCACAAAAGCTTTGATAGATTAGAGTGAAAGTATTCACCCAGTTAAAACGTCAAATTGGCAGATAATTTATTTCAGCCTTGTACATCTCTAACACATTTAAAAATAAAATGACTAACACATTATTCTGTTACAAGCTATGACATCAAACTTTTCGAGACACACCGAGAGACATCACGTAGCTTTGTTTAATCTTAAAAACTATTTTTTAATTGTTCGTATTTATATACAATCTTTAAGCTGTATTTCACACTGAAGACCTTAAACAGATACTAGAAATACAATACCTGTTTGGCCACTTTTGGCCAGGGGGCTCCAGATTATACTAGATTATCCCTTTTTTAGCATTGTGTTTAACTATGCTACATGAAATCAAATATTGTGAAATCCAGAAACTGAATAACTCAATGAAAGCTACAGCAGGCATTATATCTTTAAGTGTAAAAGAATACTGATGGGAGTCTTAAAATTTATCTATCATTAATTACGTGCAAATTTCAGAAAAACATTTTGCCTCCTAAATTTGAAATACTCATTTAAAATTCAAGACCTTAAATTACTCCACTGTGAGAAGTAGGAAAGATGAAGGATGAAAGCTTCATTTGCTTTGAAGTGACTTACTTTTCCACATTTTAAATTGCTGATGAAAAAAACCAAACACTACAGGATGAGTTGAAAGCTTTTACAAAAGCAAACCAAATGAATACGAGTTAATTTTGTTAGACAAAATGTCAAAGGGGTGAATTTTATCTTGCAGAAGCATCAGTACACTAGCAGTAAAGGAGTTCATATTTTCAATAGGTTCTCACCAAGCGGATTTCCAAGTGCTATGTTAGTATCAATAAATGTACGACACCAGTGGGAGTGGTGTCCATTTACAGGTGAGTTGTACAGCAAATGATTATTTTTGCCTTCTAGACTTCCTTTAATTAAGGGAATAAGTAAGTTTATAAGTCAAACGTTAGAGTTTGAAGAAGGCACATAGGCATCATCTTCCTCTCCTAAATACACAGTGACGGAGGATGATGTTCTAAAAAAAAAATCAGATTGACAGTAAAGTAGTAAGGGAAACTAACCTGCAGAAAAGCAGGAGAAAGCAATCTAATGTGACAGAAATGCTAATATTTTTTGAGGGAGACTTCCAAAGCAGAATGACTTTGATGATTCTGTCTCCATCCTTATTAGCTGAAAGAGCACATATTTCTCTGAGATAAGCATATCAATTTTACCTTTCTCCCCTGGTAATCATACGGAATCACTACATTATCCTCAAAAATGTAAATAGTGGAAAGCTTTGCTGCTTGCAGAAGCGTCTACAGTTTGAAATTTTATTCCAGCTTAACTTGAAAAAACTCCTGGACTATGACTTCACAACACTCACTTCTAGATGCTCAGTATCTGGGACTTTCTACAGGAGTGGAGACAGCTGTTAACGGAATTCTTAGAGTTCAACAAGTTGTGAGTATGTATGACTTACAGATGGATGACTAAATGACTTATTTGGGCTGTCAGACTAGTATAGAAAACCGGAACTAACACTTAAAGGGCACACTGCTGGCTGTGACGGTGAAAGCAATTATTGAGGTCAGTAGCGAGGTGAAAATAAAGGGCACCATAAATGAGGAAACGCATTTGATTTGAATGCTAAACCACTTTTAATTCATTAAATTGACTCAAATGTTGAGATTTTTGCTTTTTGAAGAAATCCCAATCAGTAATAGCAATTTTCCTCCTTAAGGAGAGGAAAGGGCCGTCACCACAATGACTGCTCTTCTTAAAGATGTTATTTGTTATATAGCAGCTTTGTCTGAATGTCCTCTTACTAAGGACTGTATGATCCATAAAGATATCTGAACCATGTTAGTTCCTCTCTTTTGCTACTAAATTGGTCATTGCAGACCTCATATTATTTATGGGAGATGCAATTTTCATAGAACCCTGCCCTGTTGAGGATGTTACCCTCATTACAGAAAACAAATTCTAAGTATTTGCTACCACAAATGTTGCAATTATTTTATTTTATTTTCTTATTCTTTTTCAGCTTGAACAGACTTGGATAATCGTGTCAAGTATCTGATTTAAGTAGCCTATCAAATCTCATTAAAATCCTCGTTGTGCCAAGTTTATATGCCAATAATGTGTCTATGGATCATATTTGCAATGGCTCATTAAGTACGTGTCTGATTACTTATATCATATGTGCTGCTGTTAACCTACTTCTACTTCCATCTACTGTTATTTTAATTAGTGGATAAAACCCAAATTTTTAAACATGCCAACTTGGAAAGAAAACACACTCAAAATGACATCCAGATTTTCCCAAGCTCACCACAGAAACTCCAGGTATGGTGGCAGGTATTTTAAGGGGAAAAGGAAGCAATAGGACTCCATACAACACTGGGGTGCTGTGGTTCATAACGCGACATAAGAGCTACACTAAGATCCAGTGTCCCGACTGTCATCACTAGGTTGTAAATGGATTCTGCTAAAGACTGAAATACTCCAAGTATAAAACAGGTCTAGCAGGGGCACTAGAGCATCACTTTGTGCCAGGACACCTTACACTAGCTTGCCAGAAACTTGCTACTTGGGGAAGATAGTTAAGACTTTATGGCAACTGAAAAAACATCACAGCAGCAGTGAAAGTCGTGTGTGTGTGTATATATATAAATGTATATACGATACTTCAAGAAAATACATATAAGCAACTAGGGATAAAGACAACAAAAGTAATGAAAGTAATATCTCTAAGCATGAGCATATCTGGTCAATCTCTGACCCCATGAAGAGAAAAATACCTTACCTTTGAGTGTGCTTGACAGACCAGGACATGAAGAGCCACCCATGGCAGACAAGAGAGTTATGACACATTAATAAATAAGGGAGAAAATTAATAAAAAGGGAGAAAAGATACTGGCTGTTTCTCCAGTTACCTTTCCAATGTCAAGGATGCTGACTTTTTCTCGTGGGTTTTGCTGCTTTTTAAGTGATTTGCCAAAACACGACAGTGTCACCAAGGAAATGGCAACTTAGCTAACAGTAAGTAAAAAAACTACTAAGCTTAAAGATGTGCGATAGATATTCAACAATTTTAAAATTAATTGCACATAAAAATTTGAACAATTGTATTTCTATTTCCTACCTAACAGATAAAAGGTTTGCTCATGTGAAAATTCAACACTGCAGCTTCCTTCTCAATGGAGAGCAGTATTACAGCTTTGTTTTGTTTATTTTTTTAATATGTGGGACTCTAGAAGCAGTAAGTTATCGTTACATGAGCAATTCAATTAAAGCAATCTTTTGAGATTTAATAACTATTTTCTGTAATGATCACAACTGTGAGAGGGGAAGATACAAAGCGTTCGGTTTTATGGCAATATTTTACACTCTGTTTCACTCTGCTGCCCCACTAATTTATAAGCTATACATTCAAGATTAAAAAAAAAAAAAAGAGGTAAACTCAATTATAAACTAAGCAGCACAAGGGATATTTTGTTTTATATTTATTCTGGTCTAATTCCAAAAATATAAAATGTGGTTTATATTCTTAAACGTAGCGGACTAATCATTTAGGGGCAGAAAATGCTGTTGTGTGTAGAGACACTGAATAGATTTAGTTGTATATTTTAAGTATAGCTCTGTGTGAAAGCTGTTGTAGGATCAGGAGTCCAAGAAGGTGGCTTCAAAAGAGCTCACGCGACAGCTATCCTCTGAGAGTCCCTAATACAAAGGTACAGAGCCTTTATTACACCCAAAGGTGGACTCCAGGATGGCAGAGTCCTTTCTCATTGTCCACAAGAACAGATGCATATATTGACCTTACCTGCAACTGTCTAAAGTTCACAGCCAGTTCATATGTCCTCTAGTCCAGAGCCAAGCATCTTCTGCAGGTTCAGAAGGTATTTTTCCTTGCATTTCCATCGGACATGCGGGACCTGCCCTAGGCACTCCTGGAAGCAGACCAGGCTGTATCACAGGACAAAAATATAGAACCAGAGAACTATTTAGGTTGGAAAAGACCTCCAAGATCATCTAGTCCAACCGTCCCCCTAACACCTATATTATTTACTAAACCATGTCCTTAGGTACCTCATCCAACCTTTTCTTAAATACCCCAATGGACAGTGACTCCACCACCCCTGGGCAACCCATCCCAATGCCTAACCACTGTTTCTGAGAAGAAATTCCTCCTAATTTCTAACCTGAACCTCCCTGGCACAACTTGCAGCTATTCCCTCTTGTCCTATCACTAGTTATCTGTAAGAAGAGGCTGACCCCCAGCTCACCACAACCTACTTTCAGGTAGCTGTAGAGAGCAGTAAGGTCTCCCATGAGCCTCCTTTTCTTCAGACTGAACAGTCCCCAGCTCCCTCAGCCACTCCTCATAAGACTTGTGATCCGGACCCTTCACCAGCTTCGTTGCCCTTATCTGGACACACATCCCACAGACTATCAGTCACCTTTGAGGTAGTCTTGTCTTACTTTTGACAAAAGTAAGCACCTCTTACTATCTACAGTAGCTAGAGAGACTCTGTGCTGCACAGAGACCTTAAAAACAGCATCTCCAATGCCCAGAAGGGTTTCGTAACCATTGCAGGGAAGATGGGGAAGAAGACAAAAAAGAATAGAGAACTCATTCAGACAGTGAGAAAACTCAAAAGTTTTGAATTCAGTAGAATATTTCAAAGCCAGTCCCTACATACTAGTCTGTGCAGCTGTGAGCAGGAACAGAGGGTGCAAAGTATGATGCACTTATCAACTGTCGAGAGCAGGAATATCAAGCAGTTCTGGGAGGGATTATCAATAAAAGCCTTTGAAGTGATCCCTACTGCCAGGAGCTCACTTAAGTGACTCACTTTCAGTCCCAACATCCAAAGAAGGACAGATTAGAATTAGATGTAGATACAAGAAATTACAACAATGAATTCCAAATGTCTGCCACACAAGAAATATCTATAACTCAGAGAGGGGACAACAGAAAAAGAAATATGAAATAAGGACTACTTACTGTCTTTTCTGCTAGAAAAAATGGGAGGCGTGAAACAAATTAACACGGGGTATGTTCAATACAAACAGAATGAGCTATTTCATCAGGCAATACATATTACACTGCAGAACTCAATTTAGTTTTCAAAGTTGGCAGAGATTCAAAAAGCAATTAGACAAACCAACAGAGCAGTTATCTAGGAAAGGGTGTTTAACACACTGGCACCCCCTCTGACTCCAGAAGCCTGGATGATGAGAGAATATTCTACAAGCATCACTATGCTTTTGCCTTGTCCTCAATCTTCCCTAAGCTTCCCCAGCAGCTAGCAGTTACTGCAAGAAACAGGACGGCCTAGGTGGCCATTGATCCCATGTGCCACTGGACTTCAATCAAACTCATTCATGTTTTACAGCATTTGAGAGTAATGATTTTCTTATATAACAGAACGAGTGCCCTGAGTAGTTAACGGCTCTTTCTTGCCTCTCCAGATCATGTTTCCTGAATGGACATTTTGGAGCACAAAGACACCCTATGTGCAAACCACCCAGCCCGGCACCTGAGAAAAGCAAGTGTCTAGTATAAACTCAGGGCTGGCTCAGAGCCTTTATGAGACTGCTGATTTAGTTTTCACTTCAGAGCCACGATGGTGTGCAATTTTGCAAATAAATTACATTCAAGACTCCTTGTGTGTACTCCAAACAGAACAATGATCTGCAAAGATACAAAAATAATAATCCCAACATCCAGAAGAGAGCAATGGTATCAAAGAAGCTCATAGGAGGCACGGATATAATCTTCTATTGCTAGGATGAGGATATAATCTCTTATCACTGGGAAGCAAGTCTAATACAATCCATATCATTTCTATATCATTCCCAGAACAAAAAAAAACAAAACAAAGAGCGGTGAGGAAACCTGAGCTTTGCAAATCTTCATGAGGTTGTCTTTTTCCCTGAGAAAATTCTTCAAACAGGTTGGTAAATAGCAGACAGACCTTCTGAAGGACTTCAAAGGCCTTCCTCTCAAACGGGAGGGGCTGGCAATCTCCCAAAAGTAGGCTTACTACTATTGTACTGCCTTTCTTCACTTCTGAGAGAGAAAAATCCAGTCTGCGGACTCTGTAGAAATCAAAAGGGCACTGAAAACCACGGGGAACGACCCCAGCTAAACAGAAAACAAAAGACATTGCTTTTTGCCTCCTCACACCAAGGGCACAGAAATCCTGCTTTTGTGATCGAGTGCTGATTTATTTCAGAAGTTTTCCGAGTCACTCAGCTGGTTTTGTAAGCACACACACAGCCCTCACAGACTCATGTGCCACATCGTGAAAGCAGACAAAGGCACAGAAATGAACAGGAAACCAGAGCAAACAAAAGCTTGGGTACTAAATCTCGGATGCATGCTGTTTGTCTTTATCAGGTTTGTCAAACCCAGACTCTGATGCCCTGACATAGGTACAGAGCAAAGCAGTGCTCCCAGCAATGGTGATGGAAGCAAACGTGACCGGGTGCAAGGGTTTGGGTCCCCGCAACAATTTTTATGTTGCTGAGTGTGTCGGTGCCTCTCAAGGATCAACCTTCAATCTTTTTAGCGTTCTTTAATGATTCATCTAAATAATGTATTTTGTCATTTAATATTTCATTTACTTTTGTGATCAAGTTACATAATGCATACATCAAACTGCACAGCCTGCTGATTCTTCATTGACTTATGTACATATTTTTCCAGTCAAATTGTTATGCATATGATAGCTCAAGTTTGCATATTTTAATAATCAGGATGCATAATTTACTACTTTGTTTTGCATATTTTAGTTTGCAAAGATCTGTGCTTTGCTGATCCATTTCTTCTTTTAGAGTGTCATCTGACTGCACCTCCCAGGATCAGTTACTGGATACACATTAACTGATAGCATCTCACAAATCTTTATTTAAAGGAGTGTGGATTTCAGAAGCTGAATGCCTCTGACGTGCTTGCTGAGCTGCACACCTCACCAGCTAAACATACTCCACCAGCAGAGAATGTCCCATCATCACAAACTTTCCCATATCTTACTGCTGCACAAATGCATACTCCAGACTAAATTACATCTGGTCCTGGGGAAGACACGTATTTTTGTAAAGCAGGAGAGAGATGAAAATTTAAATGCAATCTCATAAATTCAACGGATCGCAAAATAGTTCTCATTAGTGCAGTTTCATTTTGCTTATTAGAAATGGATTTGACAATTCATAAGCCTACAAAAATCAATATACATTTTACTTCTAGGTGAGGGTGGGGTTTTTTTTCTTTTTTAATATATCGATGAGCATTTGTCTTTTAAGTTCCAGCAGTGAATATACTTTTCTCTCAGAGAACACGCGATGCACACTAATATGGTAAGAACAGCTAAGACAAGCTTCTCTTTCTTGCAGCATACATCTGGAAGTTTGCTCTCTCTCACAGACACCTTTCACTTTTATCTAAGAAATACCTTTTCCCAGAACACGAAAAAACAACAACAAAAAAATTTAGATTAATGCCTTCCTGCCCAATACTCTCCAGAAAGACCAACACTTCCAGTGGCAGCCCAGCTTCTTCTCAGGACAATACATGTCTCCGAATTTTTATAGGCAAGTATGAAGACTCCCTGGAATAGAAAACAGAGTTGAAAAACACACAACCCAACTAATTTCATGTAGGACTTCAAATACATGTTAAAGCTTAGATCAACAAGTTTCTGTGTGTTTTCAAAACAAATTACAGTGCCTTGTTACTCAATAGCCGAGACAAAAATATGCTAAACCTTGTGACAGGCAAACATTTAAATCTACAATTTTTGAAAAAAATTGTCCCATCTATTAGAAATTCAGAATTGGGTGTAATTGAGATACAGACCCCGGGTCCAAAAAACATTTTTCTTCAGTATGACTTATTCAGAGGAGATTTCAAATCAGCCACTCAATAGATTGCAGTCACGACAGTGGTGTTGTTGATTCACTTCGCTAAAATCCTGATCTTTATCACGCACAGTGTCTAAGGGACACTTCCTAAACTGTTTTATATAGGTGGTGGAAAACCAAATCAGAATGGCCTAACAGGAACAAATGTGAGTGCGTACACAGAGTAGTACCAACAGTGAGTTAAGAGCATTTCCCATGGTCTCCTCAAGTTGCCACTTGGAAAAGTAAGACTCACCGTTTGACAAGGCAGCAGCGGATACACCACTTTCCTGTGTGACAAGCCTTCTTAGTATACCTTGATCTAATAAATAATTTTAGACTAAGTAACAGCTTCCAGCCCTCCAAAGATACCTGCAAGGCCTGGATTAGTACTTCTTGAGATCAAAGAGAAAAGGCTTTGATTGACCTCTATAACACATTTTGAAGTACTTCTGGTTTTCTTTTCATGTTCTGAATGGAGAGCCCTGAAACCTCTCCGCTCTTACCTTAACAGCAAGACTGGACAACATCTAATGACAGCAACACCTCTTCTTAGGCAAGTGCAATGCCCTGTACAACAGAACAGCATAATTCAAAAAGAAGGCAAATTGAAAAATAACTCGGTGACTATTCTTGTACATTCCTCATAAGGAATGTTCATAAGATTTGAAATTGCTATTAGTATATTGGTCAGGCCAAAATCCATTCAAAAAAAAGAAATGAAAAAGACAAAGAGTACAGTGACACAAATTGCATGAATATCTTCACAGATCTAGTTTACTAAATTCACCCTATTATTATTTAGACAAAATTGATTACTGTCTTTAAGTCTGTGCTGTAATCCTTGTGAGCATCAGTATTTTGGAAACCACTGAATTTTTAGAAGGTCATTCCCCCAAAAATCTCCAAAACTGTAGAATATAATAAGATAAATGTTCTGATAGAAGCAAAATCACAGTATGTGATTACCCAAAGGGTTTGTTGTGGGGTGTGTTGTTTTGGGTTTTTTTTTCAAATCTAGACCAGGTATTACAATGCAAGGAAAACAGAAGCTCAAAAATGTGTATCAATGAACAGAGAAAAAACAGCAGTTCTTTCCAATTTCACATATTATCATAGAATCGTAGGGGTTGGAAGGGACCTCAAGAGTTCATCGGGTCCAAACCCCTTGCCAAAGCAGGCTCCCTAGCTCATATTTCACAGATAGGCATCCAGACAAGTCTTGAATATCTCCAGAGATGGAGACTCCACCACCTCCCTAGGCAGCCTATTCCACTGCTCTGTCACCCTCACTGTGAAAAAGTTCTTCCGCATGTTGGTGCGGAACTTCCTGTGCTTCAACTTATTACAGCTGCAGTAGTCCAAAAGGTGAACGGTCTGGGGCAAGTGAAGAGGAGCCAGCAGCTAGCCCAACTTCAGCCTATGCTGCTGGTTCTTTAACGGTCTGTATTCACAAAACTGTAAAACAAACAGGGGTATTAATGTACAGTGGTGTTCATCTTCATAATTAAGCATAAGTAGGTCTGACAAGTGTCTTGCAGGGTGAATCACCTCTGGCTCAGAGCATACAGTCCATGCAAAACTGAACATGCTACACATCATCTACCAACTCGACCCTCGACTCAATTAAATCTAAACTGCTTTAAAATGTAAATACTCATTACAGTAAACAAATTTAATTTTATAGGTAAAATGAAATTTGAGAGACATCTTTTGATAGAACAGTAGGGATTGTACCTTTGGTTACCATGTGTTATCCATTATTAGCCTACCAACAGCTATGGTACCAGTAAGGCTCCAGAAGACAAAACTCCAATAACCCACATCGATAAGCATCAAAGAAATATGAGAAGCATGAAAAATAAAAAAGGGAACCTGTTTAAAGTTGCTAGTATTCTCATGACTGTGTCTTCAAAACCTGTGCAATCTTTAAAGTGGCAGATTTCTCCCATTTCTTTTATGCTTCTAACACCAGCTTCGAGTAAAGAAAGACAATTCCTCATGCCAGTGTCAAAATCATCCAGACAAAGATTGGGTAAATGACATCACAGTTCGTGTTTGTGTAATTTTTAATTGGGTGATGCTCAGATGATACATGATGCTGAAGTGCCAGCCTTTTATTAATTACGTATGTATATATATATATACATCTGCCTCTAAGCTATTTGTCTGCACATTGAGATGTGTCTTCAATAACCCACCAAATAATTATATGTTGAGGGGAGAAAGGGAGAAAGTGTTCCATCAAGAACGATGTCGATGCTCTTAAAACGCACCCCAAGTCAATAAAGAAGGAGGAATGCTAGGAAAAGGAGGATGTGAGCCTAACAAGCCTTCCAGAAAGAAGAAATGGGATGAAGATATATTAAATGTATTAAATGGAAATGGAATTCCATTTTTAGCATGTGGCCAGTGATGTATGAGCTCAGAACTGAACTCATACTGCGTGAAAAATAGGAATGGCTGGAAATCAGCTGCACTACCAAATGGAAAATCTCAGAAGAAAGCACCGCTGTTGCTCAGCTCAGCAGATTTGCATAAGGAAGAAAACATCTCTTCTTTTACTAACTCGCATCTCTTCTGCCCAGCCTAGCTGTACACATTGAGTGTTTCAACCTGGGTGCCAAAAATCACTCAAAAACGAAAATGTGGATCCTAAAACAACACAAGGAAATGGGAAGACTAAGGTCAAACCAGTGCCCAGCACATCAAATAAACCAAACCACCATCTAGAAATAACAGCATACTTATAGGTAAATCACCTATTTTAGTATCTCGCGTAGAAAGGGTTTGATTTTAAAAAAGCAGCAATGACAATACATCTTAGTTGGAAAACTAACTCAGACATTGACCTTTAAGCACTCAGCCTGAAAACCTCATGTGTGCACGTTTTTTGTAATCTGTTTTAAATAGGCTGGAATCAGTTTGTAACCTTTTCTTTTTTTTGTCACAAATTAAGATTATTTTAAACATTTATTTAAAAGTTTATCCTTTATCCAAATACACAGCATTAAGCACTCCTCACTACCATTTCTCTTTTTACCCTATGAAAGCTAAAGATAACACCCCGTTTTCGCCTTTCTTTAAAGGTTACAAAACACAACATCTAATAAATCCTCCCAGCTGTTTCGTATTTAACTGTATCTACATTTATCCCTCTTTAAATACTATGCTCGAGAGGTTCAAAACAGGAATTTCTCTCAAAAGTCAATTTTAAACTGACTTACTGTCTTTTTGTTGACTCAGAGTAAAACTGAACAACTCTTCAGAAGACCAAGTCAAGAATTGGCTCTATTCCATTTTGAAAATTTCTTTATTTCACCAAGATTTGTTTTTCCCAGTCGAAGACAGCGCTCTCAAATAAGGTTCACTATTGCAGACCATGGGAAGTTTGTCTGTACTATCCTACATATTCACCCGCAGCAGAGAGGATGCAAAACAGGCTTTTTCATTTGAGGTAAAAGCACGTAAAATGCGTTTACATTTAATCACATAAATCCCATGAATCATTACCTCCCCAGTATCTACTAGCATCCAGCCTCTAAACGAAGCTTTATGCCTTTGGTATGGCCTGTCACAGGCCATAACCTTCTACTTTATCTCCATAATGTTCGATTACATCATGACTTTTAATAGAGGGCGTTGAGAAGTCACACTGCCCTCAAGATATTTTAGCCCCTTGGAAATGCAGAAACTATCAAAATACTGGGATGATGTGTGATACATGTCCCTGTGCAGCTCTCCAACAGGAAGAGGATCATCGCTTCCAGGATCTTGCAATAATCAGTAATGAAGTGGGTGCTTAGTATGCAGAAGCCCCAATATTATGACGAGCTACAAAGGCAGCAGTCTGAGTTACTCTGCACATCAAAGCACAAGAAAGAAGAAATTTTTTTGTATTTTATAGGCCTTTACAGGTCTAGTTGTCACCTGACACACTCTTCAAATTAAAAGATCAGTTTTGCTGTTGAAAATACCTCTGAGAAAGCAGGCAATACTTCAAAATTACTTCTAAAAGGAGAAGAAATAAGGTACTCACATTTCAAAATTTTGAAAATGAAAATAATTGGGAAATCAGAATCCCAATTTCTGAGTGTACTTACATCACTTCATACAATTACATTATAATACGTATGTAAATAAGCCCTCAAATATATAAATTATCTGGAATGCAAGTGAAGCCTTGCAAATTATCATACACTTTTGCTAACAACTGCGTAGAGAAGAGACCCTTGAGCATCTCCAAGGAGCTCAGAATTTTGGCAGGTATCACAGGAGTAGATTAATCCACACTCTTTCCGCATAAAACTTCCAACCTCCAGGTAGTACAGCCCTAACCTTTCATTGCAAAAATACTTATCACATTACACACAGTGCAGAGTAACTATGGGACGGTTTTGTATTTCTTCTTACCTGGGTTACTAGTAATCTGTTTCTACGAATAGCAAAAAGCATGCCAGCCACTGTTTGTGCCCATCTGATACAGGAAATTCTCTTTCAAGTGTACTGAAGACAATATACAAAGCATGCTATGTAAATATAATAAAATAGAGGGGAAAAAACCCAACATGCTTCTAGCTGAGCCCTGCAAAGCTGTTATTACCGATGAGTATCCCTCTCCGAATACTCACCAAAATCTGTTTCCAGTCTGTTTTTGTAAGCTATGGTACAGTGCAGACAGAAAGTCTTATTGGAGGACAGGTCTCTTATTGCTTTTTTAAGGGCTTTGAGACCTCTTTTGGCCATCATTTTTGCTAACTTTACAGATTCAGAGCCCATTTTTCAGTTATAAATGGTGCTTTCAATGTCATAAAAATGACTCATGCTGAGACACCTGAAATAATACAAAGGAATGTTGAACAACAAAAAAGTGAATACTAGAAGAAATGTTAATATCTGAATTTCTTACACTGCTGGGAAAAGAAAATCTTAATTCATGTAAGAAATCAGAAATTCTGGTATTTACAATTTCTTTAAACTGCTTAGGACACGTTACTTGATGGAGAGAAAATAGCTAACTCAGAATACTGAATACTCAGAGGAACAGAAAATAAGGCAAGGGGTGTATTCCGTTACATAGAGAAACATTTAGAATTAACTTCCCAGGTGGCCAGGGCAGCTAATGGCCCATTGGCGTGTATCAGAAACAGTGTGGGCAGCAGGTCCAGGGAAATGATTGCGCCCTTGCACTCAGCATTCGTGAGGCCTCACCTCAAGTGCTGGGTCCAGTTCTGGGCCCCTCACTACAAAAAAGACATCGAGGTCCTGGAGCATGTCCAAAGAAGGGCAACCAGGCTAGTGAGGGGGCTGGAGATCAAACCTTATGAGGAGAGGCTGAGAGAGCTGTGGTTGTTTACCCTGGAGAAGGGCAGGCTGAGGGGGGACCTTACTGCCACCTACAACTACCTGAAAGGAGGTTGTACAGAGATGGGTGTTGGTCTCTTCACCCAAATGACAGGTGATGGGACAAGGGGGAATGGACTCAAGTTACACCAAGGCAGGTTCAGATTAGATGTTAGGAAAAATTTCTTCACTGAAAGAGTTATTGGGCACTGGAACAGGCTGCCCAGGGAGGGGGTTGAGTCACCAACCCTGGACACGTTTAAGAGATGGGCAGATGATGGGCAAATGAGGTGCAGATATGGTTTAGTAGAGGACAAGTATGGTTGGACTCAATCTTAAAGGTCTTTTCCAACCTTCTGATTCAGTAATGGTTGAGTCTGCAAAAGATTTACTAAGTTATTTGATGAGCAGTTTGAATCACAAGTCAGGTGATTCTATCAAATCCTGTTAAAGTACACAGGTAAAGAAAAAGGTTTAACTGTACAAATAAACTCAAAACCAAAGTATTACCTTAAATACACAACAACATGGTGGACAGAAGAGATGCACTCAGACCAAGAACAATCTGAAATAGTTAACTTCAGATTTATGCAGAACTTACCCTTCAGTTTACTATTGTATGAATTAAACTCTTCATCTGTAAATTATAACATTAGAAATAATCTCAGCACAGCCAGAATACGCTACATCAGTAAATTATACATATCCATAATTTATACTAAATTGTAGTTTGTTGTGCACTTCATTTGACAGATTTAATATCTGTAGCTTCACAGTTTTCCTTTTTCTCTCCCTTTATATAATTTCATATTTGTTTTCCAATTCAATTCTCTGATCTGTGGCCCATCCCTGCTTTCATCTCTTCAATAATTTAAATTCCCGCCTTTGTGACTGAAGCATGACTATACTTTTCATTAGAGCGAGCCTATTTTTTAACTTTGCTTTTGTTACAGATTCATGAAATGCCTTTTGAAATTTTTAAAGACAACACATACTTGAAGAACAGATTAAAAGCAGAGGAAAATGAACTGTAATGAGCTCATTTTCAGAGAAAGAGCTCATTAGCATGCGGTCTTTTTGATGTCTGTCAAAAAAAAATAGTCCTGGGTACAGTTCCTTCTGTTGCCTTCAGGAAATGTCGTTTTATTAGAGTGTGTGTCTGTCAGGGGGTGTAGGGCAAGGGGGAAGATTTGGGGGAAGAACCACCTTTGGTAAGTATTTCTTTTAATAAAAGGTTATTTTATGACTGAAACCCACATTTAGGGGAAGCGGTTCACTAGTATTCTGAGCTTTCATTTTTCTATCCTCTTTTCAGAATCTCCTTAGAAGCCTGGCATGGAAATGGTTTCATCACCACCTGGGGGAAAACAAAAAATGAGATGAGGCTAATGTTTCTATTCTGCATCTGGAAAAGTCATGATCTCTCAAAAATTTCATTAGTGTGTTACCTCAGATTAGCCAAGTGCCTAGTGGCTTGGTTCCTTATCTTAGATGCAAGTGCCAGAGTCTCAAGTGTCTGTCTGAAGTGGATTCATTTGGGGTGGGCTCCTTTTTTTCATTCAGATGAGAAATTATACCTTGGATTAAGAATGCTTTCCAGTGAAAGCTGTTTGAAGACACACATTTTTAGAAATTGATGATAAAGAGGAGGAAAAAGGAAGCAAATCATTTCAGTGAAACATTTTTCAGCCACAATTTCCCTATGGGGAAATATGTCTAACCAACTGTAGTCTCAAGTTTATGCCTAGACTCCACTTTGAAGACCTTTCAGATGTCTTTCATTGTATCTGAAGACACATATGATCTACAATCGTAACATTTTTGTGAAAGGAAAAGTGTTGGATCTTATTTCCCACTTATTTACATTGGCAAAACCCAGGAATTACCTGACTTACAGCAAAAAATCCCATGTTGATGGAAATACCTCTAATTAAATTCCAGCTTTTTCATAAAATAATCACATTCCTCTCATATATATTATAAAAAATAACAATATAACCCTACCCTCCTTTAAAGAAATTAGTAAAAATTATATCCTGGAACCAAAGTATAAACTACGTGTCTTTCAACTGCATGGAAAGCTAATTAATGACTACAATGAATTTGGAATCAAGTTCAGATACAAGAAGATGGCTCCTGGTATTGTGAAGATCACAGTGTGTAGGCATCAGATGAAGAATATAATTCCCAGGCATATGAAAATTCACCAAATTTTCCTCTCAGCTGTGCTTACACAATCTGCGTTGTACAAAACCTAGTATTTTACATTAACTTTTCTGACAGTATTTAGCCATGCAAGTAAATAATTTATGAAAATCCATAAAATAGAAAATTAATGTAAAGTTCACCAGGCTATCAGAAGAAAAAGTGACCTTTGATGTTGGAAATCACTGGAGGTTTCCCCAACTCTGCATAGATATATTATCTAGGGCTTTACTCAAGACATTTAAATAGTGTTTGGTTTTGCTGGTGGGTTTTCATCTCTTTTATTAAAAATAAAAGGAACATATAAATGTACTTATCCATATAATCCCTCTTCCTGGTTTCAGCTGGGATAGAGTCCCTAGTAGCTGGTATAGCACTGAGTTTTGAATTTAATGAAAATAATGTAAGACACTAATATTTACACCAGGTTAAGGATTTTTCAGCTTCTCACACTGCCCAGCCAATGAGGATCTTGGAGGTGTGCAAGAAGCTTGGAGGGGTCACGGCCGGAACAGCTGACACCAACTGGCCAAATGAATATTCTCTATTATATGGCATATATAAAGCTTGGGGCATCTGGCCTGGGGGTTTAGACTGCAGCTCAGGAACTAGCTGGGCATCAGCGACCTGTGGGTGCTGAGCAACCGTGCTGCACATCACTCGTTTCGTACATTCTATTATCACCATTTTCTTCCTATTAAACTGTCTTTATCTCAAACCACAAGTTTCAAATTTCCTTCCCCCCCCAAAGTCTCCCCCCCCAATCTCACTGTGAGCGATTAGGTGTGAAGGGGAGGGAGGGAGCAAATGGCTGTGTGGTTGCGCTGCTTGCCGGGACAGCCCTTTATATCATTGTAAGACTACTAAGAGGCACTGAGATGAACGGGACAATGTATTTTTTTTTTCCAAAAGAAAATCTACAAAAATGAAGCTCAGTATTTTATTAACAGTATATCTAAATACTGCTTTATCACGTTATCAGTCTCCAGCAGGAAGCTCACTTCAAAAGGGAAAACAGGATTTTCAGGATTTTGCCCCAACCACAACATACTCAAGAATCAAAGGAAGGACAAATAGGATTTTACGATGTATCACATCAAAAATACACTTTGTTCACATGCTAAATACTTCCTTTTCTCATCCTCATTCTCACTAAACCCAGAAAGAAACATTCAGTCTAAACCAAACAGAAACAGCTGCCTTTTTCTTTTTTTTTTTTAAAGAAAGAAAGAACACAAAATTGAAGTAACATCACCTGTTAGTCAGTTGAGGTCAGTGCTCTTTTTACACACCACTTTCTCTGCAGTAGCTTCGCTTTGCTTACTCAAGCAGCTGCGAAAGTATACATATCTTTTTGTTTCTCCACTGCCCCTATTTTAGAAGGCAAGCTGCCTATGGAAATCTCTGACTCTGTAATAAGGTATATTGACATAGATCCATATTTTTGTGTCAAGTCACAATTTTGTAGGAATCCTTTGTGTTTCTATGAACCACAAACTATAGAAAATTCTGCAATGTGTCTTTTTACACTGTTCTAATGGGAGAGGTATTTGAAGAACTTTCAAAATACGTTTCCAGTTTTGATACATCAGTAAGTACTGCATATTAAAACACTACTGTTGACACTGATGTCACAGCAATCAAAATACACTTTATGAAAAGCTAAGATACAGTACAGTTTCCTTACAAATACAGGTAACTCCACAGTCATAAAAAAGCAGAGTTCAACACTTCAGCCAAGATGAGCAGAATCAAGCCTATAAATTTTTCCCCCAGGAAGGGAGAGACTTACTGTAGCAGGTAAGTCTCACCCTTACTGGTGAGAAATGGGACAGCAGCCACCGAAGAGAGGTCCTCCTAATCCAAAAAGTGAATTGAAGCAATAGAGCTGTGCAGCGAGATGGGAGAAAAACAGGTAAGATAAGAACAGTAGGTTTCTACTTCTCGATTTGCAAACTCTGAGTGCGTTTTCCAGAAGCATGGCTCCTTCTATGACAAATTCAAGCACATGAAAACCCTTCCTCTTTTCTAGTTATCTTATCTAGTTATCCCGCTCCTCAGGATTGGTCCCAGAATTGAAAGCTACTGAATAAAAGCCAAGCAGATGCAGTCAAAACCTTTTTGATTTTCAATAATTGTATGGAGTTTAGAAGGCAAGCATGCATGGAAGAAAATACAGGATGGCTAAATAGCCATAAGAAAAAGATTAGTCAAAAAGATTTGTTCACTTAGAAACACTCAGTTGACTTATTTGTTGAAAACACAGTACATAAAATAACTGATTTAGGTTCACAGAATAACAGAATTGTAGGAGTTGGAAGGGACCTCCAGAGATCTTCAGGTCCAACCCCCCTGCCGAAGCACAGATAAGCATCCAGACGGGTTTTGAATATCTTCAGAGATGGAGTTATTAGCTTAGTTCTAAAGAACCAGCACTTCATTTTTTTCCATATGATTTTCAAGTGTGAATGACCATGCTAATGAAGAATATGAAAAAAAGGGGCTGGAATAGAACTACTGCCAGTGCATCTTATAGGACCTAGGAGTCCTGACCTAATCTTTAATCTTTTACACAAAATGAACCTGATCTTCAACTTGCTGCCATGAATAATTCACACATTCTCCAATTCTTTATATGGAAAGAAAGTTTTCTTTAAGGATTTTTTCCAGCATGTAAAAATTGGTGAACTCAACTATACAGTAATCAAGACCTTTCAAAACCGCGTGGAAAACTTTCTTTAGCCAACACATTAGGGTGACCTGTCCATGTCAGAACTACATCAATAAAGTTCACATCTTAGTACGTTTCTAACTGTTATTTCCTGACTGCTGTTTTAGGTTAAAAATAAAACTCACTCACCCGAAGCCGTGACAACAGGAGTAACCAGCCTCAGGGTCATGGAAATGACTTGATAGTTTGCTGACCGCTTTCACTACGCACTTTTTGCTGCACTGTACTGCTGAGTCTTGCTTGGTGCTCAACACGTGACAAGGTCCACTTGTTCTGCTCTGGGTGCTCTCTTCCTGTCCATCTTTTTCTCCAGTGTCTGCTCTTTTTCGTTCTTGGTGCAATGAACTTTCCCATGTCCACGTGCAGCTGAATACATTAACGTGGTTTGCTCGCTAGACTGGTTTCATCCTCTAAAATTAATACACAAGAAAATTGTGAAAGTGTTGCTTGGCTGCAACATGAGCTGTCCTACTACCTCATGTTCTAGAAAAGACAAGTGAATACCCAGGGAATCAGGGGTTTGAATGCAAAGAAACACACACACCCCCCCAAAAAAAAAAATCAAAAAAAAAAATCTGTGGCATGACAGATCTCTTGCTCAGAATTTCACACAATGCTTTGCTCATCACCCATAAACTCATCTGCCAACATAGCTCCGGGATCATTCTTCTGTTCCTGTAAGTTCTAGACAACACTGTAAAGTCTGTGTCTGTGGCAAGTTTAAGTTTGGATCTCTCTCTCCCGACTATATAGAGGTTTCCCTGAGGAAAGGAACGGCCCCTTTGAGGGGCAGAAGAAACACCAAGCTCCCCTTTGGATTCCACACCCAGAAACATTCTGCCCAGAAGTGCACAAGAACTTAATTCTAGATCATCAGTCTCCTGGCAGGCTTTTTTTTCCTTCCACGTTCGAAGCTTCAAGGCTGCAATCTTTTGTAATCCCAGCAGAGGGCAATATAATTAAACCATTTATTAAAGGCTTTTCAAGGCAATTGCTACACAAGCTCCTCCAGCATGCCGCCGGTTTTGTTACTGCTGTGGGTTTGGGTCCCCATGCGAAACTTTTAAATATTAGTCCACTTTTGATCCCAGGAAGGTTCATGCTGATTATTTATCTTTTACTGCCCAAAATGCACAGGTACATGCTCAATGCCTGAAAACATCTCAAGGAAAATCAAGGCACAGCGTATCTTCGCTACCATTTTTTCCTTGTCCTCAGCCACCCATCTGAATGTAAATTCAGTTACAGCATGCCTTACATCCATAAGAAATCTGCACATTAATATGTAGCTTTAAGGTCTCAAAGGTACCTCTTGAAATGGATTAATGGACAAATTGGAAGCAAATCAATTGCAAGTACATGATAAATGTTATTTAATTCATTCCATGGCTTTGCCATCCGCACGCATTCATCTGTGCAGGCAGGAGCTCACATACATATGAAATGAAACCTCCCTTCCAAAGTGTAACTGCAGGGAAACCCGCACCGAGGAGGAACAGCAAAGCATTCTCTTACAGTAAGCAAGTTTACGGGTCACGAGAGATCACGCAACATTTGTAAAGATTATCCCGATGATAAGGCTCCGCGGCTTTATTTACCGAAGCCTATATACATTTAGACACTTATGAGCTCTTAGAAAGATAACCAAAGCGCTAAGACAAGAGCAGAACAGCCACCTGGCAGATTTTATAAAATCTCGCAATACAACGAACTGTATTAGAGTTTCATTATTCATGAAGGAGCAATATCCCCTACCGAGCATTACAACCAGTCAAGATAACACCAAGAACAGCTGGCAAGTCTGTCAGTGCGATTTCCCTCTCCTTGAGTGCAAAGAGGCAAAGTACGAAACAGCTGGAAAATATATTCAAAGCATGATTGGCGCAGTGTCACAATAAAGTGCCAGGTAAGCCGACTGCAAAACAGTAGCTTTATTTTTCTCATCCAACTTATAACAAGACTTGTATGCAGAGGGAAATGGTAAATATAAAGCAGTAACTCATTTCTCTGCATCACAGAATCACAGGGGTTAGAAGGGACCTCAAGAGATCATCAGGTCCAAGCCCCCCTGCCAAAGCAGGTTCACTAGGACATAACGCACAGATAGGCATCCAGATGGGTCTTGAATAACTCCAGAGAAGGAGATATCATTACATAGGTTCCATAAGTGCAAAAATAAAAGAAAAAAAGAAAAAAAAAAAAAAAGAGCTAGAAATATTTCATTACACCATTAAAAGAGAGGATTAAAAAAAAATAAAAAAGAAAAGCTTGAGCCTTCCCAACACTGCTTTTATGGCAAAGCATTTGGCCATAAATTTGGCCAACAAATTTGGCCATTTGTTTTATACCTTCGTCTTGCTTGGTATAAAACAGCAACAGCATCTTGTAGGCCCCCATCCGCTGATGGTTTGTGCAGCAGGTTCTGCCATGAGTCAGGCGTTCACAGTGAAAAGGCAACCCGCGGCTGCGCGTTCTGCGGAGAAAGAAGCAGCTTATGCTTTATTAGCCTATGTGTATATACATACCTGTGCAATGATACACACATGGATACGGTACCCAATACAATTCAAAGATCGGCAGAGAAGTTTTCAACACTACTGTAATATAACCAGTAAACTGTAAAAGACATCAAGAAACTGATGTCCACAGACAACAGAAAAACCCTTTGCACAAAGCGCTCTAATTTTGGAGTGGATCGCACCAATCTGGGGGTGCGCGTCTTTCCTGCTACGTCATGGGACAGATACGCGATGCGGCAGAGGCAACTGCGTGCTCTGCCTCCTTCCATTTCCAATTCATTTCCCCATCAGACTAAGAAGAAAGGCTTGTGATGGGAGAACTCATATCTCCTGCTTCTCTTTCACCCCTTCCCAGGTCAGAGAAACGAGCATCCATTTGCAACTGTAAAATGGCATCTTTATTTTCATGGAGATAGCTACTGCAGAAGCAAAAGTTTCTCCTGTATCCCTTTTATCTGTAGTGTTCAGCTAGCTTTTGTTCACAGGAAGAAGCCAGAAAGGATTAGATGACTTGGTCCATTAGAGGCTCATAGAGGGGTATAAAATAGAAAAAAATGTCTTCCTTGTGCTGGAGAGTGACTGACAGGAAGATAAAATTACCAAAATGCTTATCAGAGTACCTCTATGAGCAACAGAAGTAATAGTGCCTGAGAGTAAAAAAAGTTTTTGACATTTGAGAAGTGAAGTTTCTATTCTTGCAGGTCTTTTAAAGCTGTAGCAGGTTAAAAAAATAAATCTGACAAAAAAACAACCCACAACCCAACACTGATTTAAATCAACCTGCTTTGGGACAGGAAGATGGACTTGATCTATAAATATCCAGCTACATTTCTCTAATTCCTGTAGATCTGTGTCTTCCAGCTGGCTCATTCTTCGGTAAGATACTAACTGAATGAAAGGGTTTGGGGTTTTTTCCCCTGTTTCTGGGATTCTCACAGTCTCTTTCACACAGGCCGCTATCCTAGTATGTGTGGGGACTGAGAACACAGCTTAGCCTGAAATCAGGGCATGTTTTCAATGAACCTTTAGTAAACTCAGCATCTTTCAGACCACTACCCTTTTTTGATCAGACTGCTATCAGTCAGCAGAGCCACAGATTTCTAGAGGAGATTCCTTTAGGAAACAGGACTAATTAATTTTAGGTGAAACACTTTATATTTCAATTGACTATGACCCTAACACATCTAACACTTACCTTGTGCTACTGGACGCATTAAAGCTAAGG
Source organism: Zapornia atra (assembly GCA_013400835.1). Lineage (NCBI taxonomy): Eukaryota > Metazoa > Chordata > Aves > Gruiformes > Rallidae > Zapornia > Zapornia atra. The sequence continues at coordinate 170,873 of VZTU01010756.1, read as the reverse complement.
CTAGATTTGGTTGCATGTACACAGGCATCACACAGTGATGATTAACAGTTTCTGTTCATGTGACATTGCCAAAACTCTGCTCTCCTGCACAGTGCAGCAGCAAAAAGACAATATATATTGCACCGAGTTCAGAGTTCAGAGAATGCCATCTACATTAATTACTGGTTTGGAGGGACTGATTCATCAAGCAAACTTGGAATCATTAAGGATGTACAGCTTTGCCTAAACAAGACCATCACAGAGAATAAATTAATAATCAAACTCATACAAATATTTCAACATCGATACAGCAATAGTCAATATTTGCATCTTAACCACACTGTGGCATCAGAGGTCACGACATTAGCTTAGAATGAGATCTAACTGCAGCCTGAAAGGTAGAACTACCCAGAAGGAGACCAAAAACTGTTAGCTTACCACTAAAGAAATGGTAGTATAGTTTTGATTGGTAGCAACCCACGACCGTTCAGAATTAATGGTCGCACAGCAGTGCCCCATGCTTGGAGGAACACTGCAACAAGCAGTGGCTCCAACCGAATTTCAGAGGCATTAAGAATGAAACTTTCCCTTTCTCCTCAGAAAGCAGCAGGGTGTACACTTTAAAAGGCCATCCCATTTTGAGCATTTTAAAAAACACTTTGTATAACAAGGCAGAAAATTCACTGGCAATTCAATGTGGACAAGGGCGAAAGGGGGAAGAAAAAAAAAAGTCTTTCAAGCTGGATGCAAAAAAAACCCCAAAACCCAACAAAACCCACCCAAAAGCCCAAAGCTTTGAAGAGCTAGTTAAAAGCTCACAGACTGTTTTTTTTCTCCAGCTATAAAACACACTGATCCAAACTCATGCACATGAAAGATGGTGAGAACACCTTTGCCATTACATTCAGTGATTTGCTTTTTTTATTTTCTGAAATAAAGTTTCACATTCTCACGGTACAGACTACTTCTTTGTATCTTTCTAGCCTTAAAAATGTCATATAACTATACACTGAACAAAAATGGTACCCTACACCTGGTAACAATCATCAACAACAATGATAAGAACGAAATATACACCCAAATATACCCTTTTGGTACCATGGCAAGCCATGCACCAACGTTCAAGAGAACTGCATGTTTCCCCGATTTACTGGTTCATTGCAAAAGATTTCCACCCCCCCCCCCGCCTTGTTCAGACACAGAATGTTTTTCTCTCACGTTCATTTAAGTGATCCAGAAAATACCTTTCTTTTTTCCAGTCTCAAAATGGCCCGGGCACCTTGTGATTCTGTTCCATGTAATTTAGAACAGTAGACTTTGTACAGCTTCTATTTTAACTCATCAATGCATATAATTTCCATATATTTTCATTTTAGAGAAGAATAATTTGGTCACTCTTTCATGTTCTAACTAATTGAAAAAACTTGCTAAATTGTTATGGTTTGTGGCTTTTTGCATAAGATTGTTTCTTTTGGGAAAAAAAAAAAAAAAAAAATATGTACCCTCAGTGTGATAAAGAAACACAGGGAAAAAAACCCACCCCATACCACTACAGTTTGAAACAAAAACTTGCACTGTATTTTAAATGTTATAGTTACCAAGTTTGGCTAATTACCAAGGGATGTGGTAGCATTAAAATACTCATTTGGGAACATTATATGAATTTAGAGCATAAACAATATAACCCAGCTGCCTAAAAGCAGCCTATTCGAGTGTCCCAAGATCCTTGTTTCCACACATCCCCCAGCTGCTGTGTATGGGTCTCACAAGCTAGGTCTGTGTTGATCAGCGCAGAATTCAGCACCGTATCTTCTCTTGGCTCCCGGCCCCTTCATTTGAGGGGGTGGCCCTGGATCACCCGCTTGCTCCTTGCTTTCCTACGTCTACTGCTGACTCCTCAGAGATTTAAACAAACCCTTTCTCAGGTCTCGATCTTCTATTTTAAAGCATCGTATGAGGGTGAGGTAGGGGAAGATGACATTAAAGGGAAAATAAACAAAAGCCTAACTTTCCACATTTTGAAGTGCATCATCTCTTCTTTGATAGTACAAAACCAAAAGGTTACGAGAAAAAAACCAAACAAACCAAAACAAAGAGAAGCTCTTAAATGCAATTACCTGATTAGTTTATCCCCAGTGGTGGAGTCCAATTCCCTTCTCAGTGTGGTCGTGCTGCTCCAAATCCCAGAACTACACAGGCAGGCAGCATCTCACATGAGGCATAGCCCTGTAAACACAACTTTGGCCATTCCTAGCAGATGGTTACAGGCCTTGTGATAACCTGACCCAACAGTGCCAGGTCCCTGGGCTCAGCTGTGCTTGCCAGCGCCCCAGATTTAGCTGTGATAACGGACAACTGCATTGCTAATAATTACTGAAGCCTTATCTGGACAGGCAATAAACGCCAAGTTCTATATACACATGCAAACATACATATGGAATGTCACCTTTTGCTGACAGCAAGAGTTTGAACATAATTGAGCATACAGTCAATAAACATCAGTATTTTCATACTCTTTTGCCCAAGCGACCTTTAAAATGCCTGGTAACAGACACCTTTTAAACAGTGCACAACCCTCTCCAAAAATAACAAAGCTTTGTTTCCTTCTTAAAGAATTATGAGGTTTCTAGTAAGCAGTTTATGCTATAAATTTCCCTTCTGCATCAATTATTTACTGGAATGAAAGAATCTACTGGAGGGAAAAAAAAGAATCCACCTCAGAGTATTCTTCCACCATCTGCTCTTTCTTAGAGATGGCTGTCAGATCACCTTCACTGAAGTACTGAGCTGCACAGCAAAAGTGTCATTCTATTATTTTTTCTTTTTTAATCTTCACCTGAGACTAGAATGAGGAAATCACGGAGGGTTCATCCGGAGATAACTCATCTCGCGGGACTCCTCTAAGTGCAGGCTTTTTCCTTTCCTTTCCCAGTGCTGAAGAACAATCACATCTGCAGCGATTGCTGTCCTTGTGATGGTTACACAACCAAAGCCGATAACACCACATAAATAATATCATAGTGCTTTGGCAGTAATTCTTTTAAGCATCCAAAATATGGAGAACTGGGCCAGGGCAGGAAAAGCAAAAGTTGTTCTTTAAGATTATAGGACATTGCTCTTTCAAAATGGACAGTTAATAAAAAAAAATACCTCACAAAGTCAGGGAAAAGATTGGGAAGACAGAAAAAGCACAACGGCTGACGCTATAAAACCATTCAGAATGTTTAAGAGAAGGGACTGTTACACGAAACACTGAGGCAATGTTGTGGTGTAAACTGGAGGAACCGCATTAAATAAAATGTAGAACAGACAAGTACAAGGCAAGGAATACTTACAGAAATATTTCAACCACTTAAACACATTAAATTAGATGAAGCAATTGCCTATGGCACCTAGACCAAAATGATACCTTCATAAAAATCAATGAGTGTTACCCACTGAGTAAGAACAGGACTCTACCGAACAAATTCCTATCTGAATTATAAATCTATAAAACTGAAGTAACCCTAATAAGTCAAATCACCCCAATTACTGTGCTTACACATAGATATAATTGAGCAGTAAGTGCCCAAGCAATGATAGTTAATTGAAGGCAGGTCCCAACATGATATGAACGCACTAGTTTAATTCATTTCATCGGCCAAACCCTTTCATTACTATAACTGAAAAGAGAATGACATAGGATATGGATTTATTTTTGGTTTTAGCTATTGTTTCTTGAATTCTAACAGCGCGGTTACTGCTACTGTTCTTAAGGAGGCCCATTGGTAAGTACACTCACTCGTACAATAGAATAGACACCCCAAAAATGAATTATTTTAGCTCCCCGCTGCTGATAGTCAAATCTACGATACTGCCCTATTCCACATTGCTCATTTGATTGCCATTCTTCTTCTCTGTTAAAGGTTGGAGAACCTGTAAGTGCATTCCGGACCCGATGCATCACACTCCAGTAACTCGGCCGTGCAGCCATTTATCGTTTCACAGCCTGCTTTGGCATTAAAATTCCATCCCTATTTCTGTGACAGAGACTGTAACAAGAATAGGATTGGTAAACCAGGGAACTGTTATGATGGTGATTGTAATAGGTGGGGGGGAAGTAATTTCCCCCTATTCTTATACTCTAAATTAGATTACTCTTGTGCTCCCTGAATGATATGCAAAGAAATCAGTGATGTTGGTAAGAAGCAGCAATGTCTGCGAATAGTAATTTATAAAGACATCAGACTCCTCCTGAACTTATATACATATGTAACCAAGCTGACTTTTAATTACCATACTATGTCAGAATTCATACACAGTCAAAGTGTTGTTAATGTTAATTTTTTTCCAATGCAAATGCAAAGCAAAGCATCATCTGTGAAACTGTTGCAAAGGAGCAGAAACAGGCTGGGCATTTTTTTTCCCCCCAGTGCAATTTTCTGCCTTAATGGAGAAGCACACATTAAAAGCTGGTGCACAGCATTCCAAGATTCTTTGTAATATTCTATGATTTATTAAAGATGATGTGGTATTTCTTATGCGTTTTGTTCCAACTTTTACTGAAATTATTTTCAGCCAAACAAGTAATTGGATATTATCTCTATCCTGTGGCATTTCACTTGGACTAACGTACTGAGACAACGCACTAACAAAAAAATCAACTTCCAAGAGAACCAAGGAAGGATGTGTGATAGACAGCTTTGTTACAAGTCAGACCAGCTCATGTAGCAATGAGTTTTACCCAGTTAATGAACAATAAATGAACATTTTTTCATTGAACACATTTGATTTCCTTAGTGGCTCGTGCTCACTTTTTCAGTTTATAGAACTTCATACACTGCAGTTCCTCACCTGAAACACAGCAATGAATCAAACCAAGCATGACTGAATAAGTGTCTTCTAAATTTAAGAAGCAGATCATGAACATTTGAATTACCAGCAAAGCAGTTTCATTCATTTGTAGGGAAGTCAGAAACGTTCATCCTCCACTGGGTCATTAGTGGTATGAGCATCACAGAGGTGTCAGCTGTTTATAAACTTTAAAAATGCAACTACTCCTGCAAGCATCTACCACTGGCTGCGATCCTGATGAAATGGGAGATGTACATAAACACTTAACAAAACACTAAATTCGGCAAGTATCTTTTAATTAAGTACTGTAGTAATTCTTTTCAGACTTCTCTTGATGGATTCTATAAAAGTCTCAAAACAGCAGGAGCCATCAGAGAATCAAACTCTATCATATGGAGATGATCACAATGCATCATTCATGTTTTTAAACCCTACATTCAGAAGCAGGGTGCCTACAGCATTGTTTTTGTACATGCAACTCTAATTTATGCCTGAATTAACTAAAATTCCTGAATTAAAAGCTGTTCTTCCTGTAATTCAAAAGAGCTCGATCAAGTCATACTTTTGTGACACACCTCTGCGACTCCACAGAAGCAGTCAGCACACAATCTAAAATAGGGTTTGAGCAATTATCTCCCCACTTACATGTATATAGTCTTGCTCATAACTACTCAAACGATGGATATTATTACAGTCTGAGATCTACAAACACCAATATCCCACACTTACAAGGGTCTCCACCACTTCCGCAGGAGGCATCATATTTCCTACCAGCTTTAACCGTCTTCTAAAGTAGCTGAGATGTTCAGTAGTTCACAGCTTTACTAGTTGCTGCTTTTGCCTCCCATTCCATGGTGCTTATGTTACTCGTGCCTTGTGAAAGGAACCTCAGCACCTGACACGTACTTTAGCATGGCTTATTGATGGGCAGATGCAGAAAAGAAAGATGCAGATGTTCTAATACCAAATACTGAAATGCTCTTCCTACCCTCTTGAATCAGGTCAATTGCTTTGAAATATCATTTGGGGACTCAAAGAGGGAGGGAAAAAAAAAATCACCTTGTTCAACTTCAGTAACAGCTGCTTGTTCTAAATTCTCTAACAGTGGAACCGTTGTATGCTACCTAGCTGGATAACCCTATACTCAGTACTGTTACAGACCAATTTGTTTAATCAGCTGTCTTAAGTTTTAGGAATTACTGCAATTAATATAATAGCATCAACTAAAATTCAATATATATTTTTTTAACAGTCATCTCAACCTGTAAGAGCAGAGCCATATATTTTAAATTCTTTTTACTTTGAACTTTGATAACTTGTATATATATATATACATTGTCAAGGTCAGGGCAGAAACAAAACACTGCAAGAGCCTGCAAATTAATTCTATATATAGTTGCTAAAATAAATTGAACTTTGCAAATAATTTTGGAGAGTTATCAGGTGATGACACAGGATTAGTTAACAACACTGCAGACAAAATACCTAAAAATGATTAGGATACAGTTATAAAAAAGTTAAAAAAAAAACCTTGTTGTTTCAGATTAATGTCATTTTACCAAATTAATAATTTGGCTCTGAGGAATCACAAATTGGAATTAAATACACCTACTTTTGTTGTTGTTGTTGTTAAAATTGAAATCATCCACCAGTTATCACTTAAAGCTGCTAAATGAACTCCTGGCACCTTTGCTTTTTTCAGAACATAAACCTTCTTGCCACAACAGAACAAAAAAATTTACAAAATGTGATGGCTTTCAAAACATAAGCTCTGAATGACCCTCAGATTGTTCTGGCTTCCTGTCACCTCCCTACAAATGCCCAGAGCAATTAATTGTGAATGTGGCACCTACAGAAGCATGAAGGAAAACAGAATGCATGTGATCAACAAGGAGTCCTCATTTCAGCAACTACAACAGCGTAGCACCTGGGAAACTTCAAAACAGTTCTAAACTATATTTAAAATGGATGATCACATATTGACGCTCCTTGTCTCTTCCTGTTTCCTTCCTCAGATATATTCACTTGAGGATTTTTCAAAGTCTAGACAGAGACCATGTAATAATTCATTCCAATATCTATCATAAAAATGAAAGTATTTTTGATTCCGTTACACATTATAATCTGTTATGTGTATGACATGAAAGTCTTTTAGGATATATTTTCCCTCTCCTGAAGTTATGTGTTACCTCTCTTAACCTTAGTAAAGTTATATGCATCTATCTGAAAGCAAATCAGAATATATGACTTTGGAAGCTCCGTAGTTAGAAAATTACAGTATTTTTAAAACCCAGAGGCACCATAATTAATTACTGTTCTGTATATCTTTGAAAGTTTTATTAATTTTTTGGTTAAAAGCAAAAAAATGGTCATGTTTTTTTACCACTTCAAAGCTTTATGAGAGTATCTTAACTTTTTAAATAATTAGTTATCTCACCCAGGAATGACAAATTTATCTAGGGCAAACGTACTTTGCACAGAGGCACAATAAAAGTAATGTTGCCCCTTGCACATTTTAGTGCACACGGGGGGACAGGCGAGGGTGAGGTCAAGACACTGGAAGTATTTTTGGCATGGAAGATCAGTAACACTTGGCAGCACTTACTTATTCTGAGATATTTTCATGATACAATGCTAGTGAACTTAACTGGCTTCCTACATCAGAATTTTGTTTGATAAAATTTTCACTTCCACACATTTATAGGAAAACATTAGCTTTTCAGAAGTCATCTTAAAACTTGTAGCACAGCAAGAAGCAAGGAGAAAATTAAATAAATCACAGAAAGTAGGCTTCTTACCCTTCTCTATATGGAGTTACTCTGTTCTAATGGCTTTCATTAAGAAGACAACGTTTCATTGAATGGAACAAGTAACAGACTGATGAAGATAGATCATCAGAAAACTTCATCATCTTCACAGACACTGTTTCACATTAATCTGTCAGTTTTGTG